>CM057101.1:6819329-6969329 GCA_029959045.1 Taenioides sp. WSHXM2023 | reverse complement strand
ACGGGTCAGGTCTGCGGAGGGACGTGCACGCTCACAGTAACAGCATTTTGTTTCAAGGTGTTCAATAGATATGTTAAATGCCAATCTGTGGAACTTTCCAGGTGAAGCAATAACCAAGACAACAGAGACTAAAAGAACTACAAAATTAGGAGAGAAACCTAACCAGGACTAAACCAGGTCTGAACCAGAACTAGGACTAAACCAGGACTAAACCAGGTCTGAACCAGAACTAGGACTAAACCAGGACTAAACCAGATCTAGGACTAAACCAGATCTAAACCAGAACTAGGACTAAACCAGGACTAAACTAGGACCAAAAAGAAATAAAGACTGAACTGACTAAATCCCAGTCTCCAGAGCTACACTCAAACTAAACCAGGACTTGTGGTCTGCAGTAGCTTGCATAAAACAACAATGTAATATCTTAAGACTGAAGTATAATTTATGACACCTCAAGTCCCTAAATGATTTAATTAAACTTGTGCAAGCTCTGCATTTGACTTTGTAGTGTTATTACAGCAGTTCTGAAGGGTTCCCGACGCTGTAAATCTTTGGTTGGGTTGAAAAGTGCTGCATTTATCTTAAAGGAGGAGCACCATAAATATAATTAGAAAAAGATTGAGTTTTGCTTAAGCTGCTGACTGAAGTTTTACTGTGTTTTCTGGACCTGTTGTTTTAAAGTGGCTGTACCCAATTTTAGTTTTACCCCAGTACAGAGATATGGTATAAGCATCTCTTAAAGGTGCACTGTGGAACTTTTCCATCACCTGCTTGTCTCCATGGAGATATTACTGTTTTGCCTTCAGTATTCCACAGTATGGGAATAAGCTTGGTAATCACAATGATCAGATCTATGGAGAAGCGAGCCTGCACATGGTAAGAATTCATGTGTTTTGAAGGTGTTTTTGAGCTATAAAAGACATGTAATTGAACAAATGCAAGGGAGATATGTTTAATGTCCTACTGTGGAACATTCCAGGCAAAGACATAACATCTCCATGGAGACAAGCAAGTACAGGACCCTTAGAAGTTACGTAGTGCAACTTTAAAGGGACAGTATGTAACTTTCTGGAGGTGGCACGTCACCTCTATGACTCGATTTAAATACAAATTTATGTAGAAGGTAATGTGGAATATTATATCCAAAGGAACAACATTCCCATGGAAGCAAGCATGCCTGCAGGCCAAATAAGAGTCAGGTCTGTGGAGATGCAAGCCCACTCAAAGTAAGGACACGTGTTTTTTAGTGCAATAAACACAACCAACATCTTTTAGTCTATTTTTGGCTAAAAAAGTTGCATACTGTTGTTTTAAAGTAGCAAATGAGACTGTCATGTCCTGCTTGCATCGAATTATAAAGTGCTGTATCTTCCAATAATCAGAAGTGCACTGTTAGCATGTTGGTGATTGTTTGCATTACTGTAATGGCAAAATTCCACTTTGGCCTTTGAAAATTGTAAAATGCGCTTATAAACTCATCATGGTGAATACTTACAATGCTCAGAATGCATTAGGGAAGTGAGGAATAACTTTGGACCAACTTTTTTTTTTACTTTTTTAAGACAGTTTTATTGATTTTCTCAATTTCGGTGCGGTTCTTATCTGTAGGATCTGAGAGGAGGACAAAGATGGATCATTGTTTAAACCATGACATCACCTTTAGTCCACAGTTTGACCAAGAGAAAAACCTGCACAAACGGAGAGGAGGAGTGAAGAGGGCTGTGAGCTGCATTCTTCAACCAACACGTCATCTGGGCTCTCATGCAGATGTAACAGACCTTACCAATGACAGGCGGAGATGTCATCAACATTCCTTGGGGGTGTGACGCTAACTGTAAGCACTACTCTGTTAGAAACTCTGTTCATTAGACTTCATCTGAGCTTTGTTTTAACACAATTTGACCAGAAAGAGCAGATCAGAAAATCAGAAAATTGCGTAATATGGACCCTTTAAAAGTCAGTCATGTTTAGGAAATTAGTACTGAAATTTTGTATTAGTTTTAAATAAGAAAACAAAAAAAAGTTATTTAAATCTTGTGTCATATTGTTCTATACTGAAATCATGATTCATTCACTCCCCATCTCAATTGTAATTTCTTCTGGCAGTGACGATACAAAGGTGCATGAAATGTCTTGCCCAAGGACACAACGAAAGCAAGCACTACACAGAGCTTGGATTGGACCACAAGCAGTCACAGAGTAGGTATACCAAATATGTACATGAACTTCAAAATCATCTATAGATTTGATCAGTTTTGCAAGTAGAAAACACTTGATAGAAAAAAAAAAAAATTTGATTACTATAGTTTTATTTCCTCATCAAAATTTGCTCATGTAATATTTTTATTTTATTGTTTTATTATTAATTTTTTTGTATTTTTATTTATATTTTTTGTCTTAATATGTTAGAAAATGGAGACAGAATGGCCACAAATCTGACATCGTCCTGTTCACTGCCTAGTCAAAAGCAGATACAGCCCGACTGTTTTAACTGTTTTCAAAGTGTATAAGAAATGAAAGAAAAAATATCTTCAGTTAATCAACACTGACTCATTTCTTGTCAGAAATTAAGATTTTAAAACATCCTCCTCCCTTCCTCTCTTTCCTCTCTCAGGCGTATCTCTGCGGACAATGGCCTTCCTCTGAAAGGAAACTCACGGCCCAGAAATTCAACAAAAACGTCAAGAAAGCGTCAAAAGCAGAACACAGCGGAGTACATAACAACGAGATTGAAAGAAAAACACGGACAGTTCTGGAGGGGTGTAGACCTCCTCCAAAGCATTGTGGGTAATCTCGCAATGATAAAGATGTAAACTCAAAACTCAAATATGTGATGGGGTGATGTCAAAATGTCTGTTAACTAAAAACAAAATGATTAAACATATCCAAATGTTACTAAAACTACTTGTACTACTATTACTATTACTGCAACTATGTACATATATTGCATTAGGAATTATAGAGTACAAAAACTACTGGTACAGCTACTACTAGTACTACTACTACAAAAATAACCAATGTAATGTACGTACATTGTATTTGGAATAACAGACAGTTACTACTGCTACTACAACTACTACTACTATTACAGCTACTACTGCAAGATAAGACAGAACTACTAACTATTACTACTATTACTACTACAATATACTGTATTCAGAATAAGAATAGCTACTAACTAGTACTATATAATAATGTATATTGTATTCAGAGAAATATGTAAAATACTATGTAATGTATAACAGACTACTACTTCTACAACTACTACTACTACTACTACTACTACTACAAAATAACTATGTTTGTATATTGTATTCAGAATAACAGACACTATTCCACTTTTCCTTCATTTTCCTCCCATAATTGTGATCCCTCTCCTCTTTGTGTCGTACTGCTCAGAGTCAGACAGTTTACTACTACTACTACTACTACTGTCCAAATCACTATGTTTGTATATTGTATTCAGAATAAAAGACACTATTCCACTCTTTTCCCTCCCACAGTTGTGATTCTCCTCTTTGTGTCGTGCTGTTCAGAGTCAGACGTTTTACTGGAGCAGTCGGACGTGGGAAAGTCGTATAAAGTGTGAGCTGTAAACCGGAGCTGCATCTGCACACACCACGAAACTAAACACATCTACAAACAAACGTGGAGTAACTTTTTGGTTGGGGGTCCGTCACCTGCTTGTTCCTATGGATATGTCGTTGCTCTGCCTGGAAGACAAAGCAATAACATCTCCGTGAAGAAAAGCATTTGACGGACCCTCCACCAGAAAAGTTTCACAATGCACCTTTATCAGAATCGGTTCAGAATCGGTTTTGATCCAGTCTAATCCTCAGTATCAAAATCGCACGTCTATGTATTCTTTGTTACATAAGCGAGTATTTTGGCAGCTACTGAAAAAGTCTTAATGTGTTGGTTGTAAAATTGTGGTATAAATAAAGTTAAATTGAACAGTACAGAATGTCTGGTATTTAAATTGCAGTTGTGTGGTTCATTTTCTATTTCAGACAAGCTTTAATTAGGACAAAAATACACGTGTGAAATATTTGAATCCACAAATGAATCCTTCCAGTGTTTGTCAGGTGCAAATTCCTCCCTGTCTCCAAACATAAACTTTCTCATCGTTATATTTTTAATAAAGTTACTACTGCAACTACTACTACTACTACTACTACAACTGCAACTACTACTGCAACTACTGTTACAGCTACTACTACAGCTACTGCAGCTACTGCAGCTACTGCAGCTACTGCAACAACAACAGCAACAACAACAACAACAACAACAACAACAACAACAACAACAACAACTACAACAACAACTACAACTACTACTACTACTACTACTACTACTACTACTACTACTACTACTACTACTACTACTGGAAGATAAGCTAAACCTTCATTTAATAAACCTTCCCACAATGGGGAAATTACAGAAGTACTAACTACTACTGCAATATATTTTCATTCAGAATAACAATAGCTACTAGTACATTCAGAGCAATGATGTTTGTATATTGTATTCAGAAAAATAACTATGCAATGTATAACAGACTACAACTAATACTACAACTACTACTACAACTACTACAACTACAACTAAAACTACTACAACTGCTACAACGTCTACAACTACTACAACTACAAACTACTAGTCCACTCTCCAAACCTAAACTTTCTCATCGTTATATTTTCAACAAAGCGCCGTTGCCGCGAGAGACGAGATTGCGTATGTTTATGTTTGGGAGCGTCAGTATCTCACAGCTCTTTCCTGAGACCAGCTGCTTCTGGTGTTTTGTGTCTGGGTTTTTCTCAATCAAAACAGAAGAGGTGTTTACTCAGGCTGCTGTCCGCTTTGACCACAAATCAGGTTTATCATTCTGTAGTGTGGGAATCTCAACTGGAGTCGGCGCAATCATGTGGTTTGTGTTCGAGACCTGACAAGCCATGCATGTGTGTATCATTGGTTTTAAACAGGAGGTATTACGCAAAATCGACTTTTTGGAGCTTTCTACAATGTTATAATGTTGTTCCGTCATCAAAAACATGCTTACAGTGATGTTAGATGTCATCCATGCATGTTTGAGTAATCTAGCGATCTCTCCCAGGCCCTATTCAAACCCTTTTTTACGATTAGCTGTGAGATTCTGTCCAATAATCTCCCCACGAGCCTAAGTCACCCAATTGTCCCACATGACAATTCACCATAAATATACAAAAACATGATACACAATAATACACTACAACTTCACAAACCTGATGCGACGTGCAGTAGTTTCATTAGCAAGATGCGTGCTGTTATTATTATTGTATTGTATTTGGTGAATATAGCATTTTCTAATTATTATAACCTGGTCCTCTAAATACATTATGTATTTGTAGTTAATACCCCAGAGAAGTAAAATACCCCCTCTTTAACTCAGCCACTGGTGTTATTTTATTGAATCATATTATTATATTGCCTGACATGAAGAAGCAACTGCCAAGAATAGACTAAATTATGCAATCTGACAAACGTTGGTTCTTCATGTTCTTCACTCGTGGTACAAAATCAGGTGCAGACCCTTTAAAGGTCTTATATTACACATAACTGACTCTTGTGAGCTTTAAGTCATGTAATAATGTTGTTCCCTCATCAAAAACAGACCTGGAGTTGTGTTTTGTTTCATTCACACATATTTGAGTACCCTTTATTATTAGTCTGTCTACATTTCAAAAGCTCAAATGTAGTGGTACAGCTACCTTTTTCTTTCACTTCAGTAGAGATCGGCAATTCCAGGGCTGAAATTATTCAAATCAAACAAAACACAACTCCAGGTATGTTTGTGAAACAACATTATAACTTAGCTCAGAAAATAGCGTAATATGGGCGCCTTCATCTCATAGTTATCGCACACTTCTTCTTGCTACTGTCAAGCCAGAATCCAGCTGTTGTGAGTGTCAGTGCTAACCTTTGTGATGTAGTAGACCGACTGTTGAAAGGTGAACATGATGACCTCCTCCAAAACCGTCATGGCCTCCTCACAGGCTGTACGCGTGGACGACAACTCAGAGTCCAGGAGATCTGAGACAACAGAAAGATCACAGTTAAAGGCGCAATGTTTACTGATATTGGGTTTGCCACACGCTTGTCTTCATCGAGATGTTATAGATTTGCCAGGAATGTTCCACAGATCTTAAAATTATCCATAGAGACAAGCAGGTGATGATACCAGGCCAAGTTACAGGTCAGATCTGTGGAGAGGATACCTTGGTCTTCCTGGTCTTGTTTGTATGGCAGTAGCTGTGGGACCTCGTGTTGGATAAAGTGAAGCAGCTCTATGGAGTTGGCCATCCACAGCACTAGGGGGCGCAATCCTGGGATCAGACTGTCTGTGCTCAGCTCCGGCTCTGCTCCACCGTCACTGCAGCAAAGAAAAAGGGAAAACTATCAAAACACATTACTAACTTTCTAATAAACTTCAGATTTTATCCTTTACATGTTGCAGACCAAAACTGGGTTAATTCACTGTAATATCATGGTAATAGGATGGAAAGAGCTCGGTAACTACAACAGTAACTATGCACAATATGAAATAAACATGCAGTTTTCAATAACTATGTTTTGTATAATGATATCATCAATCAATCTTTATTTATAGAGCCCTTAAGAACACTCAAGGTGACCAAAGCGCTTTTCAATAAAATCAGCACAATATATAGTAATATTTTAATTTTGGATCAGTTAAATTAAACAAAATATGTACATTAATTTAATAAATTGTTCAAACTGGGTAAAAATAAAAACTAACACAAGACCAACATGAATCAATTCTTATTCCTAATATGGAACTGGCTTCAAATTCGCTCCTATAACTGCTAGCCTCGTGAGCTTCATTTGACTGGAGCTGTGATGTCACACGAGTTTAGTCCGCTTCTTTACACAGTCTATGGGTTTTCCACTGTTATATAACCTTCTTTACGCCTACCCCTGACACAATAGTAAACCACTATAATCTTAAAAGTGGCTATTGTCTTACAGGAATGGCAACGCATTTTATATTTGTATGGAGACTTGCATGTAAACCCACAGTGTATTCAGACAGTAAGGTGCTGAGAGCCAGAATCCTCCCCCTCTCTCTTCCTCTCTTCCCTCCTCCCTCCTCTCTCTCTCTTTAAGCTCTGCACACTGTTGTTTATTTCTGGGACGATTCTTGCCGTACTCACGTTTCTGGTTGGATCGCTGCGAGCTCCTTTGTCTTGTCCTAAAATGCACAAAAAATAATAAAAGAAAACTATCCATTTCACGCCTGTGTGCAAAACTAGCAAACTTCAAGCAGCTCTGAGTGCATTCCTGCAGCCCTGATGACACATTTGATTACGCAGCTTTATTCAAAAACACAAAGGGTCAAATTGGCAGTGAAAAGATAAGATTTAGTGGGTTGGTTTCTGTATACAATAGCCCGTCTATGAAAAGAAATATAGGGTTTATCCCAATGAGATATAGAAATAAGGAAAAACAGAGAGATTGTCGTCACGGTAACCAATGTATAGTACAGAAAGTCCAGTTGCAGCAGACATGTGAGTGTACATACACATTAACTGAATGGATACAGTGACATCATGGTGCAGGGTTCTGCATCTACATGTCTATGGTGGAATTTTTAGCAGTTACCATGGTTGCACCAAAACCAAAAAAGTTTTAAGATAGTCTGAAAATTCAAGAAACAATATAAAACTGATTTAAACAACAACAGTGTGACTAACTGAAAAAATATTGGCTAATGCTGTAGCTCTAAATAATTAAGTTCTTTATGGTCAAATTGTGTTAAGATCGGCTTTAAGTATAACTTGAGTAACAGAGATTCAGACAGAGAAGTGCCTCTAGTTAGCACCACACCCCCTGGGGAATGTTGATGACATCAGCCGCAAAGTATCTGGACTTTAAATTCTAGTTTTCCCTTCAATACTTTGATAGTTTTTGTGTGTGTGTTTATACATTTTATCTAATGTGAATTTGTAAACTTTTTTTTTTTGTTTTAGGTCGTACATTCTTCTTTTATAACAGTAGGCATGAAGTAAACAGAATAATTATCAATGCTGGTGTCCAAATGCTGACTCACAAACGTAATTCAGTTCTGCGTAAAATACAGACCAGTGGAGAATTTTTAGGGTGAACAATGTTTTTTTTTTGTTTAATTCTTAAAAAAGTCCTGATAGAGCTGGAGTTCTCTGCATTATTAGGACCACAAATATACCATTAAATGTAAACACTTTAATCAGTTACTTTTTGGCCCTGTTTTACATTACTTCCAATCAGAATTTGCTCTTGTCCCACTCACAAGATGGCCGCCGCACTTGCCCCGGCAACAGAACCTGCATTCTATCTAAATCTTTGATGATATCGTTGGTATATCCTTACCCACATAATCTGCTGGATTTGACTGGCTAGCCGAAGCAGCAGTTGTCTCAAATGTGCGAGCTCAAACGTGCTCGCACAATGCTGGATGCACAAACTCAGCAGGAACGCAGGGGTTAATTTTGGTTCACTTCCACTGGGGTCCAACATTGTCAAAATCTTTTCCAAAATGTCTTCTTCCTGGTTTAAATCGTAGCTAACCGCCGCTTCTCTCCCTTCCAAATCTCTCCAGCATGGTGCGAAAAATTTGCTTGTCAGTTTTTGTGGAGAATCGCAAGAAAAGCAAGACATTTTGGGGTCGGAGTTGGGACACAGTTTCGTCATCCATGGAGGAGTTTGTGGCGATGTGGAAGAACTAGTTGGGTCTTTAAACATAAACAAATAATGCTTTCCCAATCCGACGAGATCTCCAGGACTTAACTCAACCTCGTCTTTGAGAAGGAACCCATTTCGAGTGACAGGGGCTCCGTGCAAAGGTTTAAGCATGGTGGTGGTGGATTTTTTGGACTCCCCCGTGGTTGAGGTGGAGCTGGTACAGTCCAGACGGCGCACGCAGCAGTGTTGTGGCAATACGTCTGGTGCGAATAACAGAATGTCCACTTTGAGGCGCTCTTCGTCCTCCCCGTTACTGTGCTCCCGACAGCAGCCGAAGATGGTGGTGGTCCCGCTCATCAGGTAGATCACGAAATCCTGGAGGAATAAAGATTATAGATTAGAAAAAAAAGCTTTAGTTATAAACGTGACATAAAACCAGGACTAAAAGCAAAAAGACAACCACCAAAAGATGTCTCCTTTCTAGTTTGACTTTTCTGGTGGAGGGTCCATCACCTGCTTGTCTCCATGGAGATGTTATTGCTTTGCCTAGAATGTTGTATGACATTAAATATATCCATCTAGCATTTCTTCATTTTCTTCATCGGGTGTTTCTACCTGGAGTTGTGCTCAAAAATACAACGATTCTCTCTGTGAATAGGGGCGACTCTCCACAGATCTGGCCTGTAATGTAGCCTATAGTCCCCTCCCTTGAGATAGATAGAAAGAAAAGAAAGAAAAGTTGTGCATTGCACCTTTAAAGGTCCTGTGTCTGATTTTTTCATGTAGTTGGCCAAAATGTGTTTTATCCCAGTATCAGGAAGTGCGCTGTTAGCATGTTAGCTGTTGTTAGCTTTATTGTCATGTGTGTCGGAGTGTTTTACGTTTGAGAAAAGCCTAAATATGCAGGGTTTGTGTGTTAAACATGTGTGAATGAAACAAAATACAACTCATAGATCAGAAAATAGTGTAATATGAGCCCTTTAACTTTCTTATGCAAGATTTTGGACGGGCACCAGCGGAGCCGAAGTGTAAACAAGACTGTGAAGGAGAGGGGGAGGCACCAACCATTCTGACAGGACGAGATTACAGAGACGTCAAGTACCTCCAGGTCTAAGGCTATTACCGATGGAGGTGCCAGGCCGGGGCAAGCTGAAGGGGGTCAGTGAACTAACCACAGAGCTAATTAACTGCACACAAACTGCAATAGAAATGGATTATACTGTACAGTGGCGCTTTCTTTTGTAACAGACTGGCATGTCACAGTAGCTTTTGCACTACTGACAGAAGAAAAGTAGTAGAGTTGGCCAAAGAGAGAGAATGGGGCAGATAGGGTTATCAAAAGTATCGAAAATCAGATGCTAATCGATACTAAAACTAATATCAAAACTAGAGCAGGTTTCGATATGAGAAATGAAGCTTTCCTGAATAGTTTTAGAATGATCTGGAGCTGTATCAGATCAAGTATAAGAGCACATAGGCTAGTATACACCCATGGACCACTATGGAACCTACAGGACCACTGAGGGATACACAGATATAAGACCACAGGGGAATAGAAAAGAAAATACTATGATTTAATGCTGAAAATCACATTCTATTGTCTAAAGAAAGTGCATTAAATGTGTAGTGTAGTAAATAGAGTGTTTTTTTATCAGAATCAGTATCGAGTATTAAAACTGAGTTGAAATTGGAACTAGATCTAACTTTTTAAAAGAACCACATATTTTCCTTTCAATTTTTTATGCACTTTTGGCATCTTAATAACAGTTTATTTTAAAATGATTACTATTGTAGTGCAACTTTGTATTTAGCTAATGCATCATTTCAAAGGGTAAACACACTCCCACTCTCAGTTGGAGCCATTTGAAACCGATCTGAGCCTTTGTCTACTCTTTGTGGTTGGTTTGTAAATAACATGAGTGCTCACATTGGCTTCTGTCATGTAAATAAATATAAAAGAGCCAGTCTTTTGAACGGCTCTTTGAAATGAATCGCTCCAAAAGATTCGGATCCCATAAAACAGCCAAAAGTCCCATCACTAACACTGTAAACACTAATCACTGCTGGATTTAAAGGTCCTTATATTACACAACATTGACTCTTGTGAGCTTTAAGCCATGTTACAATAATCAAAAACATACTTGAGTTGTGTTTTGTTTCACTCACACATATTTGAGTAACCCTGTCTACATCTCCAAAGCTCATAATGCTTTGTTCCACCTTGTGATGTCACGAAGAGGTAGATTTTAAGAGCTACAGTTTACCTTTAGTCCAGTAGAGATTGGCAATTCCAGTACAAAAATCACCCAAATGATTCTAGTGAAAGTGTATGGAGTTTAAAAACACAGGGGAGCACTTCCTGTATTACCACATGACATCACAAGGTGGAACAGCGTGTTTGTGTGTTAAGCATGTGTGAATGAAACAAAAAAAAACACAACTCCAGGTATGTTTGTGATGAGGAAACAACATTAGAACATAGAAAACATATAATACGGGCAATATGGGCCCTTTAATGTTGAAAATAACATTCTATTGTCTAAAGAAAGTGTTTTTATTATCATCTTGGTAAATGTTAGTACCATAAACACTAAATCACTGTTGAATTTGACTACATGCTTGTGTGTTGTCATTGTTTTCTTTGTGTATCTCTGCTTGTTGTCTCTTGCCCTGTTGTCACACATGTCTGTATCACGGTGCAGATTAGAGCAGTGTCTGTCTGTCACCGTGATCCTGCCCACTCAGCGTTTCCACGGCAGCAGCTCAGACAAACACCACTTCCTGTTCCTGGAAACGGACTAAAGCCACAGACTCAGGGGCTCTGTCAGAAATCAACTCTGCCCCACACAAAACAGGACAGAGAGAAAGAAAAACCACAGTAGTCAATACTTTACTACAATACTTTGGTGTAATGATTTCCTCCCAACATTTAAAGGGTCTTTTTCTTTGTGGAGATGTTATTGCTTTGTCTGGAATGTTTCACAGTATGGCATTAAACCTTTCTATCTTCATGGAAACCAAACCAGACCAAGTTACAGGTCAGATCTGTGGAGAGGCGACCCTGCTCACAGTCAGAATGCCTGTTTTTCAAGGTATTTTTCAGCTATAAAACCACCTGTAATTGAATAAATGTAAAGTAGAGCTGTTTAATGTCATACTGTGGAACATTTCAGGCAGAGGAGTGACATAGCCATAGAAACAAGGTGACGGACCCCCTACCTATACCCATTTTTTGTCCATGTATCTTGCCCCAGTACCGATATACTGCAGTATTTTGGTTGATATCAGATATGGGCAGATACAGTAAATCTTTAGTATCAGAATCAGTATCGGAACTAAAAAAGTTGAAACTGTATTATTCGGAATGTGAGTAACTTGTGCGTGACATTATTCCAGCATGGCGTTTCTGTTGTTGTAGCGTGGTCTGACCGTGGCCCTGCTCTCTGACGGGGAATTAGCCTCCACACAAGGAGCTTAGAGTAAAGACGGTCACCAGCACCTGTGCCTCCTGTTTGACACATAATCTGATCCTCACGTCAACAAAGTCTCAATGAACCATGAGATGAGAGGTCTAGCACTTGTTTAACATAATTTTATTGCAGAGCCTGGGATGTTCCACAGTATGGCATTGTTTGTCTCAGTGGAGATGGAGAAATTGTAATGCCATTCTGTGAAACATTCCAGGCACATTCCAGGTACAGCAATAGAATGTTTTATGGAGATAAGCAGGTGGCAACTTTAAAGGTCCGACATTACGTGAAATTGACTCTTGAGCTTTAAGCCATGTTATAATGCTGTTACCACCTCAAAAACACACCTGAAGTTGTGTTTTGTTTCGTTTCGTTTCATTCACACGTTTGAGTAATCCTTTATTATTAGTCTAACATCTCCAAATCTCAAAATTCTCTCTTCCACCTTGTGATGGCAAGAAGTGATAGTTTTCCAGTTAACAGCTACATTCTACCTTTTGTTCAGTAGAAATTGGAAATTCCAGGTCTGAAATTATCCAAATGATTCTAGTGAAGGTGTGTGGAGTTTGAAAACACAGTGGAGCTCTTCTTTTATTACCACATGACATCACAAAATGGAGTGTTTTCTGTATAAGACACAAATATGTAGGGTTTGTGTAAATGAAACAAAACAAAACTCCATGTTTTTGATGACGAAACAACGTTATAACATAGATCATAAAATAGAGTAATAGAGGCTCTTTAAACAATCCATTTAATACACGTTAAAAATAGAATTTGTTTAAAAAATGCAAAATAAAACCAATGTATTCTTATTATTTTAACATAATCCTGGTCTGTTTACCTGTCTGTGGTTGTAGCCCTGCAGTAGTAGAAAATACGGGAAGTCAAATGGCGGGTGGATGGAGTATTGTGTGGTGTTATCATCACTGCTCTCCGTCTCCTCCTTCTCTTGCCCCAGCCTCAGTTCCTCTTTGTCGGCCTCTGCCTCCTGCTCCTCCCTGAGCTGGCTCTGGTTCTGGTTCTGGTTCTCTTGAGCTCGGAGCGCCTCTTTCCCCATGGTCGATACATCCATGTCACTGAGACTCCTCCACAAACCCAGTCCATCCACGCCTTCTCCGCTCCCATCCACAAACAGAGACGCCACACGCGATCTGGTCTTCTGCAGCTTACGGACCTGTGCGTTTAGACCTGAGGAGGAGAGACGAGGGTTTGTCCAAAACATCGGAAAACAGAATCCATACTAAAACTAATATCGAAACTAGATATTTGCGAAGGTACTGATACTAAAAAGTCACATGCACACTCAGAGGACAGAAATGAACCTTTCCTGAAGCTTTAGAATGATCTTGATCTGTATCAGAACAAGTATAAGAGCACATAGACTATTACACAGATATAAGACCACATGGGAATAGACAAGAAAGTACTAAGATTTAATGTTGAAAACTGCATTCTATTGTCTAAAGAAAGAGTGTTTTTTTATCATCATCCTGGTATCAGAATCGGTATTGGGTATCGAGTCTATTCCTTAGTATCAAAAGTTTGAAATGTTTGTATCGTGACAAGTTGTATCATAAGAAGAGCTGGGCAATTAAT
Organism: Taenioides sp. WSHXM2023; assembly: GCA_029959045.1. Lineage (NCBI taxonomy): Eukaryota > Metazoa > Chordata > Actinopteri > Gobiiformes > Gobiidae > Taenioides > Taenioides sp. WSHXM2023. The sequence goes on along the minus strand of CM057101.1, from coordinate 6,955,542 downwards.
CAAATTTTAATCAAGATTGTGGTTTAGTCAATCCTAATTGTCAATGAACAGCTTAGGTCTTTTTAAAGGCGAGGTCCACAGCCACTCTGTCGGGAAAAGCCTGGGGTTTGGAGCAGAGTTCAGACTTTGGGGGAAGAAATGTGACTATTTTTGTTGTAAAAGGCACTGATCTGGTTAAAATTCTTGTTGTTTGGTCATAGTTTAAAGTGACAATGTGTAACTTTCTGAGTCTACTGCATGATTCCATGGAAATAGCTCTGTTAGGACTCTGTTTTCTACGTTTCTCAGTGGAATAAACAAAGAAAAAAATAAAACACGCTTTAATTATAGTTTATTTTTGGCAAAAAAAAAAAAAAAAAGTGACATATTGGGGTTTTAAATTTATGAAATCAGCACTGAAAGACATTTTTTTTTTCTTTTTAATAAGAAGAACATTTTAAATTAAGGAAAATCAATATGAGGATGGGTAATACTGACTAAAAATGAATGATTTGATTGTATTTTTATCATTTCAGACACGTGCTGACCCAGAATATGCCAGTTAATGCCATGTTTAACTGTCAACTATTGCACAAAATGTGAATTATTTGTAAAATTAATTAAGTTTTTTCCATTTAATATTTTTTATCTTATCGTAACTCACACGGCACTTCTAGAAAACAGCTCATACTCACACAGTCAAACATGTGACTTCCCACAATGCACCAGGTTTCTCAGCACACTCTCTGTATAATGTAATCTAACTCCTGCATGTTCAAGTACCATTACTGCCCAAAGTTAAAAGCTGAATACAAAAAAACATGGCGTCTGACCAAGTTCCCACCAAAAGCCTCATAAACTTATCTGAGCAGCAGCAGTCCAAAGCTCTGGCTGTGAGTCAAATGTAACAAACCAGGAGGAAACAGAGGAAACAGAGGAGGCAAAGTGCATCATGGGACTTTCTGTGTGTCGAGTGGATGAATCATAATAAATACAATCTCTTATTTGATGGGTCAGAGTTGGCAACAGAGCTTGATTTTTAAAGAGGACATATTACGCCATTTTCTGATCTGTGTTATACATAATGTTGTTTCCTCATCGTAAACAGACCTGGAGTTGTGTTTTGCTTCATTCACACGTTTAACACACAAATCCTACATAGTCAGGTTCTTCTCTCAAACTGAAACCACTCTGCTCCACCTTGTGATGTCATGTGGTAATACAGGAAGTGCTCCATTTCTCCATTTGCCTTCATTAGAATCATGTGGATATTTTTAGTCCTGTAGTTGCCAATATCTACTGAACAAAAGGTACCTGTTATCTTGAAAACTACTGCTTCATGACATCACAAGGTGGAACAGAGAATTTTGAGCTTTGGAGATGTAGCTAAACTAATAATAAAAGGCTATTCAAACATGTGTAGATGAATGAAATGTTTTTGATGAAGTAACAATATTGAAACATGTCTTAAAGCTCACAAGAGTCAATCTAGGACCTTTAAACAAAGAACTAATTCAATCACGCTCCCTGTACAACTCCAGTTACTACTACATTACTACAGTACTTCCCCATACAGACTACAGTGTATCAGTTCCACAGTGAAGTGAGAGCCCACACTGAGCTCTGGGGCTTTAGGCTCAGGAATGTCCCTCAGTCACACACTCACAGTCACACAGTCTCTTATCAGCGCTGGGAACTTTTACACTGACCAAATCTGACACAACAAAGGTGGGAACACTTCAAATAACACAGAAAAAAACTCAAGTAGAAGTGCAAAATATGTGGGAACTTGTCATAGGATGTTTTTTTTTTGTATTTCATGATACTGAAATGTGGGTACTGTGAACTTTTACACTGACCAAAACTGACATAACAAGGTGAGAACAGATCAAATAATATAAAAGATCAAATATAAAGTAAAAACTGCTCACAAAATACTCAGGAAATTTGCAATCAGATGTGGGTCTAATAAATCCAAATAAGGAAAAATGACTGAAATATTATTATTATATTTTAATGATGGGAAAAGTTCTGTTTCATGATACTAAAATTTGGGAAACTAAAACTAAAATTTGCTCACAAAATATACGGAATTAGTCATAGTGGGTCTAATGAATCCAAGTGAGAAAAAGTTACTCAAATATGTTTTTTTTTCTTTTTCAATGAACATAAAATTGTATTTCATGATACTGAAATTTGGGTACTGCGAACTTTTTACACTGATACTAAACTGACACAACAAGCGAGTCCAAAGAAAGAAAAATTACTCAAATATGATGTTTTATAAATGAGGAAGTTGTGTTAATACTGAAATGTCAGACTTGACCGACCAACTTTCATACTACAGTGATAATATTAACATTTCTTTAGACAATAATAGAAAGCAGTTTTCAGCTAAAAATTGTTGTTTCTTAAATATTAGTCTTTTTTATGAAGAGTTCTACAGCCAATTCTCTGAAGGAAACAGTCATAGAAATTTGACTATTATTTGTGTGATAGCATTCTTATTTAAATTAAATAAAACTAATTTGAATAAAATGTATGACTGATCAATATGAGGTAAACAATTGTGACTATCTGGTATAGATCCATGAAATTCCTGTATTGATTTAACCAACAGAATGTTAGAAAATCAGACACTAAAATAGTAAAAAACTGGTCAATAAAAAACATTAGTGGTGCCTTGATGTTGTCCAGAGCTGCACAGACTCCTGCTATGAACCCAAGATAAGATTTGGGACAGTCTCTCTCTCTTCTGTCGCTCACTGTTTTTTTTTCCAATCAGACCCCCTCATTCTCTCCTCTTCTCCCCCCTCTCCTCATCCTCTTCCTTCTTTCTCTCCCGCTCTCCTCCTCCTTTCCTCCTCTCCCCCCTCTCTCTCCTCTTCTCCTCCATATCCCCCTTTCTCTTTCCCTCTCTATCGCTCTCCTCCTCATTTCCTCCTCTCCCTCTCTCTCTATATCTCCCCCCTCCTCCCCTTTCTCTTTCCTCCTCTCTCTCCCCCTCTTCCCCCCTCTCTTTCTCTCCTCCTCTCCCCCCTCTTTCTCTCTCCTCCTCTCCCCCCCTCTCCCCCCCTCTCTTTCTCTCCTCCTCTCCCCCTCTCCTCCCTCTCCCCCTCTCTTTCTCTCCTCCTCCTCTCCTCCTCTCCCCCTCTCCTCCCTCTCCCCCTCTCTTTCTCTCCTCCTCCTCTCCTCCTCTCCTCCTCTCCCCCTCTCCTCCTCTCCCCCTCTCCTCCTCTCCTCCTCTCCCCCTCTCCTCCCTCTCCCCCTCTCTTTCTCTCCTCCTCCTCTCCTCCTCTCCCCCTCTCCTCCTCTCCTCCTCTCCCCCTCTCCTCCTCTCCTCCTCTCCCCCTCTCCTCCCTCTCCCCCTCTCTTTCTCTCCTCCTCCTCTCCTCCTCTCCCCCTCTCCCCCTCTCCTCCTCTCCCCCTCTCCCCCTCTCCTCCCTCTCCCCCTCTCTTTCTCTCCTCCTCCTCTCCTCCTCTCCCCCTCTCTTTCTCTCCTCCTCCTCTCCTCCTCTCCCCCTCTCCCCCTCTCCTCCTCTCCTCCTCTCCCCCTCTCCTCCTCTCCTCCTCTCCCCCTCTCCTCCTCTCCCCCTCTCCTCCTCTCCTCCTCTCCTCCTCTCCTCCTCTCCCCCTCTCCTCCTCTCCTCCTCTCCCCCTCTCCTCCTCTCCCCCTCTCCTCCTCTCCCCCTCTCCCCCTCTCCCCCTCTCCTCCCTCTCCCCCTCTCTTTCTCTCCTCCTCCTCTCCTCCTCTCCCCCTCTCCCCCTCTCCTCCTCTCCCCCTCTCCTCCTCTCCCCCTCTCCTCCTCCTCTCCTCCTCTCCTCCTCTCCCCCTCTCCTCCTCTCCCCCTCTCCTCCTCTCCCCCTCTCCTCCTCTCCTCCTCTCCTCCTCCTCTCCTCCTCTCCTCCTCTCCCCCTCTCCTCCTCTCCCCCTCTCCTCCTCTCCCCCTCTCCTCCTCTCCTCCTCCTCTCCCCCTCTCCTCCTCTCCTCCTCTCCCCCTCTCCCCCTCTCCTCCTCTCCCCCTCTCCTCCTCTCCTCCTCTCCTCCTCTCCTCCTCTCCCCCTCTCCTCCTCTCCCCCTCTCCTCCTCTCCCCCTCTCCCCCTCTCCTCCCTCTCCCCCTCTCTTTCTCTCCTCCTCCTCTCCTCCTCTCCCCCTCTCCTCCTCTCCCCCTCTCCCCCTCTCCTCCTCTCCCCCTCTCCTCCTCTCCCCCTCTCCTCCTCCTCTCCTCTCCTCCTCCTCTCCCCCTCTCCTCCTCTCCCCCTCTCCTCCTCCTCTCCTCCTCTCCTCCTCTCCTCCTCTCCCCCTCTCCTCCTCTCCCCCTCTCCTCCTCTCCTCCTCCTCTCCTCCTCTCCCCCTCTCCCCCTCTCCTCCTCTCCCCCTCTCCTCCTCTCCTCCTCTCCTCCTCTCCTCCTCTCCTCCTCTGTCTCTCTGTGATAAGCAGAACACTGGAGGCTGTTGGGCTGTAACAGGAGCCCAGGATCAGGACTCCCCCTGTGTGACTCTGACTCTGTGGTCCACACTGAGTGATTGATAACAGGGATGCTGCGCTCACTGATAGCACTGACAGTTCTGGAGAATATTTTAGAAGCGTTTTCGAGGTAATAATAAAATCTAACGCCCTGAAGCTCTGGAATGCAAACCTAATTGTTAAAGGTCCTGTATTACACAAACTTGACTTGTGAGCTTTAAACCATGTTATAATGTTGTTACCTCAACAAAAACATACCTGGAGTTGTGTTTTGTTTCATTTACACATTTCAGTAACCCTTTATTATTGGCCTGTCTACATCTTCAGATCTTAAAATGCTCTGTTCCACCTTGTGATGTCATGAAGCGGTAATTTTCAAGTTAACAGCTAATTTTTACCTTTCATTTAATGGAGATTGGAAATACCAGGTCTGAAATTATCCAAATGAAAGTGAAAGTGTAAGGAGTTTTAAACACAATGGAGCACTTCCTGTATTACCACACGACATCACAAGGTTTGAGAGAAGAACTCAGCTTAAATATACAGGATTTGTGTGTTAAACATGTGTGAATGAAACAAAACATAACTATGTCTGTGATGAGGAAACAACACTATAACATAGATCAGAAAATAGTGGAATAGGAACCCTTTAAAGCTATAGTATCGAAATCGGTATCGGAACTGAAAAAGCTGGATCGACACATCCTTAAACAAAAATACCAACTGCAACAAACTGTCTCCAGGCCCCAACAGCCAAAACTCGCCCTCACCTGCGGTCACTGTGTCTCTGTTCTTCAGGCTCTGTTCCTCCACACTGGCTCTGCGCTGGATCTCAAAGCGCCTGGAGAAGCCATCTTTAGGTTTCCATAGCGACTGCAGGAGGAGGGGCTTCTCCGCGTCGCCCACCACACGGAAACACTCCCTCTTCCAGTGGTTCTCCACGGTCCGTCCAATCACGTCACACAGCACGTACTCGCCGGGCTCCTCTTTCTCCAAACAGTATCTGAACATAAGCATTATAATTAAAGGTGGGCTATGGAACTTTTCTGGTGAGGGGTCTGTCACCTGCTTGTTTCCATAGAGATGTCACTGCTTGTGTTTTTATTGCTCAAAAATACCTTAACAAACATGCATTCTTGCTGTTAACGGTGACGCCTCTCCACAGATCTGCATACCAGTAACTTGGCCTGGTGGTGTCAGCTGCTTGTCTCCATGGAGATAGATAATGCCATACTGTGTAACATTCCAATTAAAGCAAAAAGTAATACAATTTCCACAAAGACAAGCAGGTGGCAAACCCTTCACCAGTCCAGTCTCTAGATAAAGAACAACTCTACTAACATGTTCTGAAATCCAACACATTCTTGTAGGTTGACAGTTAATATTTCAGTCTTGTTTAAGTCCAGGTCCATGTTTAAAATATGTGCTGTGAACTGAATCTTGATTTTTTTTTTAATTTCTTTCATTTCTCCTGCAAACTCAAACAACTTTAAAAACCCAGTACCAGATTTCTTTCTCATGTATTTGACCAAAACTTGCTCTGAAGTAAATCTAAGTCACCTAACTCTACTCTGGTGTTTAAAAGTCGTGAAAAACTCTTATAAACTCCTCGCAGTGAATAATTAGGATGCTCAAGATGCTTAAGGTAAGTGAGGAAATAACTTTGGACCACTGTAAACTGTTTAAAATGAACTAGTCTGTTTTTCATGTTTTTAACACAGTAAAAGCTGCATTGTGTAACTTTTCTGGTGGAAGGTCCGGCAATTGCGTTTCTCCATGGAGATCTTGTTGCTTTGTCTGGAATGTTCCACTGTATGGTTTCTATCTTCATGGAGACCGAACCAGAACAAGTTACAGGTCAGATCTGTGGAGAGGCGACCCCGCTCACAGTCAGAATGTCTGTTTCTCAAGGTATTTTTGAGCAATAAAACCACCTGTAATTGAATAAATGTAAGGTAGAAGAGTTTAATGTCATACTGTGGAACATTCCAGGCAGAGCAATGACATCTCCATAGAAACAACCAGGTGACGGACCCCCAACCAAGAAGTTACATAGCACGCCTTAAACTTCAAGGCTTTAAAGTAGCACTGAGCTCTTGAAACCCAATACTTTGAACAGATTCCTTCACAATAACATCGTAAGTGGTTTGCATTGTCCACACTGAGTCTCCATTGTGAGAAACCCTGAATTATGGCGTTGTCAGGTTGCCAGATCCCTCACCTCTCCAGTGCCTCTTTCACCAGCTCCTTCGCCTCTGACTGAATCGTGGCCAGAACACTTTTGTAGTTGGTCCCTTGACAAATGTCGCTGCCAAAAATCTTCAAAATCCCCGGTGCTGATTTCTGATGCGACAGTTCGGAGGGGTCATCGTTGGCGTGCACGTCTCCGCCGAGGCTGCCACTGTCCGCCAGGTTGCCCCGGCGAGCCGCCCTGGAGTCCCGCAGGTTTGGGCTGTGGCCGAAGACGCTGGAGAGGCGGTTGTTATGGCGACGGATTTTGCTTTTGGCGGGCTGCCGGACCCCCATGCTCTCCGAGGAGCGAACGGTGCTGTCAGACTGGGTGGATCTAGAGAGGGGGAGAAAGAAAGAGGGAGAAAAAGAGAGAGAGATTAAGAGAGAGAGGGATGTAGGGAAGGAGAGAGAGAAGGAGGAAGGGAGGGAGAGAAAGAGAGAGAGAGGAAAGGAGAAAGAGAGAAAGCGTAAGTATGAGAGAGGGTAATGTAGGACAGAGAGAAGGAGGGAAGGAGAGCGAGAGAAAAAGAGAGAAAGAGTGAGTATGAGAAAGAGGAATGTAGGGAAGGAGCGCGAGAGGGAGAGGGAGGGAGAGAGAGAGAAAAAGAGAGGAAGTGAAGGAGAAAGGTAGGGAGGCAAGGAGGGACAGAAAGATGGAGAGAGAGAGGGGGAGAGAGGAAAAAAGAGAAGGAGGGAAAGAAAGAGAGAAAAAGAGAGGTCAAGAGACAGAAAGACAGAGTTACAAACAGGAGGAGAGAGAGAGTAAGAAAGAGAATAGGAGAATGAAAGAAGGAATGTGATACAGGAACAAAACACCAGATATTTTTAAGGTTGGGCTGATACAGATTTTTATGTGAATATTGACATCTGATATTGGTCCTGTAATGCCCAAATTCAATTCAAATTAAAAATAAAATATGTTTCCCCTTTGGTATAAATCATTGCAAATGTTTTTTTTTTTGTTTTTTTTTCTCTAATATAATTTGTTCAACTTTCATGATTGAATTTAAACTGCAACTGCATTAAGTTTTCTAACCGGATCTGTCTTTTTTATTGACACCTGGAGAAACACAATTTCATCTTGCTGCACTACAGTTGTATGTACAGCAATATGACAATAAAGACTGATTTGATTTGATTGTATAAACAAAAATATCACCACTTCTTTAACTTCATTGTTCTTCTATCACCTTTAAAAATATAAAAATCACATGAAAACACTTTTATATCAAATTTGTTTGGGTTTTGGGCAAAGATTTGTCCCAATTTAATCAGATGTTAGATTTCTTTAAGTCAATTTTATGTTTTAGGTTTACAGTAAAAAAAGGAATTAAAGTAAATATTATAATCTGACATATAATCTGTAATACAAGTGACTTAAATTTTGGAAACACAGGCTCAATTTAATTACCCCATAATGGATTTAGTTATTATGAAGTTATATTGTGAAATGTTTAATTGCTGATTTCAATGCTTACAAGTGCCCCACCGTTGGAAAAGGATTAATTACACAAGATCCAGTATTAGCAGATTAAACATGTTGTTGTCTGAAATACAGTCTTATTGCATTCTGTTTTGGATCACATTTCAAAATAAGGGACACTGCTGGTAGCTAAAAGTTCACCCCACACTGTTGATCCTTTTAGACAATTTATTTTCCCATATGCACAACTCAACCAACAGTAGAAATGCAAGAATGTAGGCCTATAATCAGTAGGGATGTAACAATAACCGAAATATCATGACACGCATCACCAAAATCTCGCAGTAATATCGTGTAAGTTATGATGCAGCAACATGGCTAAAAAAAACAGAGGGAACTACATAGATCGGGATCCTGTGCTCCATCTCAGTGCAGACCTGCCATGACGAAATAATAGATGAAAGCATTTTTAAATCTTAATTCTTTTCTTGGATTATGACAGAAGCAAAAGACCATTTTAAGGCAATTCAAAAGGGGAATTTTAGCCTCCACAAAGTATCGCAATGGGCTCTATTCACGCTTACGTCACAAAACCAGACGACGTTTGGAAACATGCGGATGACGACTTCCTTTGGGCTCTGTTGGCGATAATAAAACTGAGAAAATAGCCCGGTTTTCTTCATCTAAATGTCACTGTATTCTTTCTTTTTTCCTTTTATAAATTGCCTGTTAATTTGTGTGTTATAATTTGTCTAACTTAATTAAAAAAAAAAAGATTTCATTATAGAGTTCTGTTATGTTATGAATAATCATTTTAAGTACCTGTATTCTTGTTTCTTTCTCATTTTCTCACTTTCTCAGATTAGTTACTTTTCTAAAATTACAGGAATCTGCTATACCTGCTTGTCTCCATGGAGATGCTACTGCTTTCCCTGGAATGTTCCATAGTATGACATTAAACATCTAACATTTATTCATTACGGGTGTTTCTGTTGCTCAAAAACACAATAATTCCTTCCGTGAATAGGGGTGCTTCTCCACAGATCTGACCTGTAATGTATTTGTCTGTTTTTTTACACTATGATATAATGCAACTTAATGTAAAAGTATTCCCAGTATTCAGAATACAGTACTCTGATTGGACCATGTATCAGAATGTGTTACAAAATACATTTTACTGCAGATATTCAGTATTCTGGAGCTAAATGCATTTTCAAAGTATCTTCCCCATCACTGCCTATAATGAAATGTGATTTACAACCAAAAAAAAACCCCAAAACTTGTACAGTTTTAGTGATTTGCATAGACTAAATACAAACAAACCTATAATTGAAAGACTTATTTTATATAGTCTAATTTTCATAAAGGTGCAATGCGTAACTTTTCTGGTGGATGGTCCATCGGCTACTCATCTCCATAGAGAAGTTATTGCTTTGCCAAGAACATTCCACAGTCCGGGATGTCACTTATTTACCTCCGTCAGGCCGACTTACGGGTCAGATTTGTGGTAAGGTGATTCCTGCTTACAGTATAAATGCTATTTTTTTTCAAGGCTTTAAGCAATAAAAACACCTGCAACTGAATAAATATAAGATAGAAGAAGTTAAATGACATATTGTGGAATCTTTCAGGCAAAACAAATAACATTTCCATGGAGACAAGATGGTAGCGGACCCCAGACTAAAATAATTACATAGAGCACCTAAGTATGCTTCTTCAATAAACCATATATTACAAATAAAACATTTAAATGAAGCTGTTGGGTTGAGTTTTCCTAATATTCACAGTATTCTATCGGCCAATAATATTTAATACAGATGGGCGTAATTAAAATAAATATTGTTAAAATGCAGATTTTTGCTGTAACTCAGTGAATTCTTGGGTCTTGTCAGTAATAGAAACAACCAGGTTCAACATTTGTGAATTTACCTTTTGGATATTTCATGGCAAAGTACAATGTAATTAATATAGAAATCTGGCTCTTTGTATGACATAATCTGCATTTTAACATATGAAAACTAATACTGGACTATGTAACTTTCTGGTGGAGGGTTGGCCACCTGCTTGTCTTCATGGAAATGTTATTACTTTGTCTAGAAGGTCCCACAGTATGGCATTAAACTTATCTATTTCAATGGAGACAGGCCAATAATGCTTCCAGGCCAAGTTACAGGTCAGATCTGTGGAGAGGTGAACTCACTCACTGTAGCAAAGCGTGTATTTTTGAGCAGAAGTTGAATAAAGGCAACATAGAAGAGTTTGATGCCATATTGTGAAACTGATCAGGCAAAGCAATAATATCTCTATGGAAACAAAGTTGTGGCGCACGTCCTAGCAGAAAAGTTACACAGTGAACCTTTAATAAAGCCTGTATATAACAGGTACTTACTGCATTGAACCATTGCTGGGTTTTCGTCCCAGTTTGGCGAGGCGTCTCTTCGGGGAGCGGATGAGCAAACCCACGGAGAGGTTCAGACTTTGTTTATTATTCACGGGACTGCTTCTCTCCTCCGAAATCATCATTGCTTTCTTCTGTTCATTTAAACATTACAAAAATAAGAAAAGTGCCCTCGTGGTTAGAAATAAGCATCCTCTCCTTACGCGTAAAACTGCGTCTTTTGGAAAACGTGGCACTACAAATTACGCACGAAAAACAATTAAAGGATTTTAAAACGGGGGGAAATCGTTTTATTTTGACACGTTTAATCCGTTCCAACTAAAATATTCGAGCACAAGAAAGTCGATATTTCCCAATTCCCAAATCACTGCTCCTGATAAAATCCAAATAAAAGTTTCTCCTCCAGCAACGAAGTAACGAGCGCGTAATTACGGCACTCAACGCGTTCGACTGTCGCCAAAAACTCAAGGAGGACGTCGGGAAATGGCATCTTCTTATCCCACGCTGACCTTTTGACAGAAAAATCCGCTAAATCCCAAAGCGTGGATCGGCGCGGACTGAATGAAGAACCTGTTGCAGGAGAGGAGACGCCAGCGGGGGGCGTGGCTAAGGACTGCGTCACGGGAGAAGGGCGTGGTTAAGAGGGGGATACGCCCACCAACAAAATATATCCTTAAAGGTCATATGTTATGACCTGGAGGGTTTTTTTTTTTTTTTTTTTTTTTTTTTTTTTTCGTGTTTTTTTTTTTTTTTTTTTTTGGTAGTTTTCCATTTACCTTTACTTTTTGTTCAGCAGAGATCGGCAATTCCAGGGCTGAAATTATCCAAGTGATTCTAGTGAAGGTGTGTGGAGTTTAAAAACACAGTGGAGCACATGACATCACAAGGCAGAACAGAGTGTTTTCAGTTTGAGGCTACAGTACTAACATAATTACACTGTACAAATAAATACAAATGTTCATAGGCTGTACAAAGTTATTTCCAGCATATTTTAGTTTCAATTAAGTATTTGCCAATTAAACAGTAAACAAAACAAAACTTTAATGCATTTTATTCAAGTTGTACAAATATATGTCAAATTTATAGTAAGTCTAAAATTCCACTTCATTTTTTTCCTGAGATGCTGCATTCAAGTCTATAGAAGTCACACAGCTGATAAATATACGCGGGGAGGGCTCCGTCTGGTGGTTGTACTAAGAACTACAACGACTAGCTTGATTAGTTAACGTGCATCTATTGTGGAAGACATAATGCAAAATTTGTATTGTTTATAACTTCCCTAATTGTGTGGTTAGTTTCAGTTTTATTTAGTCATTCTGATTTAACCACAAGGTCTCATGGAGTAGACCACATTGCTTTGTTTGTGGCTCGGTGTTTTGTCCTCAGGATGGACCAGTTTCTGTATTAAAGTGTTTGTGGGTTTGAAATAAACTGGGATTTCATGTTGTCTGAAAATCCTCTGTAGTTTTTCAGAAACACCAGCCAGGTAAGGAATAGTTACAGTACACCCTTTCTCCTGGGTTCTGGTTCTCTGTTGTCTTGTTTTTTAGGTCTCTTTGTTCTATTGAAATCCCATTTTGGATGGCCACAAACAGAGAGGGCTTTCTGCACATGTTGTTCTTCTCTCTCCTTTCCCTCTGTGTTTGTACCACTCGGGCCCTGTGTCGTAATGTCCAAATAACTCCAAGTTTGTGCTGCAGTGGATGGCGTGATTCACACCCTCTCTTTCTAGTCCCCTCTCTCTCTTTCTCCTGCCTGTCTCTTTCTCCTCCCCCTCTCTCTTCTCTCCCTTTCACCCCTCTCGCTCCTCTGTCTTTCTCCTCCCCCCTCTTTCTTCCTTCCTTTCTCCCCCCTCTCTCCTCTCCCCTCTCTTTCTCCCCTCTCTCCCCTCTTTCTCTGTCTCTTTTTGGTGTTTTGTGGTCTTTTGCACACACTCCGGATGTTTGGCCCCACACCTGCTCTGCCAGAGCTCACACAGGTCACAGCTCCACTGCACAACTCGCTCTCATTTTCACATTTTACTTTGATCTTGAGATGCTCTGTTTCTCCATAGAGAAGTGAAAATGCTTTTGGGATTAGATGACTTTGAAATAGATTAAATGTATTTTTTTGTTTTTGTTTTTTTTTTTTTTTCAAATTGTAATGATGTTCTTCTGTCAGATGGGAGCAGGATTAACTGTGTAAGAATTCATGGATTCAGAAAAATGTGCCTTTTTGTGTCCTGTGGGTGAGAGGGTGATTCATTCACCACTACCAAAGCATTGCACATTTTGTAAAAGTTTCATTATTATTAAATCTTTGCAATCTGATGTGTGCAGAGTCTTTATCACATCATTGTATAACTGTAGGCCTGTTGTCCCACTGCATTTACACAGAAATACAAATTTGAGCTAAAATAGACTTAAATAAAAGCATGTTATTTCATTAGGGATGTTTTGTTAGAAATGTTCTGAAGTATGGTTTTAACTTTCTATTTATATGGAATTATGCAGGTGACAAGCCACCTCCAGAAGAAAGTTACACCCTGTATCTTTAATTGAAGTATATTTAATTAAGTTCTGTTTCATTTTGTCTTGTCATCTGAACCTGCAGAGGTGAAGTACAGTTCAGTGATCACAGGAAGTGAAGAAGGTCAAGGGTTAGAGGGAGACAAGCCACAGAACCAGATCCTTTTACTGCGAACGACACTTTCAGCCAGATATACAGAATAATGTACATGTACAAAATAGCTGACTTTGCATGGTTTAATGGTTAAAGACGCACTATGTAACTTTATGTAGTGGATCTATAGGTCAGATCTGTGGAGGGGTGAGTCCATGAAAGAAGGCGTGTTTCTGAAAGTATTTTTTAGCAATACAAAATGTGTTTGTGTATGCGTGTGTTTATATGTGTGTGTGCGTATCTATGAATGTGTGTGTGTGTGTGTGTGTGTGTGTGCGTGTGTGTGTGTGTGTGTGTGTGTGTGTGAACAAGAGGAAGAGAAGCCTGAAGCACAGCAATGAGGAAGCAGTCGAACAGGATGTGACATGTTTTCAAAGTAACACTGGCTTAAGAATAAACACAGTTTTACAGCCTTTTAATACGTGTAGGTGTATGGAGTTTAAAAACACAGTGGAGCACTTCCTGTATCACCACATGACATCACAAGGTGGAACAGTGTTTTCTGTTTGAGAAAAGAACTTTGTGTGTTAAACATGTGTGAATGAAACAAAACACAACTCCAGGTCTGTTTGTGATGAGGAAACAACATTATAACAGAGATCAGAAAGTAGTGTAATATGAGCCCTTTAATTTCATGGGTGCAGTGTCTTGCTCGAGGACACAACAGCAACTGGTGCATGGATTGAACTGCCAACCCTCTTGCTCCTCATAATAATTGTATTACTGCTATCACATAATAATAATAATAATAATAATAATAATAATAATAATAATAATAATAATAATAATAATAATAATAATAATGCAATGTGACTTGGTGATAGAAGTTTAGAGTCACATTTAATGGTTTGAAAATAAATACGTTAAGTTTTTTTATTTATTATTATTATTAATAATAATAAATAAAGAGGGTCCTGGCTAAGGTCATCTCTATGCTGGACCATGAGGGTCACCCCCTGCAGGACGCCCTGTCTGCTCTGGAGAGCAGCATCAGTGACAGACTGATTCACCCTCGCTGTGTAAAGGAGAGGTTTCGCAGGTCTTTCCTTCCTGCTGCTGTTAGACTGTACAATGAACACTGTTAACACTGAACATGTGTCATTCAGCTGTATCTATGTGCAATACTGAAGACCTCTGGTACAATTCACTTATGTCATTTACTGATATTTATCCTGTCTGTACATAAACATAGTCATATTACTGTAAATAACATAATATACTGAAGTCACTTTACTGAGATTTACTCTGTTCATATGCTGCACTGTTACTTTTATTGTACATAATAGTTTTTTTGGTATTTTATATTTTATATTTTGCATTTTATATTTTTGCTCCACCGGAACAAAATTAGAGTCTATCTTTAAGTCTATTTCTAAATTATTATTTTTTTTTTAGCCATTATCTATTATCTTGTTTTATTGCATGCTCCATTTTCCTGCTGTTCTTGAACTGTGCGTTGCAACACTGGAATTTCCCCACTGTGGGACTAATAAAGGCATATCTTATCTTATCTTATCTTATTATTATTATTATTATTATTATTATTATTATTATTATTATTATTATTATTATTATTAATATTAATTTATTATTATTTTTAAAACTGAATTTGAAATTCTAAAGACACGGAAACATATGCACACAAAAAAATCGGCTGTGATCAAACTACCAACTTGGTGGTGGTGGACAACAGTCTGTGCTCCCAACTGCCCTGCTCATTTTACCGCAATAACTCTTTTATTTTGAAGGCTCAACCGGAAGTCTAGCCTCATCTCGTCAAAAATCACTTTACGTGCGCGTTCTTTAGGTCGGAGCGCTGAAGTTTCACTTCGAGCGGCGTCTCGGTGCAGACGGGTGCAGGTGCAGACAGGCGCAGACAGGAGCAGCGTGCGCTCGATTGCGATTCATATGAGTAAACAGCAGATATTTCACGCGTTTTCTGCAAGATTTTACTGGTAGTTGCATGAAAATGGTGCTGCTGTTTCTGCTCGGTTGCTGGAAGAGAGGATAGGCCCCTGAGTGCACTCAAGAGACATTTTTATAAGGTAAGAAAACTTAGTCTAGTCTTACCCAAATATGCAGCAAAAGCTAGACTTAAATTTTCAAAATAAAAGCTGGCCATAGCATTAGTAGTATATTAGAAGTTTTCAAATGGACGTATGTGTATTGAATATTATTGTACCACAGACCAGACCTGGACGAATAAGAGATTACACAAGTATATTGTGGCTACCATAGTTATAATGTAGGTTTTTGCATTTGAATTTAATTATTAATGTGATAAAGGCTACTAAATATAATGTAAAAATATGCTATAACTGGAAATACTTGAATTAGAGACTTGAAATTCACTTTGAGAAACTTTCAGACTTGCGGTGTCATCATTTTTACCCAGGCCGTTTCAAAGTATGCATCCAAACACACAGTAAAAATGCTTTTCCAGCTTATTTCAAATATTTACACTTCCTCTATCAGTCCGTTCACACTAGATTCAAGTTAATGATTTATTTTTTGAGGTTTCTACTTTTAACTTAATCTTGTTTGTCCATCACACGCTGCTATCAGTAATATTTGAGTTTCTGAGTTTGGGGAAGTTGTTTGAAAAAGTGCAAAAGTGGGTTGAATGTGTAACAACAAGCATTTATTGTTAACATAACGAATATCTAGCCAAGTTAACATTACTTGAATTAAGAAAGTTTTATTATGTACAAGTAAAAACAAGACTTGTACTTAAAAGTGCATTATGTAACTTTTCTGGTGAAGGGGTTTTCACCGTGGAGATGTCATTTCTCTGCCTGAATGTTCCACAGTATGACTTTATGGCATTAAACCGTTCTACCTTACGTTTATTCAATTACAGGTGGTTTTATAGCTCAAAAATACCTAGAAAACAGGCATTCTGACTGTGAGCGGGGTCGCCTCTCCACAGATCTGACCTGTAACTTGGCCTGGTTTGGTCTCCGTGAAGATAGAAAGGTTTAATGCCATACTGTGAAACATTTCAGACAAAGCAAGAACATCTCCATGGAGAAAAGCATTTCACGGACCCTCCATGCACCAGAAAAGTTACACGATGCAGCTTTAAAATATGAAAATACATCTTGCTACATTTAAAATAAGAAAAACACAACTCTTTGCATTTAAAATAAGAAACAAAATCAAATTAAGGAAAAACTTTCTTATTCCATTGGTCGATCATTTTACTTGTCAAGTTGAATCTACTCAAATAAAGTAAAAGTTCTTAATTTAAGCCATATTAACTTATACAGATATTACTTTTTGCAGTGTAGAAATAAAGAGTAGTAAGAGGAGTACTTTTATTTTTACTTTACAAGAAAGTACTACATTTCTTGGGGTAAAAATCTACTTTATTGTGAATGGATACGCTGTATATGGGCCTGTCACGGTAGCAAATTTGAAGCACAATGTCTTACTATAGAAAAATACTGTGTTAAATAATATTGACACTACTTTATGCCACTGACGCAATAAATAAGTATACAGTATCATTAAAGGTACACTGCGTAACATTTCTGTTGGGGGGTCCGCCACCTGCTTGTCTCCATGGAGATGTTATCGCTTTGTCTAGAATGTTCCACAGTAGAGATTTAACCTATCCATCATGAGTGAGCAATGGTGGAAGGTACAACAGGCCAACGAAGTACAAAAGTAAAAGTACAAAACTTAAGTACAATTTTTAGGTATCTGTGCTTTACTTAAGTACATTTTACAGTGGATACTTTTTACTTTTACTCCACTACATTTGAGATCTGGACTGAAAAGTAAAAAGTACTTTTCTTTATGGTTTGTGACCCGCTGAAATGGCTGAGACTTATTTTTAGCACATTTAAATTGAGTTTCTGTTCCAACTTTGAGCAAGTCAAACACACAAAAGCACAAAACGGCCAAGAAAAATTAAGAAATCAATTAATCAGTTACATCAATTAAAATCTGCTAAATTCTTTTTCAAAATCACTATATTTGATGCTTTAATTGTTCGAAAAATCTCTGCAAAAATACTTTTACTTTTGACTTTTAAAGTACATTTTGAAACAGAAACTTCAATAGTTTTACTTCATTTTTTCATGTGGTCCTTTTACTTATACTTGAGTAATTTTTGCCTTTGTATCTGTATTTTTACTTAAGTAACAAAATTTAGTTCTTCATCCACCAGTGCGAGGGAGACGAGCAGGTTACAGCACTATGCTACATTACAGGTCAGATCTGTGGAGAGGCGCCCTTATTCACAGAAGGAATTACTGTATTTTTGAGCAACAGAAACACCCGTAATGAATAAATGTTTAGTGTCATACCACTGAACATTCCAGGGAAAGCATTAACATCGCCATGGAGACAAGCAGGTGGTAAGTAATTTCAGAAACATTAAAAAAACTGTATTTTATTAATTTGTGCTGTGCAAGTCAAGTAACTAAATATTTTCTGCTACTACTACTTCTAGTACTACTACAACTACGAGCACTACTACTACTACTACTACAACTACTAGTACTACTGCAACGATTACTGCAACTACTATACTACTGCTACTCCTACAACAACTACAACTACTACTAGTACTACTACAACTATTACTACTAGTACTACAAGACCTTAAGTAATAGCAGCACTTTCTCTTTGCATTTTGTCTGTGACTTGGAGCGAGTGAAGCAAACGAGAATCAAATGATGCACAACGTGGCGCTTTCTCATGGAAACTGAGCGTCTGCTTTGAATTTGGACAAAAGAAAAAAGTGTGATTTCAATATACAGTATAAACTAAACAGACTTTTAATCATTGCCGTTATCATAAAACAAATTCTGTTCCTTCCTCCAAAGTCTGGACTCGGCTCCAAACCACATCCTTTTCCCGGACAGAGACTCGCTGTAGACCCCTCCATTAAAAAGGTAATCATTGACAATTTGGAATAACTGAACCTTTATTTGATAAGAAAATGAACAAAGTAGAGCCAATGTTACTTCCAGCTGTCGAAATGCCAAAACATGATCTCAACTCTTAAAACACACACGTCTATAGCTGCATTGTCTTAAAGGTGTATTGTGTCACTTTTCTGGTGTAGGGGTTATTGCTTTGTCTAGAATGTTTCACAGTATGGAATTAAACCTTTTGTATCATCGTGGAGACCAAACCAGACCAAATTACAGGTCAGATCTGTGGAGAGGCGACCCCGCCCACAGTCAGAATGGGTTTTTCAAGGTATTTTTGAGCTAAAAAACCACCTTTAATTTAATAAATGTAAGGCAGAGCTGTTTAATGTCATACTGTGGAACATTCCAGGCAGAGCAATGACATCTCCATAGAAACAAGCAGGTGACGGACCCCAAACTAAAAAAGTTACACAGTGCACCTTTAAAGTGTTGATTTATTCACTTAATATGAGTTGTTACAAGTACAAGAAGTCAAAACTATATAAACCTTTATTATGCTGTTAAACATAACTTTTCCTGCTACCAGTCGTTAGCTCCATTATAAAACATGGGCCAGACAAACAAGCTCTGTTTTATACCAAGTTACATATACCAAAATAAAGTACACAATAATAAAGTCTATACACACTAGGGCTGTAGCCAACTAAGGAAATTCATGAACATGCCCTGTGCCCTTTGTAACTGACACAGGGAGATGATCAAAAAATATATCCAAATCTTATGCAAAAATACAATCTCCTAGTATATCAAGAACTAAGAGCATCTAGAAGTGAAAAGGCAGAGTAAAATGTGCATTCTATAATCTTAAATTTATGACTGGGGCTCGGGTTAGGGTTACAGTTAGGGTTAGGGTTGGGGTTAGTGTCTATATTTATTGCAATATTGAGAAGATGCTAACAGAACGGCTACTTTTTTCTTTTTAAAAAGCCTTAATTTGGGCCTATATTAGTGTTTTAGTCCAAAGGATTAAGGTAGAAAAGTTTTTATAACAGCTATTTCTTCATTTTTGTGCATTGTAATAGAAGAAAAAATCACAGTCTGCGTAGTTTCCTCCATTTTTTAGCTGTTGCTGCAATAAAACAATGTATTTAAGCAAAGAGAGGCCACGATATTATTGTGAGAACTTTGATGGTACGATGTCAGGATATTTCTGTGATTGTTACATCCCTACTGCACAGCTCTGTTAAAGCTCAAATCAAACATGTAATCATTTATTTATATGTATTGAATGTGTGGACAAATTGACAAAGGCAAAATAATGGGGATTGTGCAATAAATGGAGTGTGCAATAATAATAATAATAACAATAGGCAGACAGCCAGAGATCCATTAACACAATGATCAAAAATGGAGTCAATAATTCAACTAATGAGAATAAGAAATAAAATCAAGCTGAAACCAGTTAAAGGCCAGTCGGTAAAAAGGAGTTTCAAGAAGTGATTTGTTTAAGAAGTGAGTAAGGCAATGAATGGAGTGTGCAATAATGGGAGCAGTGGAATGAATGGAGAGTGTAATATTTTATACTTTGACCCCTGTGACCCCAGCCCTTTGGGACAGCGGATGGAAATGAGCCTTTAGCTATAATCTGGAGTGTTTATATTTATGTTGTATCATGTCTGTCCATTAACACGCTCTGTCCCAATCAAATAAATAAATGAATAAATAATAATCTACTGAATAACTGAGTAAAAAATTAAAGGACTACAGCCCTAATATGCAAACTTTTTATAATAAAACTGTGTGAGTTTCAGTGCTGGGCTCATTGACAGGATAAACTCAAATATTAAAGCTGCATTGTGTAACTTTTCTGGTGGAGGGTCTGTCAAATGCTTTCACAGTATGGCATTACACCTTTCTATCATCATGAAGACCAAACCAGACCAAGCTACAGGTCAGATCTGTGGCGAGGCGACCCCGCTCACAGTCAGAATGGGTTTTTCGAGGTATTTTCGAGCCATAAAACCACCTGTGATTGAATAAATGTAACATAGAGCTGTTTAAAGTCATACTGTGGAACATTCCAGGCAGAGCAGTGACATCTCCATAGAAACAAGCAGGTGACGGAGCCCCAACTCAAAAGTTACATAGTGCACGTTTAAGCTGTTATATTTGGTGCAGTAGATTTCCGTTGGGCTCAAATACTGATGGCTCTCACAGTTCTGTGTTATGTGTCAGAATGAGCAGGTGCAGGGCAGGTGCAGGGCAGGTGCAGGAAATAAAAACGCTGTTATCTCTGAGCAGCTGCACTTTTACAACTTAAATAAAATAATAGGAAATTTAGAAAACAGGACTTTCAGCTGAATTGAAACGACATACAGGTTTTTATGATTCTCACATTTTGGCACATTTATTTGGTGGGATAAAATATATATTATGTTGTAAATATAAGTGATAATTATACACTGATCAAGAAGCAATTTGTGAAGAGAAGTTGAAAAATATGTTGAAAATTACAGGAAGTAGAGAGGTCTATTTTAGAGAGTTTCATATTGACGACATCATAGGGAAAATTCTGTCCAGACCACAATTTTCACAGAATACCATACCATTTCTTATATTTGTATTTGTCATATCATCATTTCTGTGTACATGAGATGAGTTTTTAGCCCATTGTACTACATGGTTGCCAGGTAACAGGTATGAGGTCATGATTTCCAACCAGGAAGTCAAATTTTAAACCTAAAAAACTGGCAAACTGGGAAACTTTTTGGTTGTGTGTCCATCACCTGCTTGTTTCTATGGATACGTCATTGCTCTGCTTGGAATGTTCCACAGTATGACATTAAACAGCTCTAACTTACATTTATTCAATCACAGGTGGTTTTATAGCTCAGAAAAACAGGCATTCTTACTGTGAGCGGGGTCGCCTCTCCACAGATCTGACCTGTAACGTGGTCTGCCAAAGCAATAACATCTCCGCAGAGAAAAGCATTTGACGGACCCTCCAGCAGGAAGGTTACACAATGCAGCTTTAAAGTAAAATCTTAATCTTAAAAATATAATGATCTCAACTGTGTTTTAGTAAAATGAGAAGTTCAACCTGTCATAGCCACTTTTATGTGATTACCTTGCCTTGTAAGTACGACTATAGTGTGCAGGGGAGGCAGAGTGGTTAAGTGGGAAGGTCCCAGGTTGGAGTCCCGGGCTGGTACTGGGCTGGGTCTCCCTCCTCAGCCTAAAACATGCACCTACAGGCAGAATCCTCCAGCTTAAGTGACCTGACCAAGATTAGCTCAAAGTTCAAAAGTCGATTTTGGAAAAAAGCTGCACTGTGCCACCTGCTTGTCTCCATGGAGATGTTACAGCTTTGCCTGGAATGTTCCACGGCATGACATTAAACATATCCATCTCGCATTTTTTTATTACTCAAAAATACAATAATTCCTTCTGTGAATAGGGGCGCCTCTCCACAGATCTGACCTGTAATGTAACGTAGTGCTGTAACCTGCTTGCATCCCTCGTGATTGATATGTTTAATCTATACTGTGGAACATTCTAGACAAAGCGATAACATTTCCATGGAGACAAGCAGGTGGAAATGTTACGCAGTGCACCTTTAATACTTAGATTTCAAATTATCTCATTTCAATTTACTACAAACTCCAACCAGCTGTCTCTTTGTATTAAAGTGTTAATATGAAGCTTTGTGTGTATTTTTTAGGCAGCAGATCGACCAAAACAAAATATCGGTCTGTGCTGAAGATTTAACACACAAAAAAGTCCAAATATTAGCCCGATAACTGATATATAAGTCTATGTCTCCTATAATTTCCAGTTTTATATCAGTTAATTCATAAACTGGACATGAATTCACAGTGAAATCAAATCATAGTCCTCTTTATTCCTCTGTTATTCAAAATGTAATTCCTCTTCTCTATTTTTGGAAGAAACCACATGGTCAGCAGTTTATGACAATATATAAAGTCAAACCAGAATAAACGTTGTTCATTAAAAAGATCATTTTACTGTAATTTATGTATCTCTTATTACGAGCAAGATCCTTTTTCTCAGTGTCCAACCAAACCACAAAATCGGATTATCTGTTAGTTGTTGTGCGTGTCTCCAGCTCAGTTAAACCCCGCAGAGTTTTCATATGTGATAAACGGGTCTCTTGGCGTTTGCTGTAGAGGCTCTGGTTCTGTTAAAACATAATAAAAATTGCAGTGTGTGTGTAAATTGCTTTAGATGGTAAACAAATAGAGAGTTGATCTGATATGGATTTTTCAGATGATACTATAATAGGCCTGTGTTGCTTTTGTATCTGATAGTGGTGGAAGAAGTTTTGATATTTAAGTAACAGTACATATACTGGAGCAAAAAATACTCATAATACTAGTATTATTACTAGTATTAAAGTACCTGTTTAAACATTCACTTAAGGAGTAAAAAGTAATGGTATTTCGTGCAGATTTTGAGATCTAATAAAGCTTCAAATGTTGTGATTTTGATACAGATTTGTACTTTTGTTCAACAGAAACAACTGAATCGTTTGTTTTTTTTCTAGCTGTTTTTATTTGTATGCTTTTGTTTGCTCAAATTATAAAAAATAAACCCTCAGACTTTTCAGCAGGTCTCAGACAATAATAAAAAATACTTTTACTTTACAGTCTTGTTCAAAAATGTAGTGGCGTAGAAAGGACAGATACCTGCTCTCAAAAGTAATGCAGTAAAAGTAAAAAGTATCCACTTTAATGTATGTACTTAAGTTAAGTACAGATACCTCAGATTTATACTTAAATGCACTTTTGCAGATTTTGAATTTGCAAAACCGTAAAACCAAAAAACTGTAAAGGTGCAGAAAAGTTCACACATTAACTTAAAATTTTTGTTCATTTCTAAATAATTATTATCATAGCAATATGTTAGCAATGATATACTGTCCGTCCCTAGAAGTACTAAGTAAGATTTCTACATTTACTTTTACTTCTACTATTACTTTTATTTACTTCAAGAAGTAAATATCCTGAGAAACACACTTCCAGTCAACAGTTTGGACACACGCTCTCATTCAGTGTGTTTTTATTTCCTTTATTTTTACTTTTTCTACATTTTAGAAACACACAGAAGACAAACATAAAACATCAAAACATATGAAGCAAGATATATGGAATTATGTACCAAAGGGGAAAAAAAAAAACATGAAATAACTCTACTAATAATTTAATAATAATAACAACTAATAATTTGAGCATTTGACTATCAAATATATTAGTTATTTAAGTTTTTCAGTCAAAAGTTTCGACTCACCATCTCATGCAATGTTTTTTTTTTTCTATATGTTTAGTACTTTCAACGTAGTTAACGTATAGTTAAATAAGTCTACTAAATATTTTTTGAGGTGGCTACTTTTTGGATTTGAATGTTAAATATATATATAAAAATAGTGGCGTTATTTACCTTTTTTTTTTGCTACATATTTCCACATATCTTACTTTTACGTATATTTCATGTCTTCTGTGTGTATATGAAACGTAGAAAGTAGAAAAAAAAAAAACACTGAATGAGATTTTGAGTCCAAACCTTTGACTGGCTTGGAGTTTTGACTATTTGTTACTAAAGCAAAAGTAAACTAGTTTAAAAACGTACAGTATCATTAAAAGGCCTGAGCTGCAACAAATAAATAGCAGAATAAACCAATAATTAGAAGAAGAAGTTACTTATTGTACCATCTACAGCTTAAATCTCATCACAGTACAGAAAAACGGCAAAATCTTCCGACTATTGCAAAGAAAAAGTACACAACAATAAATAAAATATATAGTTCTAGCTTTTAGTCAGTAATGATTGTGATAAGTCTCGTAAAGATAACTCACTATTATCCCCCTCTGTTAACACGCTGTAGTCTCATTTGGTCTTTAGTTCACAGTACAGTCATTGCACACTTCCCACAAAGTTTGACACTTTTTAGTCGAGTTTGACAGAAATGGAGGAAACTGCTGTCACCATCGCAGAGACCTCACGTCCTGTTGGAGCTGCACATCCAAAAAGTGCACTGTGCATGTTCTGTCTGCAGCCACACTCTGCTGTACGAGTTGTTTCCTCGTCACAAACAGACCTGGAGTTGTGTTTTATTGTTTCATTCGCACATGTTTAACACACAAATCCAGCATATTGAGGCTCAGTTCTTCTCTCATTTAGAGCTTTGGAGGTGTAAAATAAACGAATAATAAAGACGTGTGAATGAAACAATAAGCAGAGTGTTTGGGAAAAGGGGTCCTGCGTGTCGGCCTGTCATGATAATTACTATATTTACTTATTGTCAAATACAGCAGTACTTTAACAATTTCTGGGGAACAATATTTACAGTGGGTTTCTTTGTACTAGTGTGGAACTTTTTTGTTATTGTTCTGTACTACAATAAGATTTCACTTCAAGATCTCGCTTCAAAATGTGTCAAATTGTGACAGGCCTAGCTGCAAGATATTTTTTCTCCTCTTAAAGGTGCATTGTGTAACTTTCCTGGTGGCGGGTCTGTGATATGCTTTTCTCCATGGAGATGTTCTTGCTTTGTTTAGAAAGTTTCACAGTCTGGTTTAAGCCTTTCTGTCTTCATACAGATTAAACCAGACCATGTTACAGGTCGGATCTGTGGAGAGGCGACCCCGCTCACAGTCAGAATGCCTGTTTTTCTAGGTATTTTTGAGCTATAAAACCACCTATAATTGAATAAATATAAGGTAGAGCTGTTTAATGTCATACTGTGGAACATTCCAGGCAGAGCAATGACATCTCCATAGAAACAAGCAGGTGACGGACCTCCAGCCAAAAAGTGACATAGTTCACCTTTAATCCACTCTTCTAAAATCATTGAATTTGTTTAGTTTAGTTTTTAGTTTACCCTCTTGCGAACAGTGGCGAGTTTGTGTGCCTGTGTAATATTGTGCCGGTGTATTGTAATATTGTAATTACTCAAAGCTATAAAAGCTAATATTTATTTAATATTGATTGTTTTTCCCCTAAACTGTAACTGTTATTCATCTGTTTCTGTCTGTCCTATTTAAAGATCGTGGTTTACACTGATCGTCAGGGAAGTCAGCTCTTCCTGCTTTTCAAATTGGTCACAAATATTTTTCCAGTTACTTAAGTCTCATTTACACATGGGCCGTATGAGGTCAGTTTATGTTATGTTTCTATCTGCTGTTGCCGATATTTGCTGATATCGATATTATAGACTTGTCCCCATTTATTTAAAGGTGCAGTATGTAACTTTTAGGGTCCGCTACTTGCTTGTCTCCATGAAGATGTTATTTCTTTGCTTGGAATGTTCCACAGTAGGGCATTAAACATACCTCCCTTGCATTTGTTCAATGACAGGTGTTTTATAGCTCAAAAATACCTTAAAAACTTGAATTCTTACCATGTGCAGGCTCGCTTCTCCATAGATCTGACCATTAACCTCCCTCTGTTGATTTCCATTTTTATTTCCATACTTTGGAATAATCAAGGCAAAACAGTAATATCTCCATAGAGACAAGCAGGTAACAGACTCTCCACCAGAAAAGTTACACAGTGCCCCTTTAAGCAAAATATGTCTCCCCCCAGTGTGGATGTATAGCATATGCAGCTCTTGAGGTTAAAATAAGTCTGCAGCATGATATCAGCTTCCCATCAGAAAGCATTTTATTGTCCAATAATCAGGAAGTGCATGCTTAGCATGTTAATTGTTGTTAGCTTTACTGTCATGGCAATGCTGGTCTCTGAAAGTTATCTAAAGCAGTTATAAAGAAACTAATGCTCAGAATGCATAAGGTTAAGTGAGGAATAACTTTGGGCCTCTGCAAACTGTTTAAAATGAACTCACTTGTTAAGATCACAACATCGGTACATCCCTAATTTTAGCCTAATATCTCTTTTATTTTCTTTTTTACTCAGTCTGTTCACAAAGACAATTCTGATGCACTGTGGACAGTCTGGAATGACATGGCAGTGGAGTGGTTGGGGGCTTTGGTGGCTCACACACTGAGCAGTTTTTGAAGCGTTCTGTTTTTTGAGCTCAGTTTTTGACATCATATCATGGGATTTTGACCAGCTGAGAGGTGCAGCATGTGCTGTTCAAAACACTCAGGGACTGTTGGATTGTGTGAAATGAGCTGTTTGTTTTTCCTGTATCCCTGGAGAGCATGCAAGAGCTTAGCTAAGGACATTTGAGATGCTACAGGTTTTGGCAAATGTGGCAGAAGACCTTCCAGAGGAAACACTTGGACCAAATGGACCATTTCATCACCAACCGAAATACCAGACCCTACCTGACCAGTCCTTCTGTTAAACTGCACTGAGACCTTTGACTGAGACACAAAGGACACTGAGGCAACCTGAATTTCTCTCTTTCTGTCTCTCTCTCTCTTTCTCTGCCTCTCTCTCTGTCTCTCTCTCTCTCTCTCTCTGCCTCTCTCTCTGTCTCTCTCTCTCTCTCTCTCTGCCTCTCTCTCTGTCTCTCTCTCTCTCTCTCTCTGTCTCTCTCTCTCTCTCTCTCTGCCTCTCTCTCTGTCTCTTTCTCTCTCTGCCTCTCTCACAGAAAAAATATTGCTACCAGACCAATTACTGATTCATTTGTTATTTAGGCCTGGTGGTTGTGCTTTATCAGAATACTTTTCATGTATCGTAGGGCTCTTTTTAACGGCAGTGTGGCCTGTACAGGAAATGGTCTAACCTCGAGGTGTTGTGGTTATTTTCACATTAGCTGAGTAGTTCAGTTCTGCTTGTTTCTAATACTGTCTGATGTCTGAAGTTCAGCATTTGTGGATCTTAAGTTTCAGTATTTCACAGTCTCCCATAGAGTTACACAGACCCCTGCCGTCCATCTGAAACAGGTTGTGTTCACATTTTATAATTTGATGATGTAATAATTTCAGATGGAGGCAGGGGGCCTATTTACCACAGTGGGAGATTCGCTGTTGTACCACAAATGTTGAATTTTATCTTTTGTTTTTAAGAATTAGCTCCTCAAACTTGCCATATTAATCTTATGGCTTTAATTTCTTTCAACAATCACAACTTTTTGACTATTGTGAAAAAAATAGAAGTAGGGTCGTCCTGAATAGCTGATCTTGTATCAGAACAAGTGTAAGAGCACGTAGACTACTGTCGATGTCTACTATGTAAAAATGTGACCACTACCACTTTACCATTTTATTGGAATCGGTATTGAGTATCGAGTCTAAGAGTTTGAAATGTTTGTATAGCGACAACAATACAAAGAAGTGTTTTTAAACCAGGTCAACAAATCTGCAATCTGAGGGAAACAGCAGTGTTAATTTATAGAAATTCGAGACTATTGTGCTGTCATGTGAATGCAACCTATCCAGGGGAGAGGTGTAAATGCTGAAAAGTTAAGACCTGTGTAAAATCCTCAGTCGTCCAGGTAGAATCCATGGCAAAAGGAGAAATTAAATTTGTCAACTGGACAAAAGTCTCGCTGAGGTCCACTCTGGCTCTCTCGTCTGTGTTGGTACATCCTCTTGTGAAGTGGCTGTTTTGTTTCTGCAGTGTAGCGCTCACTGCCAGAGTGGCCCTCAGTCTGCCGTACATCTCCACCTAAAAGGACCTCAGTCTGCCGTACATCTCCACCTAAAAGGACCTCAGTCTGCCGTACATCTCCACCTAAAAGGACCTCAGTCTGCCGTACATCTCCACCTAAAAGGACCTCAGTCTGCCGTACATCTCCACCTAAAAGCCACGGGCCACTCCTTTGAGGACAGTGAGGTCCAGATCTGAGCCAGA
The DNA here is from genome assembly GCA_029959045.1 of Taenioides sp. WSHXM2023. Taxonomy (NCBI): domain Eukaryota; kingdom Metazoa; phylum Chordata; class Actinopteri; order Gobiiformes; family Gobiidae; genus Taenioides; species Taenioides sp. WSHXM2023. The sequence continues at coordinate 6,927,713 of CM057101.1, read as the reverse complement.
GAAAAGAACTGGTTTGAGAGGGGAGTTAAAGAGGCTATTTTTGTCAAGAAAGAGAATTCTTCCTTGAACAGAAATGGCGGTTTCAGACATCATTTGTCTCCCATCTATAACTCTATCCTTAAACCTAAATCAAAACAAACAGAGAAAACAATAGGGCGCCCAGGTCAGGTCCAGAGGTGTGAAAACACCCATCATGGCCCTGAATGGTTCTGCTAACAACACCCCACACTCAGTGCATATTCAATAGGCCGAGCTAACTAACAGAAACTGTAAACAAATAGGTGTGGTAGTCTCAGAGTAATTTCAGTGTAGTTAGCTCCTCCCTTCAGACAAATTTAAGGCAGTGTCCACCAGCATCTGACCAGAACTGAAGAAGCAGCTTGGATGAGCTGCCAAACATATTCAACCAGATAAACTTTTGTCCAGTTGACAAATTGAATTTTTCCTTTCGCTGTTCACATAGCGAGTAACAAAGTAAACAAAGTATAATCTCCACTACAATCTTTTGAACGGTTAACCGTCGTCATGCAACTGGAAGCTAAAACCCACAGATACTGTCTCAAAAATGCATTTAATCAGATAATGTTATTTCTCACTTATGTTTGTGTGTCTCTCTCCATCTCCCTCTCTCTGTCACACCCCTCCTCTCCTCCCTCTCCCTCTCTGTCTCTCTCCACAGTTAAGGTCCTGTTTTGGGCGTTGGGTAGCTGGTTGGAGCTGTTGTCTGGAAGTTTGTGATGGAGGCCAAAGGAAAGTACGATTTCAACGCCACCGATGAAGACGAGCTCAGCTTCAGGAAAGGAGACATACTCAAGGTCAGGAACTGTCAAAAGAACATTTTTAAGTGGGATATATGACTACAGGAAGAAAATGACAATAAATGATGATATTGACAAGACAACCACTTAATAATGGGAAAACTCAAATATTACATTTCATTTTCATTTGGCTTTTATTTTATGTATTTATTTCAGTGAGACAGTGAACATTAATAAACATAATAATGTAAATGTACCAGAATCAACCAAAATCTAGTTTTCATTGATGGAGATGTAGACAGATTAATAATAAAGGCTCACTCAAACATATGTGAATGAAACAAAAGTATAATTGTTATACCATCTCATCTTTATTATTGCATTTTATCACTAAATGTGTTTGTTTGTAGGCCATATAAAGCTGCATGTGTTCAAATGTGTCCAAATGAAAATCCTGACAGAGAAAGTAGTTCCTGTGACTGAAGTTTTCTCTGTTTCAGATCCTGAGTCGTCAGGATGAGTGGTACAAGGCCGAGATGAACGGACACGAAGGCTTTGTGCCTCAGAACTACATCGACGTCAATATGCCCAGGTACCAGTGTGATGAACGGTCTTATAAATGAGACTGAGATGGAGGACACACGCAAGTTTTTCTCACTCTCAGTGTATGGATGGATAGACTGTAGATAAAGTGAACTACCGGCTGAAGAAATTACTGCTCAACCAAAGACGTGTCCTGTCGAAAAGCTCTCAAAACTATTATGTATCGCTGTGTATCGGACCTAAACTGCATTCACAAGACTACACCTGCAGGGGGAGTTCATGCAAAAACAACAATTTATACAGAAAAAAGTAATAACAAATCTGCCTTTGAACATATAAATTCCAAAAAATACAATATCTTCAGCTCACTCACTTTTGCTTTTCTTTTTTCTGCTGTTGTCTCATATAATCTTTATAATCTAATTAAAATAATGAGTCAGCTAATACTGCATTGACCGATTGATTGACTAACTGACCACAGCCTTAAAGTGTACATTCGGACAAACCACAAACTTCCTCAAACTCTCTGACTTCTCTTTTTTTTTCAGACCAGACCTTCACATTTTCATTTCATACATCACAAATATAGCCTGGGAATTCACCCTAAGATAAATAGAATACTTAGAATAATAAACTACTGCTGTTAGTTTTTTTGTTTTTTTTTTTGTTGGTTTTTTGTTTTATTAAAAGCGCACTATGTAACTTCTAAGTTGGAGAGTCTGTTTGTTTTGTCTGCTTGTGTCCATGGAGATGTTATTTTTTTGCCCTGGAATGTTCCACAGTAGGGCATTAAACACATCTCCCTTGCATTTGTTCAATTACAGGTGTTTTATAGCTCAAAAATACCTTAAAAACATGAGCTTTTACTATGTGCAGGCTCGCTTCTCCATAGATCTGACCATTAACCTGTCTCCAGTGTGATTACCAAGTTTATTTCCATACTGGGGAATAATCAAGGCAAAACAGTAATATCTCCATGGACACAGAAAAGTTACACAGTACAGCTCTGAGGACAATAGAATAAACACAGAAAAACAGAAAAGAATAAATATTAAAAAAAAAATCATGGTCCTTTAAAGGTGCACTGTGTAACTTTTCTGGTGGAGGGTCCATTACCTCCTCGTCTCCATGGAGATGTTGTTGCGTTAGGGTTAGGGTTAGCAATTCTCCACAGTATTGGATTAAACGTATCTATCTCCATGGAGACAAAAAAGTGACACCACCCAGCCAAATTACACGTCAGATCTGTGGAGAAGCGACCCTGCTCATGTTTTGTTTTTTGTTTTTTTTAACAATAAAAACACCTGTAACTGAATAAATGCAGGACAGATAAGTTTAGAGGTGCACTATGTAACTTTTTGGACCCATCAGCTGCAGGTGGTTTTATAGCTCATAAATTCTGACTGTGAGCGGGGTCGCCTCTCCACAGATCTGACCTGTAACTTTGTTTGGTTTGGTCTCCATGAAAATAGAAAGGTTTAACACCATACTGTGAAACATTCCAGACAAAGAAATAACTTCTCCATGGAGAAAAGCATTTGACGGGCCCTGCACGAAAAAAAAAAAAAAATAACACAATGCACCTTTAAGTTTTAATATGTGTGTGTATCTGTGTGTTTGCAGGTGGTTCCAGGAAAGTGCCAATCGTAGCCGAGCTGAGGAGCTGCTCCGAAACAAAGAGGTGGGAGAGTTTGTGATCCGCGGTTGCCAGAGTTCACCGGGAGAATTCTCCATTTCTGTCAAGTGAGTTCTGTCTCCAGCTACGTCTAATGTTTCAACTAGTTTAAAGGTCCTATATTACACAAAATTGACACTTGTGAGCTTTAAGACATGTTAGAATGTTATCTCAGTAAAAACATCCTTTATTATTAGTCTGTCTACATCTCCAAAGCTCAAAATGCTCTGTTCCACCTTGTGATGTCATGAAGCAGTAGTTTTCAAGTAACATAGATCAGAAAATAGTGTAATAATGACCCTTTAAAAAACAAATGCTATGCTTTTTACTATTTATTTATATTTTGATGCTCCAGAGTGGTGACAGTTTGAGTCTCTTGTATTAAAAGAAGTCAAGTTCAGGCTGTGCAAAAGTAAAAGTAACAAAATCAAACCTTCAGTTCATTCACGAGTTTAGAGGAAATCTAAAAAAGCCCATGTAAGCAAAATGATGCTGTTTGAGGAAATGTCACTAAGGACAACAGCAGAACTGTGTTAAAACGTAGTACCATCACTATTAAGAACAATGAACTAACTATGTACTACTGAAGGGCCCATATTACGCTATTTTCTGATCTATTTTACAATGTTGTTTCCTCCAGAGCATTTTGAGCTTTGGAGATGTAGACAGACTAATAATGCAGGATTATTCAGACATGTGTGAATGCACCAAAACACCACTCCAAGTATGTTTTTGATGAGGAAACAACATTATAACAAGAATTTTTGTATTTTTGTAACATAGGACCTTTAAAGAATGTGTGTTTTCGGTTCATGTATACAGTTACTTCCCAACAATGGAAAAAAAAAAAAACCCAATGATTAGAAGGTTTATCCAAACTTTTGACTGGTAGTGTATATCTACTACTACTACTAGAACTGCTACTACATCATACTGTTATATTATGGAGCTATGTAAGCAAAGCAGTAACACATGGTTTAGATGAGATAAACTGTATTGTCTCCAGGGGAAGGTTTCTCTTGGGCTCACTGCTCACAGCTGCAAACACAGTTACACAGAGTTTCAGATGGAGGGGCCTGTATAAGACTATGGGCGTTTCACTGTTTTCGAAACTATTTTATGATCCACAAATACTGAACCTTCTCATTCTGAAAACTTAGAATACTTTAACCCCGAGTTGCATTTAAATACATACGATAAAAGCGATTAAAGACCGCTTTATGTTTGTTTCACTGCTTTCTCTGAAGGAAAAATCACACAAAATAGAAAACACCACAAGAGCAGGCTTTTTTTTTTTTTTTTGTCTTCTTTTCCTGCTCATACTGTGCTTTTTGAAGCCTAACGTACTGCAATGTGTTCCATCAAATGAAAAAGTAACTGTACCGGAATATAATTACTCACAATTAAAGAGCCCATATTATGCCATTTTCTGATCTGTGTTATTATAATGTTGTTTCCTCATCAAAAACATACCTGGAGTTGTATTTCATTCGCGGATATTTTACACACAAACCTGCATATTTAGGCTGAGCTCTTCTCTCAAACTGAAAACACTCCGCTGTGTTTTTAAACTCCACACACCTTCACTAGAATCATTTGGATGATTTCAGCCCTGGGATTGCCAATCTCTACTGAACTGAAGCTAAAAGGAGCTGTTAACTTAAAAACTACCGCTTCATGACATCACAACTTGTAACAGAGCATTTTGAGCTTGTATTATGTGTATTATATGTATTCAGTTACTTCCGTGGTCTTCCTTGTGTATCTGAAATTTAGAAAGTAGTACACATAAAGAAAATAAAAACAATGACTGGTAAAGATGTATCCAAACGTTTAACTCATAGTATATGTATATAAAATAACTCTTGTGTATTTCATTTCGTCTGTGGGTGCTCTTGTTCACGTGTTTGCACCACATTTGCACTGTACCACATCGCCCGGTTTCATTTTGTTTGAGTTCCTGCTTTGTGCAGTTGCAGCTTGTACCACAGTGTATCTGACTCATTTCTCACTGTTGCACACTGGGCTCACAAACACAAATGTTTTATGACTTTTTATCCTTATTTGGGATATCACACTGAGTTGCATTCACTTCCTGGAGAATGATCGTAATCTTAAAGGTCCGATATTACACCAAATCGACTCATGTGAGCTTTTTGTCTTGTTAAAATGCTGTTTCCGCGTCACAAACAGACCTGGAATTGTGTTTTGTTTCATTCACACATTTGAGTCATCCTTTATTATTAGTCTGTCTACATCTCCAAGGCTCAAAATGCTCTGTTCCATGTAGGGATGGTGTCGGGGGTGTTCTACGTGCATCTCTATTCTCAGAATGTTCAGCAGTTATTTTTGTTGCATATTTTGAATTTATTATTACCATTTCTACAATATTTTTACTCTTTGTTATTATATTGTGATGTGTGAGCTACTGTGTCCAAATAATTTCCCTTGTGGATCAATAAAGTTTGTCTAAGTCTAAGTTACCATGGTGACACAACGCACGTAGCAGACACTGTCAAAAAAAAATTCAAGTCTGAGAACTCAAGAAAAATTCAAAATGCGTTTATACAACTCATTTTATGGTCCTGTTTAGGTGTTTGAGTTTCAACAAAAAGGTGAGGGGGACTAACTGAAAAACTGTTGGTTAATGCTAGTTGTAATTCCAACCAAGTCATCTCTTTATGGTCAGATTGTGTTAAAATAATGCACTGATTAAAGTCTAGGTTGAGTAACAGAGCTTCAGACAGAGCAGTGCTTCAGTTTAGCCTCAACTGAACTGATTTACTCTACATTACAACAGAATAACCACAAGCTGCTGCCTTATTAAACATACATTTGAATGGCTGTGACTTCAGAGTTTGGCTACTCCAGGGCTGAAATTATCCAAATGATTTTAGTGAAGGTGTATGGAGTTTAAAAACACAGTGGATACGCAGGATTTGTGTGTTAAACGTGTGTGAATGAAACAAAACACAACTCCAGGTCTGTTTGTGATGAGGAAACAACATTATGACATGGATCAGAACATAGCGTAATATGAGCCCTTTAAAGAAGAACTACTGTGCTTGTTTCTGCTTTATATTTATAATCTATGACACCCGTGGATCATTATATTATATTTTGGACATTTTAAATTGCAATATAATTTAAAACTTCATAAAATAACAAGTTTTTACTGTGTTAACATGTGAAAAACAGAGCTAGTTCATTTTAAACAGTTTGCAGTGGCCCAAAGTTTTTCCTCACTTACCTTGTGCATTCTGAGCATCCTGATGATTCACCACAAGGAGATTATGTAACAACTAGCATGCTAACACCCACTTCATGATCATTGGACAGTAAAAGGCTTTATAATTAGATGCAGACAGTACACAGCAAAAAATACAAAAAAAAGACAAATTTGTCTAAAACATGTGAGATGGATCATAAAAAAGATGAATGACCCTTAAAGGTGTGTAACTACTTTTCTGGTAGAGGGTCCACTACTTCTGCTTCCTGAAATGGCATTTAATTTAACTATCTCAAGCAGCTCACATCACCAGGCAAAGTTACAGGTCAGATCTGTGAAGAAGTGGACCTGCTCACGGTAATATTGCGGTACTTCTGAGAAATAAAGACACCTGTAATTGAGTAAATATAATATATATGTTTAATGGCATACTGTGGAGCATCCCAGGCAAAGCAGTAACATCACCATGGAGACAAGCAGATGGCAGACCCACAGTGCGCCTTTAAGCTGTGTATATATTGTGATTTTTTGTAATTATGTGTATTTATGAAATATATGGATGTGATATAATGATGTGAATTATTGAACATGCACACACACATGCTGGCTGCTTTCCAACAATATGCACTTGTTGTATCACACCTCGCCCACCTGGTCAAAACCGCATCCTCTGTCCTGTTATGACTGTGAGGGGAAATACAGGCCTGCAGTTACACAGTGTGACCAGCAGAGGGCGCTCCATATAAGGAAATGGCTCAGTAAAGTAAAGGTAGAAAAAAAAGTGCCCACAGCTGATGTAGACTTCTGCCACTTTGTAATCTCCTGCAGATATTGGCTTATCACTACTACTACTACTACTACTACTACTACTACTACTACTACTACTACTACTACTACTACTACTACTTCTACCACAACTACTATTCTAGGTACTGCTGCTACTATCACTACTACTACTGCTACTACTTATCCTCCTCCTTCTTCTTCTACTACTACTGCTACTACTACTACTACTACTACTACTACTACTACTACTACTACTACTACTACTACTGCTACTACTACTACTACTACTACTACTACTGCTACTACTACTACTACCACTACTACTACATGTTACAGCGACTATTAGGCTACTACTATTACTACTACTACTTATCCTCCTCCTTCTTCTTCTACTACTACTACTACTACTACTACTACTACTACTACTACTACTACCTCTACTACTATTGCTACTTTCTCAACAGGCTTTCTCCCAAGTTTCATTGGTACTACTACTTGTACTACTGCCTGTCCTCCTCCTCCTCTTACTACTACTACTACTACTACTGCTACAGCTATTAGGCTACTACTACTTCTCCTACTACTACTGATGCTTTTTCCAAGTTTCATTAATACAAAAATGTACACTACAACTGATCTTGATTATGATACTGCTACTATTAATACTATTACCACTACTACTACTAGTTCTTCTCCTTCTCTTCTTATACTACTACTGCAGGCACTACTACGACTACTGTTACAGCTACTACTACTACCACTAAAGCATATTGTGTTGTAGTTTGGACCTCTATAAACATGTTCTAAAATGCCTGATTCTTATATTAGTTCATATTTCAGTCTCAAAATTTCAAATCTGTCAAATATAATGTTCCTAGAATCATTTACAATGTGCACTTCATTCTACTTTGTAAACAAAAACTGCAAAACCGCAAATAGCCTCTTTTTAAACCTAACCTAACCTTGTATTTGTGTGTTTTTCAGACACGAGAATGACGTCCAGCATTTCAAAGTGATGCGCGACAATAAGGGCCAGTACTTCCTGTGGTCGGAGAAGTTCACCTCTTTAAATAAACTGGTGGAATATTACAAAAACACCACAATCTCCAAAACGCGCGAGATCTACCTCAACGACGGCACCCCGGGAGTACGCAGCCCCTCCTCCACGCAGCCGGTCAGCGCACGTTTACTGTCATACTGTTGCCATAGAGATTAACTATTCAAACCAAATGTTGTATCTTCAAAATGTTGCTATAATGACGTTTGTAACCTGAAAATAGAACTCTTAATCTTATAATATTATGGGAACACTTTAGAATAAATAATGGCACTTTTATGTCTTAATAAACCATGAACTAAGACTTAAATTATAATGAATTAATATTTTTTTAAAGCAAACATATACTGCAAAATCCACTCATTTAAGCTCCCATAGTTGTATTTGGAGTGATTCATGCGTGTCTGAATCATCTTTATTCTCCTGTATTCAAGACATCATTGTTAGTTGTATTATTACTGCGTGAAAAAATACATAACACACTCAGATGGCTGATGTCCAAAAGCTTTTTTAAATCACATTTCAGCACAAAGCCTTCATCAGATCATTTTTCTTGCTTTGGACCACTGTATACAAAATGGTTGCCAGTCCAGATGCTCATATCCCCCAGTGTGAATGTGCTAAACATGTTTTCACTTTTAAACTGCTGTTCTTTGCATTTGCACCGCTACTTGAACTTTGGTGTGCGTTTTCTGTTTCAGTCGTATTATTATACAGTATCATAACATATTTAAACAAGTCTGTTCAGTGAAGTCTGCAAAAATACTAGATGAACTGCCTTGAAATGCCTAAATAATGTGAAAATTCTAGTGTTTCTTTGGAATTTGGCCAACCTTAATGAAAGTTTAATAAAGCAAATCAGCAATTAGTTTTCACTTTAGAAAAACTCTCAAAAAGACTTAAGTAACAGATAATACCTGCCTGAATTATCATTGCATTACAGTGTTAGTAAATCATTCTCTCATAGCTTACTAACCATTAATAAGTGTTTAAGATGGTACTTTTTATTTATGTATTTATGTTTATTAATGACATCACAGTCGCATTAGACAAGCAGGATGCAAGTTCTAGTTTTCAGCACCTGTCCGTAGAAAAAAATCCACATAAGACACATTTAGTTACAGATAAGAAATAAATGGCATTATTACATTTTCAGTGAGAGCATTTTTGGGTGGAAATATACAATAATTTTACTTTACTTTAAAATTTTGTTGCGATTTGTTTCCAATTTTGTATTAGCTGGTAGCAGCAGTGATGGGAATTTCGGCAGAGCCAGTTCTTTTGGCTCTGCTTACTATAAAGAGCCAGCTCTTTCGGGTTCCAAATGGTTCCTCAGATTTTCTGCTTCTTAGATTAATTTATCACCAAAAATAATGCAAAACTGTGTGTAAAATGAATTACTAATGTAAAAAACACACATGACATCAAATGTTTATCCTTTATATAGCTTTAATTTCTCACTGTTCGCCGTTTTCTCTCACTCACTCTCCCTCGGTCTCTCGTGTGCTCACCGCTGTGTGTGTCTAACCCGTCCCCCTTCAGCTCAGTGGACACGCACATGCCGCCGCACATCTTGACCAATCACATGTGGCTTTCACAGAAAAAGCGGAGGAAAAAAGCTAGAAAGGCACTCTAAAAAAAACGAAATCGGCTCACAATGAGGAGCCGGCTCCTGTCATTCACTTCAAAGAGCCGGCTGTATGAGCCGGAACGTTCACGACCGACACACGACGGCAGCAGTTCCACAGTCCAGCCCCTTTGACAGAGAAAGAGGACTGACCAAGAGTTGTCCTGTACATTGGGACAACACAATTACCACTAGAAGCACCTCTTCTCGTAGCTCTGTGTACGGTTTACAGTCCTGGCAAATTCTGAATTCAGTGGTAAATAAGAGTTAAGACTTAAGACTTAAGACACTAATATTATTATTACTTCAGTATGCATTTACAAATACGCAAACAAATGGTTCGTTAATGAATAACTAAGTATGAAATAATTATGAGTAACTATTTACAGCACAGGCTAATTCACTGCAAGTTAAGTGCTAATTAAGGTTGTAATTAAGTAGTTACTAAGCATGAATCGTTGTTAATTAAGTGTTCGTTATTAATTAAGTCTTTGTTTATACTTTATTTAGGCTAATAAGGTGTAGTTATTATAAAGTGTTATCTATGAATTTCATTGTAGAAGAAACAGCTTTTGTAATTGTCTGCAGAGTTAAAAACCTGTGCTGTAATTGAAATAAAATCTGAAGTTAACTTCGTTTTAGGCTGCGTTCACACACCACATCAAAACTGAGACTGGATTTAAACCTGGACTAAATCAGAACTAAACCAGGATTAAAACTGGACCAAACCAAGCCTATATCAGGATTTAGTGAAGATCAATCTATGAATTTCATTTTAGAAGAAACAACTTTATAAATAGTCTGAAGGGTGCCATATAAAAACAACATTTTGAAATCCAACAGTTAAATCTAGTACTGACATGTGAAAATGTTAAATGAATACACTTAAAATAATTAATAAATAATAAAAAAAAAGGTTATTACCTTTTAAATGTCTGCTAGAATAACCCAGTCCAAGACCAGATCATTTTACTGCTATACATTACATTCTTTCTTTTTATTTATGTTCTATATGTCTTTTTTCTCACAGTTAAAAAGAGGAAGTCTGCCAGAGCCGTGTAACTCTCCCACTCTAAACTCCAATGTTCCTCGAAGAGCCTCGGACCAGCCTCACAGTCAAATGGTACATCTCCTGTGCTTAAAAACAAAACTACTTACATCCACCTGTTTACGCTCACTTGATAATAAAAAATATAAATATACGACCTTTAAAAATCTGCTTTCTGGATGCACATGTTTACAGATGTGTGGTCATTTGTGTGTGTGTTTGTAGGCGGGGCGTTTGGGTCTGGAGGAGCGCCCACACACCATCGGACACACGGCGCAGCGCAGTCGCAGCCCCCTCAGCTCGGCGATGTCAAGAAGACCCTCTGAGCCTCTGCCTCCTCCTCAGGTACAAACACAGATAAGAAAAAATTACACAGTTTTTTGTGAAATAACTCATAAAATAGACATTCAAACCTGATGCAACACTTTAAATAATTGTTGCAGTTTTATTAGTCTTTTTATTTAATTCAAGTTCTTATAGTTACTTTAAAGTTGTGTGACTTTTCTGGTGGAGGGTCCGTCAAACGCTTTTCTCCGTGGAGATGCTATTGTTTCGTCTAGAATGTTTCACAGTATGGCATTAAACTTTTCTATCTCCTATGTTCTACAGGTCAGATCTGTGGAGTGGCAGCACCGCTCACAGTCAGAATGCCTGTTTTTCTTGGTATTTTTGGGCTATAAAACCACCTGTAATTGAATAAATATAAGGTAGAGCTGTTTAATGTCATACTGTGGAACATTCCAGGCAGAGAAATGACGTATCTATAGCAACAAGCAGGTGACGGACCCAAAACCAAAAATGTCATAGTGCACGTTTAAACATGATGGTACGGCTGTAGGTGTTTGCTTGTTTGCTTATTTAAAACGCTTTGGCTGTGGAAGTTTGTCATTTAAAGCCACAGTATGTAACTTCTTTGCCAAAAAATTGACAAATATAACACGACTTGAAGCTCACAAGTACGTTTTGTGTTATATAGGACCTTGAACGTACTATTGTTTGTACTTTTCCCCACAGCGAGTGAACATGATCCAGGTGAGGGCCTTGTACGACTTCACGGCTGAAGAGGGAGACGAGCTGGAGTTCAGAGCTGGAGACATTATCGAGGTTTTGGACCGCAACGACCCCTCCTGGTGGACGGGGAAACTGCGGGGCAAGAGCGGCCTGTTCCCCTCCAACTACACCGAGCAGCTGTGACGAGACCCAGATTTCCCACAGGCTACGAATGCACCACCGTAGAGCAGCCAGCAGCAACATCTGAAATATGATTCATGTTGTATTCATCAGACTGGGCCTACAGCACAGTGAGTCAGCTGGGACTAAACCAGGCGTCGTAAAAGGGAGATTTTATTTATATATTCAAGGTTATGGTCTTTTAATCGTGTTTTCCTTGAGAAAACTCAACTGAAGGACTCCATTTTTATACTATTTTACATTTTAATAAACATTTGCTTTAAAAACTTGTGCTGTAATAGAAAAAAAAAAAAAAACAGTTTAAGTTAACATTTAGACTGCGTTCACACACCACATCAGAACTGGGAATGGACTAAATCAGAACTAAACCAGGATTAAAACAGGACCAAACCAAGTCTATATCAGGACTTAAAGAATAAAGAGGGGTATTGTGCAAAATTGATTTTCTTTAGCTTTCTACCATGTTATAATGTTCTTCCCTCATTAAAACATGCCTGAAAAGGTTTTAAATGGCTATGCATGTTTGAGTAATTTAGTGATCTCTCCCAGACCCTATTCAAACCGTCTTTACATTTGGCTTTAAGATTCTGTTCAGTAGTTTCATTAGAGAGATGCACGCTGATTGTTTTGTGATAGCGCTCTGAAGGGGGAGTGACTTGCGGGGAGCAAAAAGGGACTCAGAGCATCAAAAATGAAAATGAAACATGTTAATACGTTTTTTTCAGCGTATATAAGATTTTCAAAACAATGCAAGGCCATGTTGGTGATCTAAATATGTTGTGTTAGCAGTTAATACCCCATAGAAGTAAAACACCCCCTCTTCCCGTACTGTCCTGTACCTGATTTTTCCCATGTATTTGTTAGTCTTGCCTCAGATGTATTGTATAAGCAGCTCTTGAGAAATAATTAGAATACTCTGAATGCATAATGTAAGTGAGGAATAACTTTGGACCACTGCAAACTATTTAAAACTAGCTGTTTTTCGTGTTTTTAAGAAGTAAAAATCAGGTAAAGTGCCTTTAACCGGGGCCAAACTGAGTAGTGGGAATGCAATAACGGGGCATTGTGTAACTTTGCTTTTCTTCCTGAAGATGTTTTTGCTTTGTCTGGAATATTTCACAGTGTGTCATGAAACCTTTCTATCATCACAGAGACCAAACTAGTTCAAGTCACAGGTCAGATCTGTGGAGAGGCGACCCCGCTCACAGTCAGAATGCCGGTTTTTCTACATATTTTTGATCTTACAAACCACCTATAACTGAATAAATGTAAGGTAGAACCGTTTAATGTCATACTGTGGAACATTCCAGGCACATAACTGCACCTTTAATAGTTTTTTAAGATCAAAAATACACCTATCACATATTAATTTGCAATTTTGAAATCCACATGAACAAGATAAATTTTAAAGGAGGTTTATTTTGCAAACCCGGTTACTGAACCAGGGACTTTCCACCAACAGGCCAATTAATAGATCTTTTTTTAGCTCTTTGTTTTCAGAGGAGGATGGCTGTTCTGGTCCAAATATTTCCTTGAATCACTGCTGGAGAACTCAACTTAAAGCTGCATTGTGTAACTTTTTTGGTGGAGGGTCCGTCAAATGCTTTTCTCCATGGAGATGTTATTGCTTTGTCTGGAATGTTTCACAGTATGGCGTTAAGCCTTTTTATCTTCATGGAGACCAAACCAGACCAAGATACAGGTCAGATCTGTGGAGAGGCGACCCCGCTCACAGCCAGAATGCCTGTTTTTCTAGGTGTTTTTGAGCTAAAACCACCTGTAGTTGAATAAATTTTATGTTATAAGTTTAATGTCATACTGTGGAACATTCCAGGCAGAGCAGTGACGTATCCATAGAAACATGCAAGTGATGGACCACCAACTAAAAAGTTACACAGTGCACCTTTAATTGAGTCCTGGGGTTAAAAAGTCCTCAAAATGTTACACAAAGTTACCCATATCACCATAGATTTTTAAAAATGACCTTTATTAATATGTTTTACAGATATAAAAAGTAAGATGTTACCAATGCAAATCACTATACAAAACAAAATACCGGAGAACAGTTAGTTGAGTCTTGGGGTCAAAAAGTCTCCAACAGTGAAAAATTGATGATGGATGGAATGTTAAAAGTCCTCAAAATGGCGCCCATAACACCTGAAAACCTTTATTATATATGAAAATTTATATTAAGAGTTTGAAGAGGTCAGACAGAATGTTTTCTGTGTTTCATAATGTGGTCCACGTGATTTCTGAAGTATGCAATTAAAGGCGTATTATGTAACTTTTCTGATGGATCGTCAAACACCTGCTTGTCTTCGTGACTATTTTATTGCTTGGCCTGGAATGCAACCTGGCACTAAGTTACAGGTCAGGTCTGTGGAGAGGCAAGCCTACGCACAGTAAGAATGCAGTTTTTCAAGGTTATTTTTGAGCAGTAAAACACTCGTACTTTAACAAATGCCAGATAGGTATGTTTAATGTCATACTGTGGAACCTTACACACGCACGCACACACACACACACACACACACACACACACACACCTGAAAAAGTTACATAATACAACTATAAAGGTGCATTGTGCCACTTTTCTGGTGGTGGTCTGTCACTTTCTAGTTTCTATGGATACATCATTGCTCTGCCTGGAATGTTCCACAGTATCACATTAAACAGCTCAACCTTTATTATACATTTATTCAGTTACATGTTGTTTTATAGCTCAAAAATCTTGTATCTGTATCTTGGTCTGGTTTGGTCTCCATGAAGATAGAAAGGTTTAATGGTTTATTTGACGGATACTCCACCAGAAAAGTTACACAATGCACTTTTAAACTTTTACACCAATCAGCATCTTAAAATGTCTTACCTTCCATTTTGTCATTTTGTAAACATTAGCGTGATTATAGCAGAGGAGAAACTACTATAAAAACCTTGTATTATGTTTTGTATATACACGCATTATGTCATTGGTGTAAATTACTCTATTGGAAAATGAGCTGTGACCTACATGGCAGACACGTGTGAACTGAACGGTATGAAAACTGTCAAAATGAATGAGCCTCACAAGTACAGTCTAAAGCTATTGTTAGTACAAGAAGTAGGACCGGTTTGTTGCCCTTCAAAATAAAATACTTATATTTTGACAAAACCTGACTGTTGTTATTAAGTTGTTGTTTTTTTCAGAATAATTGTACATACAGTATATTTTTGCTTGTATCCACCTCAGTAAAGTAATTTCAAACTAGTGTTGAAATGTACATTATATTTACATTATTACAGAATTGTGTCATAACTATAGGCGAGGTATTTTTGTAATGTAACAGAAACTTGACTGTAGAGTTGTCAAATGAATGGAAAATCTGATACTAATCGATACTAAAACGAATATCAAAACTAGATACTCATTTGAGCAGGTATCGATACTAAAAAGTCACATTCACAGGACAAAAATGAAGCTTTCCTGAATAGTTTTAGAACGATCTTGAGCTGTATCAGAACAAGTATAAGAGCACATAGACTAGTATACGCCCATGGACCACAATGGAACCTATAGGAACACTGAGGAAGTACACAGATATAAGGACACATGGGAATAGAAAAGAAAGTACTATGATTTAATGCTGAAAATCACATTCTATCAGTATTGGTATTGAGTATTATCAGCGTTTATGCATATTAATACATGTGTACCTAAGTTGGTTGGCTGCCGTTGTGCCGGTGGTAGCAGTGACCCAGTTTCTCATTGTAGAAAATCATGGAATACAACAAGAAATGCAGGAGAAGTATGGCCAATACACTGCACCGATAATAGACTAGTAGGAGTAATAGTACTAATGGTAAAATACTGTGTACTTAAAAGCCACAATCTGTAACTTGAACTAAAAAATAGACTAAAATAAAAGCAGTTCTATTTTGTTTGTTTGTTTGTTTGTTTGTTTATTTCAGTCAAAAACATGTGTCCTTACTGTGAGCGGGCTTGCATCTCCACAAACCTGACTCTTATATGGCCTGGAGGAGGGCCTGCTTCTGCTTGTTTACATCAAAATGTTTTTTAACTTTTTAACTTTGTATGGCTTTAACTTTCTATTTCAATGGAATCAAGTCCTGAACCTTTAATACAATTTCATATACAAGGTTTAGCATTTTATGCCGTTCATGTATATGTTTATCTTTTGAGCTAACCTTTTGCAACTTTTATTCTGATCACAGCCCAAGATAAAAACAGGAAGGAGTAGACATAATGCAATCTCTTTTATTTTATTCATACACACATTTCTAAGATTTCAAATGATCAGTGTTTATGTATAGCTGAAAATGTATATCTTTGAACTAACCTTTTGTAACCTTTATTCCGATAATACCCCAAGGAGAAAACAAGCAGGAGCAGACACACTGTAGTCTCTGTATCCGTGTTTGCTAAACTTGTCTGAAGCTAAGAAAAGTCAACAGGAGAGGATTAAAACATGCATTACTTTTATGTGCGGTTCTATGGTGATGGAAAAACACGCTTTGTGACAACATGAAGTCCATTTATAACAAGCAAGTCTGAATGTTAGCCTACAGGGGTAGATTTTAGATGGGGCAACAACGTTTTAGATTTTAGTTGAAAAGACAATGTATTTTTAAGTCTGTACTCATTAAAAAGAACTAAAACTGTCAAATGAATGTAATGGATGTATTCAGTATGTGGGTAGTTGTTGGTTATCTAGTTTCTGGAGAAGCTGCTCTTTTAAAATGGCATCTTTGAGTACACTTCCAGTAGAAAGAAAACTTGCTGTTGTTAAAAAAAATGTTCAGAAATTGTAGTCCTGGTTTAGTCCTGTATTAGTCCTGATTTAGTCTTGGTTTAGTCCTGTTCTAGTGCTGGATTAGTCCTGGTTTAGTCCTGTATTAGTCCTGATTTAGTCTTGGTTTAGTCCTGTTCTAGTGCTGGATTAGTCCTGGTTTAGTCCTGTATTAGTCCTGGTTTCATTCTGGTTTTGTCCTGTATTAATCCTGGTTTAGTCTTGGTTTAGTCCTGTAATAGTCCTGGTTTAATTCTGTATTAATCCTGGATTTGTACTATATTAGTCCTGATATAGTCTTGGTTTATTCCTGTATTAGTCCTGGTTTAGTTCTGGTTCAGGCTTGGTTTAGGCCTGCTTTTATTCCTGTATTAGTACTGGTTTAGTTCTGTATTAGCCCTGGATTAGTACTGTATTAGTCCTGGTTTAGCCTTGGTTTAGTCCTGTATTAGTCCTGGTTTAGTCCTGGTTTAATCCTGGTTTAGACCTGTTTTAGACCTGGTGTAGATCCATTTTAGTCCTGACATTGTGCTGTTAATTTGCATACACAACTGTTGTTCCCTTGGCAGATCTGTCACATATCTGTGATTATGATTTAAATTGTTCTGTATGCAAATGAGATTTAATTTAGTCCTGGTTTAGACCTGATTTGGACCTGGTTTAGACCTGGTTTGGTCCTATAGGTATATAGTTTAGGTCAATGCCTCTGCTCTTAGATACTATAATGGTATAATGGAGGTGTTTCTATTGTGACTCTTCAGTGTTTTATTTACAGCCAGGGCATCAGGCAGCATACAGACACATATTGTCATGTAATCGAATCATTCACTTGATATCATTAATAATGAGTACTTCTGAGTCCACTTCACTGCAGTGTTTTCATTTAAGATCCAGACATCTGAATCAGACTCAACTGCGTCTCACCTGAAAATACTGAATGTGGGTCAATGATTCCTCAAAAGAGCTTTAAAATACAAGAATGTAGTGACTGAACGAGGCATCAGAGCACATCACGTCCTTATTAAACATATACTGAAACGCTATGACTGGTTTATTATGAAAAGCACGCGGCACAGAGCAAACAGGACGTGGGCTGTCGTCAGCTGCTGTGACTCACGGCGCGAGGCCCCGCCCCCTGTGCTACCTGAACTCTGTGCGCACCTGACGCACAGGTAGACGCTTCCAGCTCGAGACAGAGTGAGGAGCACAGCGAAGCCATGGCGGAGTCCCAGCTCGCGGTGATGGATGACGAGCACGTGAACGAGAAGGTCCCGGAGACTCGGCCCGAGTTTTACTACAGCGAGGAGCAGAGAGCGGCTCTGGAGGAGCTCGTGAAGAACGGGGACGGCCCGTTCAAGATGCGCCTGAAAGAAGACAACATAAAGGACTTCCTATCCGCGCGCGAGGTCAAGACTCTGCTCAAAAGTTTCCGGGAGTATGACACGCACAGTGACGGCGAGGCAGCGGCCCACGAACCCTCCAAGGGCTCCGGCAGCGCAGACTCCGGGGTGCACTCCACCTACTGGCCGACGGTGTCCGACACAGAGGTCCCGGCGCTGGACATCGGCTGGCCCGGCCACAGCGGGCTGTACAAGGGGGTGACACGCGTGCACGTGTACACGCACCCTCCCAAAGAGCCCGGACCGCACATCAAACAGGTGGTCCGCAAACTCATCCAAGAGGCGCACAAGGTACGTGCACAGCAGCGGCATCTCAGCTGACGGTCACGAGGGGGTTATGATGCTGTGTGTTACTGTTACAGTATAAGTAGGTTAACTCTAGTAATTACTAATAATTATTAGTAACACACTGGCCACATCTATTACACATCTGTTACACATCTATTACACATCTATCAACCTGAACCTGACTCATTGGATCATGTTCTTCACGTTTATTTGTTTGTTTATTTTTTCTTCCACATCTCACGTGGCTATTACAGTTCTTTTCAGTTAAAAGGTTGATTTACTTTTAAGCATTTGACCATCCACTTGTTTCATACATGATGGAAAATGCCATTAGTCTGTTCATAGAGAGATAAAGAGCAGTCCTGTGTAAAAACAAACAAATAAACAAACAAACAAACAAACAAAGATCTGTCCTTACTTTAAGCATGTTTGGGCCATTTAGATTGAAAAATTGTCATCATAAAGTATTATCACAGAATATCACAGTTTTTTGTTAATAGCCCATCAGGACTCTTGAATAAGAGGTCCAGCAATTGTATTAATCCAATGAAACAAAAATCCTGCGTTTTAAAGTGAAACCACTGCACCTGGTCCAGTCACACCGGTAGAAAGCAGGACACAACTTATCACTTCTTCTCAAAGTCTCTGATCTGCTTTAGCCAATCACGGTCAGTTGTCTGAAGCAGGGAATCCGATGAGTGACTAGTGAAAGGGACGAGATGGTGACCCCAAGTATCCAGTGATCTAATGGAAAGTGACTGAAACTATAAGTAGCTTACTCAAATAGGCTATGCAAAGTGTTTAATTCCATTTGAATCTAGAAATGAGAAAGTATATATTGGTTTTGATGGTAAAATGGTTACCTAAGTATTATTTATGAATGATATAAGAAAATATTTATATATTATAATTATATTTATATTATCAAACACTGGGATTATAGTTGAAATCTATGTATTAAATAGGATTGTCCAGCGGCTAAAGGAATACAATTATTACATGGATTTCAGAACAGGTTTTGGAACAAGAAACCGGATCTTCTGCAGTCTTTCAAACAGCAGCTGCTTCTACTGTTGTTCATCTTAAGGCCCTATTCTGAAACTAGAAAAGCACTCAGAGAGCGCAGACCTCTGCCAAGCAGCTCAGTTTTCAAAGTGATCCAGAATCCAGGATTTCTTCTGGATCATCACCAAAATTTAATCATCTGTTGGATTTACCATTAGGAACATTTCCTGAAAATTTAATCAAGATCCGTCCATAACTTTTTGAGTTATCTTGCTAACTAACAAACTAACAAACAAACAAACAAACAGACAGACTCAGACGAAAACATAACCTCCTTGGCAGAGGTAATAACTGAGCTAAAGCAATAAACACAAGTAGAAACATTGGTGATTAAGGTGATAGTACTCGGGCAGGAGTAATTTAAACTGCAGTTTGTATACTGTTTGGAATACTGAAACAAACCAATAAGCACCAGTAGTAATAAGTAGGGGGTTCGCCGCTTTTCCGACATCCCTTCATTACGACATGTCTCTATTTAGACGTGCCGGTTTTCCGACACTGTTTAGTATTGCTATTCCAACATGTCATTTTTTATTTTAATTTTTTTGAGAGTTGCGATAGTCTACCCAGGCGCATCTCTCGCTGTTCTGTCGAAGTAGTGTGACACTTAAAAAATTATATTTTTGCAGATTCTCCGACAATTAGACGTCAATGTCGTCATGTCGAAACTGCAGCATGTAACATAGTAGTAGTAGTAGTAGTAGTAATGCCAATATAGTACCAGTAGTAGTAGTAGAAGTACCATTAGTAGTTGTAGTGGTACCAGTAGTCGTCGTCGTAGTAGTAGTAATAGTAGTAGTAGTAGTCGTAATAGTAGTAGTAGTAGTAGTAGTGGTAATGCAAATATAGTACCAGTAGTAATAGTAGTACCAGTAGTAGTAGTAGTAGTAGTACCAGTAGTAGTCATAGTAGTAGCAGTAGTAGTAGTAGTAATGCCAATATTGTACCAGTAGTAGTAGTAGTAGTAGAAGTACCAGTAGTAGTAGTAGTAGTAGTAGTAGTACTAGTAGTAGTAGTAATAGTAGTAGTAGTAGCAGCCTATAGTAGTACCAGTAGTAGTATATTAGTAACAGAGGTTGTGACATTGTAGGTCTCTTATGAATATATTCAAGTATGAAGTAGTAACAATGGCCCACAATTGTAAAATGTCTTCCCAAAGTATTAAAGGTGCACTATGTAACTTTTCTGGTGGAGGGTCTGCCTGTGAGATTGGTCTGGAATGTTCCACAGTATGGCACTGAACAAGGAGACAAGCAAGAGAGGACAACAGACAATAGACCTGTCACAATAACACATTTTGAAGTGTGATATATTGCTGAAGAAAATATAGACAATAAATGACAATACTGAAACTAATTACCGTATTTTCCGGACTATTGAGCGCACCTGAATATAAGCCGCATCACCTAAATTTTCAAAGAATTTTATTTTTGTACATATATAGGCCGCACCTGTCTATAAGCCGCAGGTGTCCACGTCTTCAAGAAGTTTTCAAGTTCCGAGCATCTGCTTGTATTGCCTCTGAAAGCTTTTGTCGTCTTTTTGCATTGAGTCAGTTTGTCACGCGCCAGAGTCGCTCTGGCGCTCTACTGCGCATGTCTCGAGCAGAAAGAGCCGCTGTCCTGTCTGGGATCATGTCAGTGTCTTGTATCATGTCAGTGTCTTGTATCATGTCAGTGTCTTGTAGGATTTCAACAGATTTCAGGCTCTCCCGGGGGTCGGGGTTAGTTGTATCGATCATGTATGAGTGGATGTCCAGCTACTGAAGTTTGAGACGTTTCGTCTCGTCATTTACGCCTCACCTGCATTTAACACATACGGGTCATTAAGACGTATCCCACTCACTAATGTTCATTTAGCAGCAGAACTTATTTTATCACGCAGCGATAAACAGTTTTAGTGCTGACAACAGCGCTAGCGAGTGTTCTAACTAACCCTAACCCATGTTCACCGCACAGACAGCGGCGCTTTCTGCACTCGAGCTGCGCCGCTGTGTTCATAGACGAATAATCCGTCCATATATTAGCCGCATCGGTGTATAAGCCGCAGGGTTCAAAGTGTGAGAAAAAAGTAGCGGCTTATAGTCCGGAAAATACGGTAATAACCCTAAAGTCTGATAAACCAAGTGAACACTAGGGATGTAACAATAACCGAAATATCGTGATATCGTATCGTCAAAAGTCTCACAATAACATCGTGGGCCATCACAATATATCGAATTGCAATTCTCTTTGCTTAAATTCTTTGTTATAGTACAGCATCAACTAAAAAAAGTCAAGGGAACTACATAGACCATGATCCTTTGCTTCATTTCAGCGCAGACAGCATGAAGAAATGATATTAGTAAGCACTTTAAATCTTAGTTCTTTGGATGATGACAGAAAAGACAGACCAAAGAACTGTCAAGGCTTTTTAAAAAGAAAAACAAATAGCATAGACGCCACAAAATATTGAAATAAATATTGTACCGTGAAAATATCGTATCGAGGGTTTTGATATCGTTACATCCCTAGTAAACGCCTTTCTAAATGTACAATTTTGTTAAAAGCATGAGCATGATAAATAAATAAAAGATAATCGATATAGTCATAGTTTTGTCATAGAATTAAATATTTGAAAATCGTATCATAGTACTAAAAAAAATCACAAAAACGTTCCCCACTAGCGCAAAGAAAAGGTACTCTTGATAAATATCGGACCACCCCCCCAAAATTATTGTTTCATCTGTCACTTAAAAACAGTACGTCAGTATAGTATTAATTGTGACAGGGTTACCGGCTAAAGTTACTGGTCAGATCAGATCTGTGGAGAGGTGTCAGCACTCACAACAAGAACGCATTTGGTATCTTTGCGCAATAAAAACAACAACACTGTAATGAAATATGTACTATTCATTACCTAATGCCATACGGCGGGACATTCCAGGGCAACGCAATGATATCTCCATGGAGACAAGCGACAAGCAGAGGATAAAATCTGCAGTAAAAAGTCACATCGTGCAGCTTTGCAAGTTTATAGCTTTGTCACTTTTACTTTTTATCAACACCCTAATCTAGTAAATTAGAAATGATTATATAACTCCTCATAGGCAATAATGAGTAACTTTATAGCATTGCTAATTAGGTCAGGCGGTTTTATTACGCTGTGAAGGCAAAGTGTATTTAAATTGAGTCATCTCTCCGTCTGAAATACACTCATGCAAATAATTATCCGGCATTAACTGTTGATCCTGTATAAGCAGGTTATGACAGGCTCCAAACACACCTTGCCACTGTACTATTGAAATGCCAAAAAAAGGAAGTGGTATGCCCAAATAAGGACTCAGATTTGTTTTGACAAGAATTAGTAAACTTAAAAACAACTGTTATTTTCTCATGCCCCGAGCGAAAGTGAACTGATCGGACAAGCATCTACTGATATTACGAGATGTAATTGTTTTTTTCTTTTGAGTTTTACTGTGTTTGTAATTACAGGGGATTATAAAAGGAGAGGTCTTTTTATTATAAGATTTTATTCAGCCAAGAGAGGTAGACAAATAACAGGGTTGATACGGCTGATGTGAATTATAGTTTTTTGATACTTTTGATCCAGCTGATGTCATCAAAATTACGTGATGCTAACTGTAAGCACTGCTCTGTCTGAAGCTCCCTTGCACAAGTTAGATTTAAATCTGAGCTTTATTTTCTGACAATAAAAAACTGACTTAACTGGAAGTACAACAAGTGAGCTGATAAACAAGTCTCTCTCAAATAATATTATAGTCGCGCTAGCCAGCATTAGCCGACGGTTTTTCAGTTAGTCTGACCTTTTTGTTGAAAATTAAACACCTAAACAGGACCATGATCATTCACTTGGCTCCTGAAAATGTGCGTTTTTGAGTTTTCAGACAATCTTTTTTGGTAGTTATTGCTAATGTTTGCATTGAAGAACACACCCAGCTTTTTTTTTTTCACATAAACTACCTTTTAGGGCTGCAAAATGAATCGTAATCGAATTGAAATCACAATTTAAATGGACGCAGTTAGCAAATCGCAAAGACTGCAGTTTTTGAAGTACCATCAATTCCTCCACAGACAACAAAATTTGGTGTTTTATTGACTAACCAACTAAGATAACCCTGTAGTTCAGTTGTGCTGTTCTGTTGTTTGTGAGTTCATTTTTCAGTATTTTTGTCCATTTTTTACAAACCTGAATTTTGGACAGAATCCTGTTATTAAAACTCAGATACTTTCAGCCCCAATGCTTTCGCTGATTGAATGGAGGAAGTTAGTTTTATTCATTGTTGTTGAAAATTAGGTTCACTCCATTGTACGAAAGACAGAATGAGGAGCTTTCTTTTCCGTCAGCTCTTCTGGAATTTTTGTTGTTGGTTCAAAATTGTGATTCATTCTTTCATTTGGTTAATAATGAATGTGGAGCTTTGTTATCGAGACATCCAAGCACGTGGTGTGGCGCAAAGTTCAGACAAAACTCATTCAGGAAATAAATTATGACATTTTTACAAACATTTTTATAAAACTCAATCCAAAATCGAAAAAGAATGATTTTTTTGATGCCTACTACAAAGTAAAAATGCTGATATTATCTTAAAGCTGCGCTGTGTCACTTCTCTGGAGGACGGTTCACCACCTGCTTGTCTCCATATAGCTTTCCCTGGAATTTTCCACAGCACAGTATGGCATTAAACGTATCTCTTTCCATGGAGAATTGCAGGTGTTGCCAACAGGTCAGGTCAGATCTGTGGAAAGGCGATACTGTAATGTAAAAACATTTGCAACTAAATGAATGTTGAAAGTTAATTTTAATGGAACTTTACAGGCAAACCTGTATGAGCATGTGTTGTACTCTTTACCAGAAAGGTTACATAGTGCGTCTTTATTTTTTACAATATCTCTGCCAACTCTGACTTCTTTTTTCAGGTTTAATTGAGAGTTTGGGGTTTGACGACAGCTGCTTTTGTCCGTCTTAGTTACGCCTGAGAACCTTCCACCGCCGCATGTTTTCTCTTTTCTTTTCCTGAGTGATTCTGATGCCCTCTACTCTGGATTTGCATACAAGACAAAAGACTCAGATTGTGTTCACTTGCCAACTTTAGTCTTGACAGATGTTGTGGGTTCAGCTGTGTCACAGGTTTTGTTTAGACCTGTTATTAAAGGTACAGTGTGTTCCTTTCTGGAGGTTGCATGTCATCTGTATGTTTCCATAAAAATAGAAAGTTCAAACCAGACATTCTCCATGGAGATATATATGTTTCATGCCATACTGTGGAATATTATAGCCAAAGCAACAACATTCCCATGGAAGCGAGCAGGAGAAGGCCATAGTAAAATAGAAGTCAGGTTTGTGGAGATGCAAGCCCACTCAGAGTAAGGAGACATTGTTTTCCATTCACTTATTGGGTTCTTTTAGCAATGTATAGTTTTCCAGTTCAGTCTTCTTTTTTTGGAGGTGTATAAAGTTACGTATTGTGGCTTTAAAGTCTCGGTTTATTACTCTCAGTAGCAGATGTAAACAAACAAAGTATAGGTTTAATTGGCCAAAACTGGGGTCAAATTAAAGGTCTCTTGGAGGGTAAGCCACATCCCTGTCTCCATGGAGATGTTGTTACTTTGCCTGGGATGTTCCACAGCATGGCATTACACTTTGGCAGCATTTATTCTTATTGATATTATGAGCCTTTAGCAAACGCCCCCATTATCACTGTATTTTGGCAGTTGTGGTTTGAAAGTTTGGGAACCATTCGTCTCAGCGATTAGTTTACACACGATAATGGAGTTGGCTGTCATCTTTATTAGAAATACACTTAAATATAAAATGAGACAATCTTTATTTTCAAAACAGAGTAATTGAAAAAAACTTCCCCAGGTAGTTTTTATTTGCATGTTTTTTCTTGTTTACCCCAAATGCCTTAATTAGGCATCTATTAAATCCAAACTGTGTGTAACTCTGCCATCTGTCATTATCAGAGGATTTAAATGCAGATTTGTTTTGAAGGAGTTTCTTTTCTCAAATGTCAATGTGAGTTCAACAGTGCTTGTACCAAACCTTTGCCTTTGTTTTGTTTTCCCTGAATTTCTATAGAAAAGACTACATGCAAAGAAACATCTTCTATTCAGCTTATTTACTACAGAAAAATTAGTTCAGGTTGTATTTTTTGTAGGTTTTTTGTTGAAATTTTAAAGTCTGTTCATCTTTTGCGTCATATTTGAACCTAAACCAGGCACTTTTTGGCACCTTTTAAGAAATATGTCTAAATATTGTCATTGGGATGATACCAAGATTAATTAAAAATGCACTATGTAACCTTTCTGGTGAAGGAATTGCATTGCTAATGTTCCACAATAGGGCATTGAACGTACTAGTATCTCTTTTGCATTTATTCAATTATAGGAGTTTTATTGCTCACAAACACCTTCAAAAACATATACAGTACTTCTTACTGTGAGTGAACTCGACATCCCGGTAACTTGGCCTGGTGACGTCGCCTACTCGTCTCCATGGAGATAGATTTGTGTAATGCCATACCAAGAGAAAGACCCTCCACCAGAAAATCTACATAGTGCAGCTTTATTAATTGTACTTATGCATTAGGAGACTGGTAGAGTAACTAAACTGTATTATGGTGAAGGGGAGAGAGGGTGTATTTATATGAATGGTAGTTAGCTTTGATTGTTTCAACTTGGTTTCAGTATTTTTCATCATCTATCTGCAAATGTAAGAAGCAGTTTTGTTTCTATTTTTGAGAAACTCCTATAAGAGTCCTGCCCAGCTGCCTGCATGTCTGTGTAATTTTCCATATGTTGAAATTGAGTTGTTTGAACCATAGCCTGTGGCCTGTAGCTCTCCTCATCCTCAGTGTTACTCAGGGCAGGTGTGGACCTGCCGCATGACAGGTTCAGTCTAACCTCTGTGTCACTCATCACGTGTGTAGAGGGGGAGAAACAGGAGCTTTTCTCAAGGAAGAGTTATTTATAAAGTGAAATCAAACAACCCACAGTCTGTAGAAAAAAAATGTGGTACAAACAGAAATACAAAATACAAAAGTGTGAAAAGTACTTATTATTATTACTATACTATACTATATTATTATTTGTATTTATTTAAAGGTACAGTATGTGACTTTCTGGAGGTGTCACTTGCAGGATTTCGTTAAAATCGTACTTCAGAACATGCTTTAAGGAGATAGTTATGTTTTATGCTAGACTGTGGACTATTATAGCCAAATGAACAGCATCTCCATGGAAACAAGCATAAAAAACATGCTTTTATTTTACTTGTTGGCTAAAAAATTGCCTACTGTGGCTTTAATCTGTACAGGAAAAATGACAGTGAACTCTTTTTGGTTAAAATGTTACCAACACAATTTACAATACAAAACTCAGCAGTTTCAGTGTTACTAAAATGATATTCAAAACAATATTCAAATGAAAAGAAGTTGTTTTAGTTGTAATTCATATTTTAAAACATTAACTGCTTTGGTCCAAGTTTTGAGGGACAGAATTCGATAAATGTTTTCTCATAGGGCGATAAAACCAGTCTTGGATTCAGTTCACTTTTCACTTTTCTTCAAAACCTGACTCAAAAATGTAAGTGCGTGAGTGTGCTCTTATCTGTCTCTGCTTGTACCTGTGCCAGACTTGGGGGCGGGCTTATCTTTGCAGGCTGCGTGCTGATTGGTCGACCTCTCTGCTATGCGCTCCCTGCTGAGATGCAAAATGTGTCTGTGACAAAGTGAAAGATGAGACGTGCTCGAAACACAAAACTCGAAACTCCAAACATGATTCTAATCTGTAGGTATGCAGAACTATCCGTCTCCAAAGCTCAGTGTCATGAAGCAGTAGTTTTCAAGTTAACAGCTACTTTTTACCTTTTAGTTCAGTAAAGATTTGCAATTCCAGGTCTGAAATCATCCGAATGATTCTAGTGAAGCTGTGGAGAGCTTGAAAACGCAGTGGAGCACTTCCTGTATTACCACATGACATCACAACAAAGTGGAGGAGCGTGTTTTCAGTTTGAAGATAAGAACTCAGCCTAAATACGCAAAGTTTGTGTGTTCATTAAACATGTGTGAATGAAACAAAACACAACTCCAGGTCTGTTTGTGATGAGGAAACAACATTATAACATGGATCAGAAAATAGCGTTACATGGGCCCTTTAATAATGATTTTCTTTGGTGGATACAGGCGGATTACTCTGTTATCATTGGCTGTATACTTTTCAATTGTGCTTTTACAAACCACTTATTCTTGGCATTGAAGGTGGTTTCACGGTCTATTTTTGACTATGATGGATATGACCGTGCGCTGTGCCAGGTCCAAATACAGTGACGGATTCTGGGACTGGTGCCAAGCATTTCTGACTTTATGGAAGTGAACGTTATCTCAAATATTTCCACCACATTCTGCAAGATTGAATCGCGGTGAAAGGTGAAAGATTAAAGGTGCACTGTGTAGCTTTTTGGTTGGGGCTCCGTCACCCGCTTGTTTCTATGGATATGTCATTGCTCTGCAATTAGCCCTAAACTAGGAGGTAAATAGTTTACCTGTTCAATTTTCTAGTATTTTAAGTTACCATTTCAAATATCTAAGCAACACATACAGGTTAAAGAACTTGCTAAATCATCTATAGCTTTGGCTCATTGTGGTTTAATATCAAAAGCTGTTAGCGGTTAGAGAATAATTGTAGACTCAGCATTTTCAGTTGCCAAGAAGAACAAGTTTGTGCTCCAGCTCGTAAACACAGAGGCTAATTATACCTGGGGCCTGTTTGAATCATATCTTTGTATTTGTAATTACACTAAATGGGCATGGCGGATGCTTTTAACGGTTCAAAGTTTTCAAAACGAAAACACAAGGAGCTTCTCTGTGTTTTTTAAATGTGAAACGTCACTGTAACTGCAATTCCCACCGCACAGCCTGTCTGACACGTTAGTCTGGGTAAGAACAGGTCAGCAGACTAGAGTTTTTAAATGGCTTCGGAAAGCGAGCAAGACAAGCCCATGCGACCTAGATAAAAAGATGGATTTAAATATAATCATTGTAGCTTATAATATTCTGTCTACATCAAAGCTCCAAATGCTCTGTTCCACCTTGTGATGTCATGAAGGGTAGTTTTCAAGTTAACAGCTACCTTTTAAATTTTGTTTAAAAGAATGGGTAATTCCAGGGCTGAAAGTATCCAACGGATTGTAGTGAAGGTGTATGGAGTTTAAAAACACAGTGGAGCACTTCCTGTATTACATGACATCACAAGGTGGAATTGTGTTTTCTGTTTGAGAGAAGAAAGAAAAAATAAGGTTTTTGTGTTAAACATGTGTGAATGAAACAAAATAAAACAACATTATATCATAGATCAGAAAATAGCACAATATAGGCCCTTCAAGAAAGCTCCAACTTTGTCCATTGTGATTTTATTTTATTTTTTACAACACCGGTTCAGGTAAGCCTTTAAGTTTCAATATTTGTTTCTGCATTGATCAGTATCTGGGTATCTGTTTCGACATGCACTGATCCAGCTGATACAGTTGCTATAACAATATCAGTACTTTTGCTTTTCACTGCGACCATAGACGGTATCCATGGACATAGCTAACCCACTAGCCGCCATGTTCCATATAGCTTTTTGGTCATTTTAGTCTTAAAATATTCATATTAACCCACTTTACACGATCCTGGTGTTTTTATTTCACTATTTTGTCCGTAAATCAATTCCTATTCCTAATATGGAACTCTGCTCCAAGTTTGCCCCTATAACTGCTAGCCTCGATGAGCTTCATGTGAATGGAGCCCAACTCTGTGGGCGGTGTCACACTCCCATAGTCCACTTCTTTGTACAGACTATGGACTGAACCATCCTGGAGTGGATACAGGATCTAGTTGGTGCACGATTCAGTATTTCTAATCATAAATGGGGTGGCAGTTAACAATTCATTTAGTCGTTGACTCGCGATGAATTTATATCTATATCTGATATCAGGGTGCTTTTCCCATTAAAGGTCCCACCTCACCCACCTCTTCTCTCATCTCCAGGTGTTGGCGATAGCGATGGACCTCCTGACAGACCTTCAGATCCTCCAGGACCTGCTGGACGCCTCGTCTCGTCGTTCTGTGGCTGTCTACATAGTTCTGGACGAGGGTGGAGTCCCTCACTTCCTCGACATGTGCTCCAGGCTCCAGATCAGCGCCGTGCATCTCAGGGTAAGACCACAGGAGGGCTTTTCATCAGTGGTTAAGATGGATTTGGTTGAGGATCGCGATCTCTCTATGACTAATTTAGCCTATTCCAGTTTGTAAAGCAGAACTAAGTCACTTTAGGCAATTGAGCTCCCCCTGCAGCTATAAAGGAACAAATGCATTTTTTATTTTTTCATATTAAAATAAGGCAGTATATACACACATATAAAATAAAATATGTGTGCCAAATATTTTTTAAGAAGAGTCACGGTTTCACTCTTCAGGTCATGTTTGCCATATTGCAAGGCTACTTTTCTGCCTATAATGTTCCACTGTATGGCATTAAAATGATATACCTTTCATGTTTTAATTCCTGAAAAGTCTCTTGTTTTAATTCCTCAAAAGTCTCAAAAAGTCTCTGTGAGTGATCCCATCGTTCCATAGAGTCGACTTAGAACTTGGTTTGGTTGAGACAGATACAACGGATACAAGCAGGTGGCAGCCCCTCCTCCAGTAAACATGCTACACCTTTAAACAAATGACGCTAAGCTAAGTTACAGGCGAGATCTGTTTAGAGGCAAGCCAATGTATTTCAAGCTAGAAAAACACCTGTAATTAATTAAATGCAAGATAGACAAGTTTAATGCCATACAAAAGAGTAACAACTCCATGGAGACAAGCAGGTAGCAATCCCTCACCCGAAAAGGCACATAATAAACCTTTAAAAAGTGAAGTAAACATTGGCCTAGATTAGACTTGTGATTGTAGTTGCACTGGAGACAGAGCACACGACTTCTGTCCTGTTAGCCTCAGTTAGCGCGTCTATACTAACTCTCATCGGTCACCTGATCAGGCTTTAAATAGGTCTTTCACTGCTCTGTCACTGACAAATGTGCATTCATCGACTCCAAACAGGTCTTTAGAGTTCGACTGTAACTAGAGCCACAATGAACAACAACTACGCTCATAATAGGTCTGTTCTCACAAGTAAATAAGAAGAAAAATACAAAGAAAGAATGAAAGAAAGGAAGAGAAAGTAGAATGTTGTTTTAGAAAATTATCTATATTTTGATGCTTCAGTAGTAGTAGCAGTAGTAGACATAGTAGAAGTAGTAATTGTTGTACTAGTAGAGCTAGTATTAGGCTTAGTAGTGGGCTTAGTACGAGTCTAATAGGCAGTAGTAGCAGCAGTTGCAGTAATAATAGTTGTAGCAGTAGTAGTAATAGTAGTAGTAGAAGTAGTAGTAGAAGAAGTAGTAGTGGTAGCAGTAGTAGTAGTAGTAGTAGTAGTAGTACTACTACTAGTAGCAGTAACAGCAGCAGCAATAGCAGTAATTATAGTAGTAGTAGTAGTGATAGTAGTAGTAGTAGTAGCAGCAGTACGAATAAGTAATAGTAGTAGTAGTAAGTAGCAGTAGCAGTAGGAGTGAGTAGGCTTGAGTAAGAGTAAGCAGTAGTAGTAGTAGTAGTAGTAGTAGTAGTAGTAGTAGTAGTAGTAGTAGTAGTAGTAGTAATAGTAGTAGTAGTAGTAGTAGTAGTAGTAATAGTAGTAGTAGTAGTAGTAGTAGTAGTTGTAGTAGTAGTAGTAATTGTGGCCTTGGTCTTTATCAAAGCCAGATCTCGTCACATCTCAGAAGCTAAGATGTACTGTACTGTAGTAGTACTGGGCCTAGTTAGTACTTGAATGGGAGACCACTGGGAATACCAGGAGCCTGTGGCAAAAACTATTTGTTGTTGCGTCCTTAAGCAAGACACTTCACCCACATTAACTACTATGAATGTGGTGTATGAGTGTTGGTAGTGGTCTGAGGGGTCGAGTTATCAAGAGAAAACTGCCCCCTGACCCCATCTGGGACTATGACATCATCACATTTTAGAAACTGGAAACACCACGTACTTTTTATACCATGGAATTTCGTATTTAACTAGTATGATTACATTACAATTGTTACTTTCTACCTGCCTTTTGATGATTTTTGAAACGAGGTAATCAAAAGTGCATGTTCTTCTTCTCCTGAATCATCACTGAAGGTCGTGTTGAGTCAGTGTGTGTGTTCGTACAGTCCCCGTCTCTCCCCTTTAAACAAACAGGGCTCTTGTATATAAAGGTGTGGCTGTTCTGTTTGTCCAGGCACGTCCTCTTTTCAACTCTAATGATGTCGTGACACAAGTTTATTTAAAAAGAAACTTTTCAAGTACAAATCATTTCCCCTGTGGATCAATAAAGTTTGTTCAAGTCTAACGTCTAAGTCTAAGTACAAGAGAGCAAAACTCAAATAAATTGTTGTCTCATTAAGCTATAGTATACGTAGTATACGTAGTATACGTAGTAATAGTAGTAGTGGTGGTAGTAGTAGTAGCAGTAGCAGTAGAATATGCCTTAGAATTAGTAATAGTTGACATAAACAAGTAGTAGTGGTAGAATATGCCTCAGGAGTAGTAGTAATAGTAGTAACAGTAGTAGTAGTAGTAGTAGTAGTAGAAGTAGTAGTAGTAGTAGTAGTAGTATTAGAATATGCCTCAGTAGTAGTAATAGTAGTAGTTTATCAGTAGCAGTAGTTTGGCAAACACAAGTACTATCAGTAAAACTGTAAATATCAGTAGTAGTGGATAGATAGATAAATGCAATGATTGCTGCTGACTCCTTCTTCTTCCTCTTTACAGTATTTTGCAGTAATAGTACTTGTACACATTAAAGTACACATATATTTTCCTCCCTTCCAGAACCTGCGTGTGCGTTTGGTGCGGGGCTGTGGTCTGGCTCTGGCCTGTGGGAGACTGCCTGGGTCCCTCTGCTCTAAGTACATGCTCGTGGACGGAGAGAAGGTCATGTTTGGATCCTACAGGTGAGTTACTGCAACAGCATTAACCACGCCTGGAAATACAGTAGTCAATGTATTTTTGATTTTTTCTATGTGTATTAGACAGTTTGTATTAGTATAGAAAAATGCTTTTGATCGCCATAATTGTTATCTGGACTATACAGATGAGATAAGAAAAGACAGACTCTAAAACACATAGAAGAAGACTATATTAAAGGTGCACTGCGTAACTTTTCTAATGCAGGATCCACCACCTGCTTGTCTTCGTGGAAATGTCATTGCTTTGTCTAGAATCTTCCACGGTAGAGATTAAACCTATATCTACCTAAATCTATAATAAGGGAGACAACTATAGGCTACATCACAGGTCAGATCTGTGGAGAGGCGACCCTATTCACAGAGACAATGATTGTATTTTTGGGCAGTCGAAACACCTGTACCACCTCAAAAACAGACCTGGAGTTGTGTTTTGTTTCATCACATGTTTGAGTAATCCTTTATTATTCGTCTGTCTACATCTCAAGCTCAAAATGCTCTGTTCCACCTTGTGATGTCATAAAGCGGTAGTTTTCAAGTTAGCAAGTACCTTTTACCTTTTGTTCAGAGACTGGAAATTCGAGAGCTGAAATGATCCAAATGACTCTAGTGAAGGTATATGGATTTTAAAAACACAGTGGAGCACTTCCTGTGTTATGTATTGTGTTTGAGAGAAGAATTCAGCCTAAATATACAGGATTTGTACACAACTCCAAGTCTGTTTGTGACCAGGAAACAACATTATAACATAGACCAGAAAATAGTGTAATATGATATATGTAGATATGATATTAATATAAACTATATCCACCTACATCTTATATTTGTTAAATTACAATCCACAGTATTTTCTTCCTTATAGACCAGGGGTGGGCAATTATTTTTTCCATGGGGCCACATGAGAAACAGAAAATACTGTGGAGTCCCGGGCCAAAATGCTTAACTCAATTCTGCATAATATTAATTGTTTTTCTTTATAAAAAGCAGTAAATATCATTGTTTTGATGCGCTGGTAAGACTGGTAAGAGTTTATATTATGACTAAGCAATAAAAAAGTAATTTAAAAAAAACATTTCTAAAATAAAATCAATGCAGCTTTAGTCTATGCATGAGATAAAATTATAAAAATAAAAAAATATGTTTATTTTGTAATTCCAAATGACCTTAAAGGGGCCGGTCAGAGTGGACCAAAGGGCCGTTAGAGGCCTGGGAGCTGCACAATGCCCAGGTCGGTTATAGAGTGATGGTTATAACAGTTGAATAGACTGTGAGAGTTCTTTTCTCATCTTAAGAACACAGATAATTACAGCAATTTCCTTTGAGAGCTCCATTTGGTCAAAAATTACCTCTTAAGTGACTGTAATTTACTCAGCTTTGGCACATACAGTCTTGCTTCAAACATTATAAGATTATAAAAAGCAGCTCAGCTCGTAACTTCTGGTCAAATAATTAAAATAAAAACACGACTTAGGGCATGTTGTGACAAGACAGTAGCAACATTTCACTCGAGCTTGAATAAATGAGATAGCATTATAGGAAGGGCATCTGGTTTAAGTTTTCCGCTTTACAATAACTTCAAATTACAAATCAGATGTCAAGTTCTGACATTTAACCTTACAATTAATCGTACTCAGTAGTAGTAGTTTTCCTTTTTACTCTCTCTTGGACCAACTACTACAGTTGTACTTCTATTGTTTTGTTGGCCTACCCATACTTAAAGGTGCACTATGTACCTTTTTTGTTGGGGATCCGTCACCTGCTTGTTTCCATGGATATGTAACTGCTCTGCCTGGAATGTTCCACAGTTCTACTTTACATTTATTCAACTACAGGTGGTTTTACAGCTCAAAAATACCTAGAAAAACAGGCATTCTGACTGTGAGCGACTTTAAATGTCCTTCTTGATTCAACCTTTTACATTTTTCCATGCTTGGGGTTGACACAAAGCTTACACTATCTGTTTAATCCTTTGTTTATGGAGCTGATTGTTTGAATGTTTGGCACACAGAGAGCTGACAGATAAATCCATGGTATTGTCCACAGCGTTGTAGATGTCAGCGGTGGAGCTTTATAATGAGAGCAGGAAACAGCCGTGGATCAGAGCTGTCCAGTCAAATGTCAAATCAGCATTTGGGACGAGAGCCACTGCAGAGCAACACACAGGGAGACTTCAGTGGTTATTCAGTTATTTTCCTTTTGAAGGAATTAACAAGATCACTTAAACCTATCTATCTGTATCCATGGAGACGAGCAACTAGGTCAAGGTACAGGTCAGACCTTAAGTTATAGGTAGTAATAGTAGTAGCAGAATTAAGGAGGACGAGGAGGAGCACTGCGTAACTAGAATATGCTTCAGTATCTTCTCTATTAGTAGTAGTTGACACATGAACAGGTAGTAGCAGTAGTTGTAGTAGCAGTAGTAGTGGTTTTGGTAATATTAAGTAGTAGCAGTTTTATTAGTAATAGTAGTTTATATACGTAGGTTACAGGTACATAGGTGTGATTTGTAACTTTTCTGGTGGAAGGTTCGTTGCCTGCTTGTCTCCATGGAGATTTTGTTGCTTGGAATGTTACACAGTATGGCATTAAACGTCTAGCATTTATTCAATTATTTTTTGACATTTATTCTTACTGTAATCAGGGTTGCCTCTCCAAAGATCTAACTTGTAACTTGGCTGGGAGCTTCTTGTCTCCATGCACTATGTAACTTTTCAGTTGGGGGTCCATCACCTGCTTGTTTCTATGGAGATGTCATTGGTCTGCTCCGAATGTTCCACAGTATGACATTAAATAGCTCTACTTTACATTTATTCAATTACAGGTGGTTTAAGAGCTCAGAAACACCTACAAAAACAGGCATTATGACTGTGAGCGGGGTCGCCTCTCCACAGATCTGACCTGTAATGTCTGATTTGGACTCCATGAAGATAGAAAGGTTTAATGGCATACTGTGAAACATTCCAGATACAATAACATCTACAAAGACAGATGTTTGAATGGCCTCACCCGTCATGCCGAGGTTCAGTGATGAGAAAAGGTGGTTGTGACATTGTCTGAATACAGAAATCACAATGATCACAGATTTTTATTCCATTATGAAGTTTTAAATGTGGCCGTCTGTACAGAGTCTCTTTGTGAATGTTTCTGCAGTGGCCTGGAAGTGCAGTGGAGCTATGTGCTGTTTTTTGCATTTGGTTAAAAATGGATCATGGGGAGGCTGGGTCGATCTTTTGGACTTTTTTAATAAAACAGAAATCAGTCATGGTCTGCTTCAGTTTAGGGATGGGGAAGTAGTTAAAGATATACAAAAGTGGTTAATCCTTGTTAGTTAAAAAAGTATGTTTTTCCCCGGAATGTTCTACAGGACGGTATTTAATTTAACTATTTCCATGGAGACAAGCACGCCACATCACAAGGCCGAGTTACAGATCAGCTCTGTAAAGGATCTGACCCGTAACAATGCATGTTTTACTGTAGTTTTAAGAAATAAAAGTGCCTGTAATTGAATAAATACAAGATGTTTGTTTAATGCCACACTGTGTAACATCCCAGGCTAAGCATAACAGCAGACCCTCCATCAGAAAAGTTGCACAGTGCACCTTTAATACTCTCTAAGGCGGTGTACCTGATTTTTTAGTTCATTTTAAACAGTTTGCAGTGGTCCAAAGTTATTCCTCATTTACCTTCTGCATTCTAAGCATCCTTTTTAACACTTTCAGAATTCAGTGTGAAGTTTTGCTGTCATGGTAACAACAACTAGCATGCTAACTGCACACTTTTTCATTATCTGACAATATAATACTAATGTTACTGCTTTGTCTGGAATGTTTCACAGTTTGGTATTAAACATTTCTATTTTCATGGAGACCAAACCAGACCGAGTTACAGGTCAGATCTGTGGAGAGGCAACTCCGCTCACAGTCAGGATGATATTTTTGAGCTATAAAACCAGCTGTAATTGAATAAATATAAGCTAGAGCTGTTTAATGTCATACCGGGTAACATTTCAGACAGAGCAATGACATATCCATAGAAACAAACCCTAACAAAAAAGTTACAGAGTGTACCTTTAAAGATGATTTCAGTTTAGTTTCATGAAGTAGTAGCAAAAGGAAAATGAGTTTGAACACCTGACTTCAAACTGTGAGTCAGAAACATGCTTCAGTTTAAAGCTTTAGCCCCGCCCACCTACTCCTACTCCTGTGGTATTGCACAATGACACAGAAACATCAGTCTGGGAGAGTGGCAGGCAGTTGGTTTCCCATAATTCTTAGTAACAATGAAACAGTAACTACTCACCCTCCTGTTCCTGTTATATTTTCCTACAGTCTTCCTGGAAAAAAATAAAATAAAATAAAACTTTTTTTCAGTACTTATGGTAGCTAATGGCCACAAGACTGAAAAAAAATGTTTCTGAAACTTTATAAACTGCAAAGTTATTACAACATTTTGCAGAATTTTGAGTTGTGCTTTTTGGATTTAAAACAACCGTGTTATGGATATTAATTAGCACGTCTCTGGTTAGCCTTTGAGCTCTTAATATTTTACATTTTTCAAAATGTCTATGGGAAAAATTAATGGAAAATTAACTTCCAAAAAACCAGAGCAAGAGGTCACTGTTGGATGAAAAGAGGTGACCCTATATTTTCTGTATTAGTTATTACCTGAAAAAATCTATGTCTATATTTTTTTCTTCGTACTTAACAGCTTTAAAAAGGTGCATTATGTAACTTTTCGTTTGTGGGGTCCGTCACCTGCTTGTTTCTATGGATATGGATAGGTTTAATGCCATACTGCAAAACATTTCAGACAAAGCAATAACATCTCCATGGAGAAAACTATTTGACGGACCCTGCACTAGAAAGTTACGCAATGCACTTTTAACATACAATTCACGATGCAAAGAGGATTTATCTTGACAAAAATAAATTAAAATCAGATACAGGCACTTTAAAGGTACATTGTGTAACTTTTCTGATGGAGAGTCTGTTAAATGCGATCCGATCTGTGGAGAGGCAACCCCGCTCAGTCAGAATGTCTGTTTTTCTAGGTATTTTTGAGCTATAAAAGCACCTGTAATTGAATAAATTGAATGTAAGGTAGAGCTGCTTAATGTCACACTGTGGAACATTCCAGGCAGAGCAATGACATATCCATAGAAACAAGCAGGTGAAGGACGCCCAACAAAAAGGTTACACAGTGCACCTGTAATTCTATTTCTTTTCTTTTGCAGTTTCACCTGGAGTTCTTCTCGTATGGACCGAAACACCATCACGGTCATGACGGGGCAGGTGGTGGACAACTTCGACCAGGATTTTCGAGAACTTTATGCAATTTCTGAACAAGTGGACCTTTATCGCGAATTCAACATCACAAAACCGCCCGTGGCCACCCACGTCAAAAAACCCAAAGTGGAGCCTATCAAGCCAATTCCTGTCACCACATCACGATTCCAAGTCTCGGTCGGCGATACGAAGCATATCGATGTCAAAGTCCCAGCCCATAAATATCATAATCCCAAATATTCTTTAGTTTTCGGAAATACCGCAGGTTTGACGAGATCGCTGCAAGATCTGTCCTCACCGAAAGACTCAATAGTTAGCGTTAACACCAAAAAAAGTGGAGTGAACAGCAATTTTCTGTACGCTAGCAAAGACGCTAAACTGGAAAAAACTGAGGTGGGAAGCTCGACGTCAAATATGGTGGAGGACGAGCATGAATCAAAGCCAAATCTGAAGAAACATCACAAGAAGCAGCTAACATCATTCAGAAATTTGCTCAAAGTGAAGCATACCCACAATGCACCACCAGAGACTATAGCTGAAGGCGTGGTAACTCAGAATAGTCCGGGACAGAAGAGTAAACTGGGAACGTCACATAGTCCAGTTCAGAATGGTAAACTGGCGTCACATAGTCCAGTTCAGAATGGAAAAATTGGAACGTCTCATAGTCCAGTTCAGAACGGGAAGGTCCTGATGGTGGATGCAAATGGAGGGAATGAATCCGAAGATGGTTTTGAGATCTTGGAGAAACCTGGAACGCAGAGGAACAAAAGCAAGAAGAGTGGGAAGCTTGCACATCGGAGCGTGTCCCTACAGGCCATCGACGTTGGAGCAGGAGAGGACGGTGGGTAGATGTTTTATTTATACAGATGTCAGCGTCATGGTTTATAGATGCATTGTAGAAAATAAATATATTTGAGTTTAAAAAGCCAAAAAAAACAGCAACAACAAAACAAAAAAGGTATCTGAATTTGAAATAGTGATCTTGTTTTGACTGTACATACTGATAAATGATAAGGTCTCACATTTCTTCAATTCATTTTCATTATCATCTTCCAATGGAGTAACAAAACACACATTTAGTAATGTAATATAATATAATATAATTTAATATAACATAATATAATATAATATAATATAATATAATATAATATAATATAATATAATATAATATAATATAATTAATTTAATTTAATTTAATTTAATTTAAAGTTCTGTCATCTATACACTTACCTACAGTGGCTTGAGCATTGAGTTTATTTCTTTCTTGTTGTTAAAGGTGCAGTAACTTTTCTAGTGAAGAGTCCACTACCTGTTTGTCGCCATGGAGATGTTATAGCTTTACTTGGAATGTTCCATAGTATGGCATTAAACCTATCAATCTTACATATTCCATTACAGATGTTTTTGTAGCTAAAAAAAAAGATAACTTGGCTTTGTGACACCACCAGCTTGTCTCCATATAGATAAGCTTAATGCCATACTGTGAAACATTCCAAGCAAAGCAATAACACCTCCATGCCGACAAGCAGGTGGTGGACCCTTATTGAAAACAGAACATATAGTTATTTATTTAACCTTTATTTAAACCAGGAAAGTCCCATTGAGATGACTAAACTCTTTTTCAAGGAAGTCCTGGCCAAGACCACAGCACCGATCCAAAAAAAATAAGCATACATTTAGACAAATACAAGAATTTCTTAGCTAAAAACAGTTACAAACCATAGATCTCATTTCCAAAGCGTTAGTGTTAATTTAAATAGACCTGTTGAACCATCTGTTTTAGTGCTTTCTACTTTAAAATACTATGACTCAAATGTATTCCTGAGCATATACGGATTCAAATTCAATCTATTTTTGAACATATTGAAATGGCTGACTCATTCATTTTATAGAGCTGTTTCCGGGGGCCACGTTTTCTTGGCAGGAAACTCTTCTGATGAAACTTGTACACGTGAAGGTTAAAAGAGAGCGTTATCATTCAAAAGAACACCCAAAGCCAACGGGGGCTACAACTCATATGAACAGGCCTGTGCATGAATGCAGTAAACGTTAGAGGTTTGGTCTGTTTCTGTTTGAGTTTAAAATAACAAAGACAGCATTTTAGAATATGACTTTATGTTGGCTTATTAACAAATACAGTGACCAGGGCATAAACATGTCCAAACTCAATGAACCATCTGAAGTAACTGGGCTAAGACAAGCAGGGTAATGAAGTACTACACCAGGAAACAAGAGCTACACACTACTGGGTTTGTTCCAGTAAATGCAGGGACAAACCCAGGACTAGGGCTAAAAACACAACTAAACCATCTCTGAACCAGACCTGAACCAGGATTATACCAAGCTGAAACCTGGACTGAACCAGAACTAAACTATGACTAAACCAGGACTGACTCAAACCAGGATTAAACTAGATCAATATACCAGTTTGAAACCAGGTAAAAACCAAGAGTAACTCTTAAGACTAAACCATGAATTAAACTAGGACTAAACCAGGACTAACCTAGAACCCAAACAGGACTAAACTAAGACTGTTTATTCCTGCTTTGGTCCTGGTTTGGTCCTAGGACTAATCTAGATAATAATAAGAAATAAGAAGTTAGACAAGTTCCTGTCCCAGAGTCTGAGGTTTAATAGTGAGAATGAAAACCATGCTTCAAACTAAAGCAAGAGTGGACTAAACCAGAACTAAACCAGGACTAAACCAGGACTTACTCAGGACTAACTCAAGACTTTTTTTTTTTTTAACACCCCCTTAGACTCAGGTATCTGTTTGGCTCCTGTTCCATCCTTGAGCCTGAGGTTTAATGTGAAAGAAAAACAGAGGCACACGTCAGCTCTGACTCACTATCGATCAGTCACATGTTTTGTTTTTTTTTTTTACAAATGCTCACGTCACTTTCCAAACACTGAGATAAAAAAAACCCGGTAAAGATAATCAGTGACTCATGGGTATTTTCAATGGAATAATCTTTAATGACCAAAATGAAACCAGTCACTAAGGAGTTATCGATAATGCAATACTAGACCAACTATGTTATAACTGAAATAGTTTTAAAATACACTCAAGAAAACAAACGTTAACCTGAAATAAATCTATTGTGTAACCCTTATTTCATGTTCATCTAATGTTAATAATTTGGTATTCAAGTTGAACTATGTATTTTATTTATTTAAGGTCAAGATGTAATTGTGGGTCTACTTCTTATTACAAACATACATTTCCCACTATTTTAAACCCCATTTTTTAAAGCTAAGACAGTAGTAGTAATTAATTATAATTTCAATTTTAATTTTTTCACATCATTTTAACTATTTTTATTAAGTCATAGTTTTCCATCAAGTAGTTTTATTATTATTATTATTAAAACTAAAATTTGTACTCTATCAGAATCACCTTAAATAGTTATTTTCAATTAACACAGACAATATAGATTAAAATATAGTACTTTGAAACTAAACTCCTGAGTGTAAAGCTGTTAGGGATGGGACAAGATCTCGTGCCACAAGATCTTGCGAGACACAAGATTGTGACAAAAGAGATTTTTTTCTCATGTTTTTACGTTTGGAGTTCTGGCGAGTTACATTTTTGGAGAATGTATAGTCCCAAAAAGCAGAGCTACAATGACAGCGGAAATATTAAATAAAGTAAATCAAAAATGGTGAGGCTAAAATTGGGAACTGAATTGCACAATGTATTTATTACAGCCTAAATAATGTCAAAATCTTGTCTTGTCTCATTCTCGTAGATCCAATCTCGTTTCTCATTTCGTCTTGGGGAAATTGTGTCTCGTCCCACCCTTATAAGCTATAGTAACTACCTTGTTATAATGAATTTAAATACTATACAGTAACATCATTATTTTCCATCTCTTCTCCAGGTTTAAAAAATCGGCGAAGACAGAACAAAAAGAACTGTATCCAGCAATGAAAGTTTTTTTATTTTAAATTTTTTAACTATGGAGTCTGCAGATCGTGTTTTGGTTTCCTGGTGATGTCACTCCAGCTGATGTGAGACTCTTAACTGCCTTTGTGCCTTTGGGCGTGGCACTGTTGAATGACCAACATGTGTTTGATCACATGACCTCCATCTAAAAGGACTGGTTAAATATTAGCTTGGCGAGACAGGAGGGACCACACCGGAAAAAACGGTTAAGCCCATTGTTTTTCTATGTCTTTTTTTAAAAACTTAACTTATTCTATGCAAAGTAATGTTTTGAATGATTACTTTAGCATACACATTATTGTTGTCTGTATAGTGGAAATATTAGCCCAATAATGGAGATTTAACCCTCAACCTGCAAGCCAGCCCCCTGCATTTTCTAAATTCAAATAATAACGGCATAATGGAAAAGATAGATAGATACATAGATACTTTATTGATCCCAAAGAAAATACAAAATGTACTCTGTAAATTTAATCTTGTTTCCAATGAGACTTTTAAGCTCTGGAGCTCCCTCTGCTGTCAGCAACGGGAATTAACCCTTACAAAGTAAACAAAAGTCCTTATCCCTGCATGCTATGCTAATACAGCAATACATTTGTTGTGAACTGAAATATAAATATTATCAAATGGAACAGATCAACCATCATGACAGTTGCTTGGTTGGTGGTTTGATTCCATTGCACCTTTAAGTAAATATGTGCAAACTAATTTCAGCTCTTTGACAATGAGCTGAAGTCTGCGGCAGGTGTGACCCAGAAGTACACGGGACAGGTAGAGGTGAGTGCTGGTTACCGTGGCGACAGGAAAAGTGATCAGGTGTGTTTTGGGGGCGGTGTCACCTTACCTGGGACCCTTAGAAACACAACAAGACGGCGTTGTACAGGCCGTGAATAATGCAGCGCGTGAAAGAGGCCCTCACTGTGTAAACCTGGACTATCAGCATGATCTGAAGCACTGAGATGTGTTCAAATGCAGGACAAAAACTATGGAAAAATGTGAATCCTTTGGACAACTTGACATGTAAATAAACTTTTGTAGTAAAGAAAATAAATAAAAAGGATTAAACAAGTCATATATGTGTGTCTTTTTAATGCCCTTTTATATACAGTTTTTGAGCATTAAATCGTTTTTCTTGTCATCATTCAACCACAAATGTGTGATTTTTATCAGTTTGTAAGAAATAAGACTAATATGGAAAATGATATATATATATATATATTTTTTTTTACAAATAATAGGTTTATCTGTTTGGATTTGAAAATATGAATTGTCCATAGATTTATACTATACAAACACAGCCAAAAAAGCTTTTTAAGATTGCCTGAAATCTACAAAAAAGATTTAAACAACACGGAAGCCTGTGATCAATTTTGAGTGTAAGTGTCCTGTTTAGGAGTTTGATCTTCAACTAAAAAGGTGAAAGTGACTCGTATCCATGGATACTATGCAGGCATTTTACACTGTGGCACCAAATGTGACAGAAAACCTTCCAGAGGAAACAATCTGAGGGAATGAACTATTTCATCACCAACAGAAACACCAAAGCGGAGTAAGAGTGAGGCCTTTCCTGTTGTGTTCACCTGGTGCCCCCAGGAGGCTGCTTTTTTGGTTCTTCCACAGGATCTGCTGACCCTCCCTGACCAGTCGTCCTGTTAAACTACACTGAGACTTTTGACTGAGACACAAAGGACACTGAGACGCACAGTGAGACTGCACAAACCATCCATTCAAAAGATATCAGATTTTCTTTTAAACTGTCCTGTCTGTAGTTTTTAAATCACTTTAGGTGCCTTCTTGACACTGTCCATATTTGTATAATTTCTATAAAGTAAAATAAGTCATTTTGATTTGCGCACTGGCAGGAAAATTTTGTGTAAAATTATCATGCTTTTGCTCAGCTCTACTCCCAGGAAGCGCTAACCTCAAAACCACAACTCGCTAACACATGCTTACAGGAAATGAACAACACAACATTTGATCGCAAAATGTTTCGCAATACCTCTCACATACATGAACATATGAACTTATCTAAGCTCCAAGAGGAGGACTATAGCGCCATCTAATGTACCAGAACTCCCATCTATCAATAACACCAACACAGGGTTAATAAAAAAGTATGTTTAATAATATTGTTGATAAAAATTTTAAATATATACAGAAAATAACTTAAATACAGTAACATAATGAGGTACAAAGACATGGTGAAATGCTGTTTAAGCAATAAAATAAAGCAGGTT
This sequence comes from Taenioides sp. WSHXM2023, assembly GCA_029959045.1. Lineage (NCBI taxonomy): Eukaryota > Metazoa > Chordata > Actinopteri > Gobiiformes > Gobiidae > Taenioides > Taenioides sp. WSHXM2023. The sequence continues at coordinate 6,883,759 of CM057101.1, read as the reverse complement.
TTGTACAGGCAAACATGGTACAAGCCAAATGTGAAAGAACTCAATATTTGAAGTTTTATTTGATGAGGAAGAGGCTGGATGGAGTTTCAGGGCCAAACAGCGGCCAGACAGCGACAGCAGAGAATCTCCAAAACTACAGCTTTCCCAGTCTGCAGTATGTGTTTAGTCCTGGGTAAGACCTGGTTTGGTTCTGGTTCAGTTCTGCTTGGATTAGTCCTGGGTTAGAAATAGTAGCGGGTTAGTCCTGTTTTAGTCCTTGTTTAGTTTGCCTGGTAGACATGGTTTAATCCTAGTTTAGTTTTGGTTTAGTCCTCGGTTAGACCCGATTTAGTCCTTGGTTAGATCTGGTTTAGTCCTAGGTTAGAGCTTGGTTAGACCAGGTTTTGTCCTGGGTTAGACCTGGTTTAGTCCTGGGTTAGACCTGGTTCAGTACTGTGTTAGTCTTAGATTAGACCTGTTTTTTCCTGGTCTAGACTTGGTTTAGGTGTGATTTTGTACAGCTCTTGTGGGGTTTTCCATATCTGCAGTAGTATCTATTTGTGGTACTTTAGACCTTTAATCTTGTTTCAGACCCAGTTTAGTCCTTTGTTAGACCTGCTTTAGGCCTGGTTTAGACTTGGTTTAGACCTGGTTTAGTCCTGTTTTAGCATTGAGTGTGGTCTGGTTTATTCTTGGGTTAGTCCTGGTTTAGCCCTGGTTGAGTCCTTTGTTAGACCTGGCTTAATCCTGGTTTCGTCTTGGGTTAGACCTCTTTTAGTCCTGAGTTAGGTCTAGTTTATTCCTAGGTTAGGTCTAGTTAGTCCTGGTTTAGACCTATTTTAGTCCTGTTTCAGCAATGATCAGCAACAAAAGTGACAATCTGAGTTCCTCTGATTTGAAAAAGCAAAAATAAAACATCTTATGAGCATATGAGAGGTGGTCCAGAGTGAAAAGTGCATACTGTCTAATTATCTTGACACTTGATGCTTATAATAAGAGTCATTTAGCTTGTCATTTAAATGTACATGTGGGGAGGTGGAAATAGACTCCATAAGTGGTAGTTCCCCTGTTTTCCTCAAGATGGCATGTGGTTGATGACTTTTCTTTTTCTAATTGACACCAAGTCGTAAAATGGGACCTTGGTGATGCTGGCCCTGTGAAGAAAACAAAGAAATCACATTAATGGAAGTGTGTGCAAGATTTTGATTTCAGATTCCATAAACTTGATCTAAATGTGAGCCCAGATATAGGGTAGACAAGTTGACACCAAATATAACTTTTACTGATAACAAATGTAATGTTAATTTATTCTTGGTTTTGTTTTTCAAGATAATTATCCAATCAGAAACCAGAATGAGCCTCACATGCATCTCTCTTATTTGGGTTGCCAGTTTCAAAGCTGAAATCCAGCTGGTCTAAACCTAAAATGCCTCTCTCTGATCCGAATGGTCTCTACTTAAACCCCAGAATCTGCAGCCAGTCATGACTCGATGCTGGTGCAAATTTTGCTTGGGTTAGACCTGATTTAGTCCTGGGTTAGAAACAGTAGTGGGTTAGTCCTGTTTTAGTCCTTGCTTAGGCATGGTTTAGTCCTGGTTTAATTCTTCAGGGCTTAGATTTGCTTAAATTCTGAGTTCAATTTTGGTTCAGTCCTAGGTTTGACCTTATTTAGTTCTTGGTAAGATCTGGTTAGACCTGATTTAGCTCTGCTTGGCTTAGACCTGGATTAGACCTGGTTTAGTCCTGGGTTAGACCTGGTTTAGTACAGCTCTTTTTAAGTATTTCTGTGTCTCCAGTGGTCAGTGTCTATCTGGTGTTTTAGTCCTACTCAAGACCTGGTTTAGTCCTGGTTGGTTTAGAACTGGAAACTCAGATTCAGTTTTTGTAGAACCTTTTTTTAAACTGTAAGAGTGCAGGTTATAGCACTTTTATCTGCTTTCTGCTATATTTAGTTATAATGTGTTATATTTGCGCCATTTTAAACCATAATATTGAAACTAAACTAAACTAAACTAAAACGACTTATTAAAAGAAAAGAAAAAAGTTTGCTCACTTCCTGAAAACTGCAGAATCATCACAATAAAGTGCTGTGCTGCCAGTCAAAGCTAGAAACCCCTCCTGTGGTTTAACTACAGTTCACACTTGTGAGCAGTGGATTTCAGTTCATTTGTGCTAAAATCTCTACGCAACTCTGCACCACTGCAGAATCCTGTATCCCTGACTAAGAAAGAAAATCAATAACTAAGTACAGAGCAGTGGTCATGTATGGGGGGTAGGGGAGAACAGGTATTTTCAGAGCAATGGTGTCTGAACAGCGGAAGGATAATATGCATGAATCACTCTAAATACAACTTTGAGAGGGTAAATGTGAAGAAGAAACGATTTAAAAGGTTTTAAAAGTCTATTTTGCATAATGTGTTCTCTTAATAATAATAATAATTTGTTATTTTACATTATATATTGTCTTGAATAAATTGTCTATAGTATAAAGTATAAAGCTGTAAATGTTAAGAGCATTAAGTGTATTTTATGGTACAGCTCACAAATTAAATTAGATTAAAGGTCCTATATTACACAAAATGGACTCTTATGAGCTTTAAGCCATGTTAGAATGTTGTTATCTCCTCAAAAACAGACCTGGAGTTGTGTTATGTTTCATCACATGTTTGAGTAATCCTTTATTATTAGTCTGTCTACATCTCTAAAGCTCAAAATGCTCTGTTCCACCTTGTGATGTCATGAAGCAGCAGTTTTCAAATTAACAGCTACCTTTTTATCTTTAGATCAGTAGAGATTTGAAATTCCAGGGCCTAAATCTGCAGGGTTTGTGTGTTAAACATGTGTGAATGAAACAAAACACAACTCCAGGTGTGTTTGTGATGAGGAAACAACATAGAATAACAGAAATCAGAAAATATCTTAATATAGGCCCTTTGAATGAATAAATGAACTGCAAAAGGAAAGTGAATGTTTTCAAATGATTCTGTTTTGAAAGCTCTGTTAACCTTTGTGATTTTAGAATGTTAATTTAGTTTGAGCATTTTTGTCTAGTTTTACAATAATTATTTTTTAAAAGGCAAAATTAGCTTCCGGATGGTTAATCATCAGTGAACATGAGCTGTTATGCTAATCTCATTCAGGGCTGTTATGTAACGAGATGAGCCCGATATTCAAATGTGTGTGAAGGCAGAATATTTGAAAAATCATTTAAATAACCTGAAATAAGAATTAGTCGGTCTCTTTATTAACTGGAGTTTAATTATGCACAAAAAGAACAACAGAAAGACCTTAAATATAAAGGCGCACTATGTAACTTTTCTGGTGGGAGGTCTGCCATCTGCTTGTCTCCATGGTGATGTTATTGCTTTGCTTGGAATGTTCTACAGTATGGCATTAAACATATCTATCTAGCATTTATTCAAGTGCAGGTGTTTTATGCTCAAAAATGCTTTGAAAAACATGCATTCTGACTGTGGGTGGGCTTGCCTCTCCTCAGATCTGACCTGTGACCCAGACTGGTAAGTGTCACCTGCTGCTTGTCTCCATGGAGATACTAGTAAATACACTTTAATGCAATAATGTTTCAAGCAAAGTATAGCAAATCCTCAGAGAGAAGCAGGTCAGGTATACCCCTCACCAGAAAAGTTGCATAGTGTAGCTTTAAATGTAAAGGTCCTATATTGTGCAAAATTGACTCTTGACTCTCAAACATGTGTGAATGAAACAAAACACAACTCCAGGTCTGTTTGTGATGAGGAAACATGAGGAACATGAGGAACAACAACAATAATAACACACAGATCAGAAAATAGCGTAATATGAAAATACTAACTACATTTTTGCTTTTCTTGTGGATAGTCCCAGTAATCACAGAGATGTTAACAATAAACCAGGTTAACAAATCTGCATTCTGACAGTTAAACAGCAACTTTTTGGTTGGGGGGTCCGTCACCTTCTTGTTTCTATGGATACGTCATTGCTCTGCCTGGAATGTTCCACAGTATGACATTAAACAGATGTAACTCACATTTATTAAATTACAGCTGCTTTTATAGCTCATAAAATACCAAGGGAAACCAAGATAGCAAGAGAAACAGGCATTCTGACTGTGAGAGGGGTCGCCTCTCCACGGATCTCACCTGTAACTTGGTCTGGTTTGGTCTCCATGATGATAAAAAAAGTTCAATACCATACTGTGAAACATTCCAGACAAAGCAATAACATCTCCATGGAGAAAAGCATTTGACGGACCCTCCACCAGAAAAGTTACACAATCCACCTTGAAACTAAGGGAATTATCTAATTACCACATGAACACAACACTGTAGATTCATAAGAGTTTTATGTTCATGATTTTGATGATTTCTGACCTGATGGAGGTGACCCAGGCCTCTCTCTCGTCTGCGCTGGAGGCACTGAGTTTGTAGGACTGATGTTTGCCCTGCACCACCCGGCCTCTGTGTTCTGTCTTACACGCCTTCACCTTCTGAGCTTTGAGGCTGAACAACTCCAGACAAAACTGTGAAAATAAACACAACAAAATGAACATAACAGAGGTAGAATTCTTGCCTGACCAGCCCGTCCCTTCTACGTTCTGCTCGAATCCAGAAAGGACTAGACCTGGAGCATAAAGCATGAAAAAACTGTGCAAATTTTAGATGATCCAACCACAGTCCCTCAAATGCAGAAGACATCTCTCAAAAATTCTCGTATGTTTGGTGCTCGATTGTTGATTCTCTAAAAATCTGAGCTGTTTCTTAGTTTTTTATGTAGACTTTTCTCCTTTTTCATGTGTAAGCAACATGTTTGTTTTTGACGTGACAGGGCATGCGTCTCTCTGATTTTTGTATCCGCCTGTCAATCAGGGAGACCGGATACAGTTCCAGATCCACTCATCTTTGTTAAATCTTTTCAAAATGTGTGGTTCTGGCTGGACAGGTAAATAAAATTCAGCAGTAGTTTACATAAATAGATTTTAGAGCAGTCTGAGTCTTCATGGATTTTAAGTGAAGGTCAAAATCATAGACTGTATAAAGAAGCGGACTAGTGAGTGTGACGTCACCCATAGTGTTCAGCTCCAGTGAAATGAAGCTCACGAAGTTAGCAGCTAGGAGTGAATTTAGAGCCAGTTCCATATTAGGAAAAGGAATTTATTTACGGACAAAATACCAAAACAACATAAAAACACCATTATCATGTAGAGCAGGTTGATACGAACATTTTAAGACCAAAATGACGAGGCTCACAGGAGCAGTTACAGAGAGAGGGGCAACAGTTTTTCAATGTAAAGTGAATTAGAGCCAGAGTTGATGGAGCCGGAAGCGCCTCCATGAACACTTCCTATTTGCAACACAGCAAACTAGACCAGGACTAAACCAGTACTAAAACGAGGTCTAAACCACGGCTAAACCAGGACTAGACCAGAACTATACCAGGACTATAACAGGACAAAACAGTTCTGTAACGAGTTCCTGATGGTTTATGGCAGTTCTTTGTCCGGGTGGGTGGAGTGAGGAGATTGGTGTTGATGGAGGAGACAGAGGAGACAGAAGTAAACCTGTACTAGACCAGGACTAAACCAGGACTAAACCAGAACTATACTAGGGCTACATCAGGACTAAACCAGGACCAGACCAGGACTAGACCAAGACTAGACCTGGACTAGACCAAGACTAGACCAGGACTAAACTAGGACTAAACCAGGACTAGACCAGGACTAGACCAGGACTAAACCAGGACTAAACCAGAACTATACTAGGGCTACATCAGGACTAAACCAGGACCAGACCAGGACTAGACCAAGACTAGACCTGGACTAGACCAAGACTAGACCAGGACTAAACTAGGACTAAACCAGGACTAGACCAGGACTAGACCAGGACTAAACTAGGAGTAAACCAGGACGAAACCAGGACTAAACGGGACTAAAGCAGGACTAAACCCGAACCAGACCGGGATTAAACCAGGACTACACCAGGACTAGACCAGGACTAGACCAGGATCAGACCAGGACTAGACCAGGACTATAATAATAATAATAATGATGCATGAGTTTTATATAGCACTTTTCTGGACACTCAAAGACGCTTTACAGATCATTTTTCATTCATTCCATACCCAGTGGTGGTAAATTACTATTGTAGCCACAGCTGCCCTGGGACAGACTGACGGAGGCAAGGTTGCCAATGTGAGCCATCGGCCCCTCCGACTACCACCAACACTCATGCACACACCACTTTCATACTAGGCAATGTGGGTGAAGTGCCTTGCCTAAGGACACAACGACAGTTTTTGCAGTTGGCGCCCACTGTGGCACCTGATTTTCCCAGCATCTCCCATCCAAGTCCTAACCAGGCCCGGCTCTGCTGAGCCTCTGAGATCTGACGGGATCGGGCTTTGACAAGCCAGTATGGCCACTAAACTAGGACTAAACCAGGACTAGACCAAGACCAGACCAGGACTAAACCAGGACTAAACTAGGACTAAACCAGGACAAAACCAGGACTAAACCAGGATTAAAGCAGGATTATACCAGAACTAGACTAAGACTAAGCCAGGACTAGATCAGGACTAAGCCAGGTCTAAACCAAGACTAGACCAGGACTATGCCAGAACTAGACCAGAACTAAACCGGGACTAGACCGGGACTAAACCAGGATTAAACCATTACTAAACCAGACTTTGTAGGTGATGAGGAGGACGTTGTATTGAATGTGGTATTATATAGGCACTCAGCAGAGTTCCATTATGTCATATATGAGTCTTTACCGGTTTACTGGAGTCCTGCAGCTCTCGCACACACAGGTTTTCTAATGGGATGATCCCGATGGGGTCTTTGTCCTGGAGGAAGAGGAAACCAGACATATACTGTGTGAATTCAATGATAAATAATCCATGAAATCGTCTTTCGAGATTTACATGAGAAAATAAAAAGTGTTGGGTTAGAACTGCCAAAAAAGGAAGTCTATCGAGAACAAAATGAGCTGCTGTGAGAAGTCTATAAACTCTAATTTGTATGTTATATCTGTTCAAATCTTCTTACTGTTGTGTATTTGAAGTAGTACAAGCAGCTGTCTGTCAAAATGAACCATCGCCGTTTCCATGTTTTTACTCTTCCTCCTGAAAAAAGAAGAAAAAGAAGAGAAAGAAGAAAAAATATGAGAGACTCTGATATGACTTGTCATTGTAAGATACTGTGTACAGGGATGTCAGGATGAATCAGTTAATGAATAAACATGATTAATCAAGTGACAATAAAACTATATATATATATATATATATATATATATATATATATATATATATACATATATATATATATATATATATATATGACTATTTTAATGTTTAATGTTGGTATTATATTTATTTTATTGCACTGTTTTATTTTAAAAGTCCTATATTTTAAGACATGTTAGAATGCTGTTACCACCTCAAAAACATACCTTGAGTAGTGTTTTGTTTAATTAATTAATTGAGTAACCATTTATTATTAGTCTGTCTACATCTCCAAAGCTCAAAATGCTCTGTTCCACATTGTGATGTCATGAAGCAGTAGTTTTTTGAAGCTGTCTTTTACCTTTTGTTGAGTGGAGATTGGCAATTCCAGTGCTGAAATTATCCAAATGATTCCAGAGAAGATGTATGGAGTTTAAAAGCACAGTGGAGCACTTCCTGTATTACCACATGACATCACAAGGTGGAACAGAATGTTTTCTGTTTGAGAGAAGAACTTAGCTTAAACATGCAGGGTTTGTGTGTTAAACTTGTGTGAATGAAACAAAACACAACTCCAGGTATAAAAACACAGAGGAAGTGAGAGCTTCAGGGTGTCTTAGTAGAAGACACACACAGCAGGTGCTCCTCAAGCTGACAGTCAAGGTGACCAAGGTGTCAGGACATATGTGGACTTTTTGACTACTTTTTACTTTATCACAGCCAGTTTTTAAATGACAACCTTGGTCACCTTCACTATCTGACAACTCCAGGTGTGTTTGTGATGAGGAAACAACATTAGAACATAGATCAGAAAAATAGCATCAGATGGGACCTTTAAAGCTGGTCACTGATATTGGAACTAATGTATCACCTGTCCTTAGTGTGAATGAAGGATTTCACAGTTATTTTCTCTTGGTGTCAACACTTTTGAATAATGATAAAACTGTGATGTTTCTTCTCAAAATAATCCAAACTGTAAAATATATGTCCTGTCATCTTTAGTTTCGTATTGATTGTACTGTACCGATCTTGAGCAGCCAGCCTTCTCTGTCAGGGTTAAAAAAGGTCAACGTGAGGTCATTCCCATCATCCTCTGGGATTTTGAACGGCTCACTGCGGATGCTCGTGTACAACTTCTGCAGAAATAAAAACAAAACAAAAAACAGAAACGTTAAAGGTGTAGTGTGTAACTTTTCTGGTGGAGGTTCCTTCAAATGCTTTTCACCATGGAGATGTTATTGCTTTCTATCTTCATGGAGACCAAACCAGACCAAGTTACAGGTCAGATCTGTGGAGAGGCGACCCCGCTCACAGTCAGAATGCAGAATTTTTTTTGAGTTCTAAAACCACCTGTAATTGAATAAATGTAAAGTAGAGCTGTTTAATGTCATACTGTGGAACATTCCAGGGAGAGCAGTGACATCTCCATAGAAACAAGAAAGTGACAGACCCCCAGTGTGCATAATTAAAGGAACAATATGTAACTTTCTGGAATCACCTGCATGATTCAATAGAAATAGAAAGTTAAAGCCATACTTCAGAACATTTTCCACGGATAGAGATAGATATGTTTTATGCTATACTGTGGAATATTATAGCCAAAGGACCAGTGTATCCATGGAAACAAGCAGGTACAAGTAAGAGTCAGGTTTGTGGAGATACAAGCCTGCTCAAAATAAGGATGCATGTTTTTCTATGTTTTTCAATGCAATAAAAACTGCAAAAAAGTAGCATACATCGGCTTTAAAATTGCATAATACAACATCCAATATACAGAAAAATGCAAATGCTTATCCCCAGTTCACTCGATCTTTGTGTCCTTGGACAAAATACTTCACCCAGTCTTTATAAATGCATTTTTGTGATACATTTGTGGTACATTTGCAGAGGCTGATGGTTTAGAATAATTCGTTATGGCAGCCTTTGCTGTGTGAGTGGATACTATGTCTAATTATGAAGGAATAGATGTAAAATTGCATGCTCTCACATGTTCTTATCTTATTACAATGGGAGAATTCATTGAGAGCAAAAATATACCCATTTTATTTTCTTAATCTGTGATACTGTAGGGTGTGGGAGGATCACAAAGTCATTTTGGTATGAAAAAAATCTGCTCCTCACTGGTGTCGCAGGCAAAGCAACAGTATCATGGAGAGAAGCAAGTGGCACACCCCCACCCCCAAAAAGTTACATAGTGCTCCTTTAACCCATGTAATTAATTATAAATATGTCAACAAAGCACAGACTCAGAGTTGCAGCTGCTGCCTGAATGTAATTTATTCTTGTGTCTCAGGGGTCTTGTATAATGTGAATATGTGAGTGTGAGAGTGTGGGAGTGTGACGGAACTGAGACGGGGTCCATGGGGAAATCAGACAGGACTCAAAGATAGACGACTAAACCAGAACTAAACCAGGACTAAGGCTCAGTATATAGAACTAGGACAAAACGGGACTAAACTAAGACTAAACCAGAACTAAACCAGAACAGGCTGAAACTAAGAAAATAGGAGTGAATAGAACTAGATCAGGACTATGCCAGGACTAAACCAAGTACAGACCAAGACTATACCAGGACTAGAACAGGACTAAATCAGGACTAAAACAGGACTAAACTGGATCTAACCCAGGATTAAGCCAGGGTTAGACCAGAACTAAAACAAGACTAAAACAAGACTAGACTAGGACTAAAGAACGACTAAAGCAGGCCTAAAACAGGACTAGACCAGGATTAAATCAGGACCAGGACTAAACCAGGATGACATGTCTTGACTGAACAGGATTACAGGACAGGATTATAAAACAGGACCAGACGGCAGGACTAAACCAGGACTAAACCAGGACAACACCGGGACTAAGCCAGGACTAAACCAGGGCTGACCGAGAGCAGGGTGGTGGGCAGGTCCTCCCCGTGGTTGATGCCTCTGTTCATGGAGATGAAGTACTGCAGACTGGGCTTGTCTCGGACACTGGGGTTGTGGAGGCTGGTGTTGAGCATGATGATGGAGAAGGACAAGATGTAACAGGTATCTGCAAAAACACACACACAGTATTTGACATATGTACTTCATATGTACTTCACTATACACAGAGGTGGGTAGTACTCCTGGACATCTCAGGAAATGAAAGTCATTTTTGTGTCTGTCCTTACCACATTCTGTGCATTATTTAATCTTTTGTCCTTCCAGTTACATTAACTTCAAATTATAAATCAGATGTTATGTCCTGACAGTTACTCTTACATGACTAGTACTTTTCCTTAAATACTTTTTTACTCTTACTCTTGATAGAGCCAAAAAACTGTACGAGAGTAAAGTTCAAAGTAATATTACTATATTATATTAGAAGGACAAAGTAGTGAGCCAAGAAATTACTCAAGCAAGAGTAAAAAAAAAAAGTATTTGGGAAAAGTATTACTCGAGTAAGAGTAACTTAAAGAGAAACTGTCAGGACACATCTGATTTATAATTTGAAGTTACTGTAATTTGAAGGACAAAGCATTAAATATGGAATAAAATCCAGTATATTCAAACGATAGACACAAAAATGAGAAAAACTGAATAATATCTGAAGAAACGCTGCAAGAAACACAAATGTTCAAATCATTTCATATTGTCAACTTAAAGCTTTTGTTACTTGTCACTCACAGTAGGAAGAGTCACCACAACTTTTACTCAAGTAAGAGTACTGTTACTTCAATAAAAATATTACTCAAGTAAAAGTATGCTACTAGAGAAGTACTCAAAGAAGTACAATTTCTTCAAAAAGAAATTCAAGTAAATGTAAGTGAGTTAATGTAACTACACACCTCTGCTTGTGTTTGCTTTTTTATATGCACTTACAGTTTTGTAATTTAAGATCTGATTTCAGGTGAGGAAAGTGGGTGAAGTGTCTTGCCCAAGGACACAACAACAGTTTGCATTAGACAGACTGACAACTGCCCCATTGTTGCCCCTGATAGGTCTATTCAGCACTCTCCCATCCAGGACTAGATCAGGACTAGACCAGTAGAAGACCAGGACTAGAACAGGACTAAATCAGCACTAGATCAGGACTAGACCAGGACTAGACCAGGACTAAACCAAGACTAAACCAAGACTAAGCCAAGACCATACGGCAGGACCAAATCAGGACTAAACCAAGACTAAACCAGGAGTAGACCAGGACTAGCTTAGCAATTTTGTGCATTACTCTCTCACTCCAAACTTTGAGATTTCTGCCCTCCGCCCACCACCAACACTCACCACATTCATACAGTGTGGGTGAAGTGTCTTGCCTAAGGACACAACAACAGTTTGCAATAGATTTGCAAACTCCCATCCAAGTACTAACCGGTCCCAACCACAGGTTGTATAAAGAAGTGGACTAAGGGAGTGTGACGTCACCCATAGTGTTCAGCTCCAGTCAAATGAAGCTCACAGAGGCTAGCGGTTATAAGAGCAAATTTGGAGCCAAATTCCTTTTTAGAAATAAAAATGTATTCAGAGACAAAAAAAAGCTAAATAAAAACACCAGGATCATGTAGAGCGGGTCAATATGAACATTTTAAGACCAAAATGACGAGGCTCACAGCAGCAGTTACAGACAGAATGCCACAATTTTTCAATGTAAAGTCAATTGGAAACAAGTCGATGGAGCCGGAAGTGCCCCCATGCTCACTTCTTTTTTGGAACATGGTGGCTAGAGGCTTTGCTATGTTGATTTATACAGTTTATGGTCCCAACCCTGCGTAGCTTCCAGTTTGAAAGTTTGTGACAGCAGGTAAGGTATGGCCACAAAATACTATCAAATGTTATAGTTATAGTTTTTTCGTGTTTTCTTCAAATTTAGTTTTTGTGACAGACCTAGACAATATAGAAAAACACGGGTCATTTATTTAAGCTTTGCACAATGAATTATAGATCATATGGATGTCACTTTCCCACTTTTACCTATTGCCAACAGAGGTGGGTAGATTTTTTTTACTCAGGTAAGAGTACAGTTACTTCAAAATAATATTATTCAAGTAGAATTACAATGTAGGGCTTGAAGGAAGTAAAAGTAAAAAAAAAAAAATATTTGTGAAAAATATTACTTAAGTAAGAGTGACCTAAAGGGTGTGGTGGCACAAGAACTACAAGGGATTTTGAAGTTAATGTAACTTGAACAACAAAACATCAAATAATGCACAAAATCTGGTATTTTTATAGACTGGACACAAAAGTTGTAGATTTACTCACAGTGGAGTAACCAAACCTTTGGTAAACAAAACTTTTACTCAAGTAAGAGTTCTGTTAAGTTTTGTTTAATAAACATAATATGAATTAAACACGGCGGCACGGTGGCTGAGTGGCAACACTCATGCCTCACAGCAAGAAGGTTACGGGTTCGATCCCCGGGTCGCCCGGGCCTTTCTGTGTGGAGTTTGCATGTTTCCTCCCCGTGTCTGGATGGGTTTCCTCCGGGTACTCCGGTTTCCCCCCATCAACCAAAAACATGTAACACCCCTATGAACAGTTTACCATCAAGGACCGTCAAGGAATTCCTCCCTCCTGTGGCTCACCACCTGCAGAGGGGTTCATAGGGGTCTGGGTCTGGTGCACAGAGTAATGGGCAGCGTGCTGCCCCCGCGACCCAGCCGGATTAAGCGGGAGAAGATGGATGGATGGATGAATTAAACAGGATTAGGAATAGGAATCAGAAAAGTACAATTTCCTTAAAAAGTGACTCAAGTACCAGTCACCTCTGATTGATTACTTTGAAGTAGTATTATGTAAATTTTTGGTTGGGAGTCCATCCTCTTCTTGTTTCTGTGGACATGTCATCAGGGGTGCCTGCAGGATTTTTTGGGAAGGTACGCACAGCCACGTGGACAACTGACCGTCCACACAGTCTGCACTCTTACACCTGACCCATGGGGCTTTGGAGGTCCACGTCTGTCTTTCCTCTGGCTCTCCTCCTGTCCCATCTCATGTCCGCAGTGTTTCATTCAGTTTCCAAAGCACTCAGTGTTAGAGTGCGATGTTTGCCACAACATGCTGGGCACTATATTGTTCTGTGCATGGTTACGCACTGTTATAAGAGCCTTCTGTCACTTCTGCATGTCAGAGCGGCACTGTGGCTACCAGCTAAAAAGGGAAACGTGTCTCTAGCTCGTGTGTCTTGCTAACTTGGTGAGCTGTCAGTGGTTATTCTGCAAAGATATCTACACAAGCTGAGGCCATGGGCGAGAGCATGTGCATCTAGAGAGTGACCTGCTGCACAAGAGTCAACACTCAGTTCAGTCTTACTGAATATGTTTATGTCATCTCCTCATATCGTGAATTCAAAATATTTGATTATGTGGGGCACATAATCTGTTCAGGGCTGTCCCGACACATAGACTGACACGAGTAACAACAGAGAGGGAAAGAGAGAGAGGGGGACATAGACTGGTTATTGGATGTGCGCACTTCTTTTATAGAGTTATAATTGTGGCACCCTCAGGACTGGTGTTTGGATGACACCAGGAGAAGAGGGTGCTCCCTGTTTCATAAGTTTCACTGTGCAGGCACATTTAAAACAAGCCTGCAGGGGGCGCTGTCTTGTGCATGCTGGGATGGGAGGGAGAAAAGGAGTCCTAGTAAACAATTTGGTCAATAATCACAGTCGCAGTCCTCCATGTGTTTCTTGGGACATCCATTTGGATTCAAAGTATGCACACTGCACATTAAACAGCTCACCTTACATAGAGCTCACCTGTAACTTGGGCTAATTTGGTCTCCATGAAGATAGAAAGATTTAATACCATACTGTGAAACATTCCAGACAAACCAATAATATCTCCAAGGAAAAAATTATTTGACGGAGCCTCCACCGGAAGTTACATAATGCATCTCTGACATTTTTCCCCGACTCTCTTTCTACATACAGTATATTTTACACAGTGTAGCTCTCATACCAGTCGACTGGAAGACTCCAGGGTTACAGAGGCAATAGCGAGTAGCAAAAGCCTCCATCATTCTGTCGATTTTCTGAGCTTCTCCAGGGAGACGGAAACTCCACAGAAACTGCCTAAGAACACAAAACATGAAGAATATTAGCATAAACCAGACACATGGAAAACACTGACAAACAGAGCAGTGGGTCTCAGCTGGTGGAGCTCTGGACCTGACATCATGACCAAAGTGACACAAAAAAGATAAAGATGATATGATATAGTATAAGAAACAATATGATAGAAATGAATATATGAAAACATTTTGCAGTTTGACCCTGTTCACAAGAGTCCGTTAAAAAGGTCACATGACTATTTTGAAGGACTTTAAGGCAGAACTAAGAAACATGAGCGATAGCACTTCTCCTGAACGGAACCTATTTTTTTCTTCTTTTTCTTCTTTTTTCAAGTCTGAAACAGGTCTTTACTTTAGTTTAGTTTTTATTTGTACATTGTTTTTATTACAATGTACAGACACATTAAAGGGCCCACTATTTTGTGATCTGGTTGTGTTTTATCTCATTCACACATAATTAACACACAAATCCTGTATATTTAGGCTGTATTCTTCTCTCAAAAACTTTATTCCACCGTGTGATGTCATGTGGTAGTACAAGAAGTGCTCCACTGTGTTTTTAAACTCCATACATCTTCACTAAAATCATGTGGATAATTTAAGCGCTGGAATTTCCAATCTTCACTAAATAAAAGGAAAAATTTTAGCTGTTAACTTGAAAACTACTGCTTTGTGACATCACAAGGTGGAAAAGAGCATTTGAGTTTTGGAGATATGGACAGACTAATAATAAAGGGTTACTCAAACATGTGAGAATGAAACAAAATACAATTCCAGGTGTTTGTTGAGAAGGTAACATTCTAACATGGCTTAAAACTCACAAGAGTCAATTTGAAGTAATACAGAACCTTTAAGAACATAAAAAACAAAGATGAGACATTACAGTTAAATAGCGAGTTTCCATCTGCAGTCCTTGTATGTGGGACATCATGTTAAAACTGAACTAAATCAGGACTCCCAGGTTCTTTGGGTAAAACCAGTTCTAGACATGTTACAAATCCATTGAACCAGAGGAGCATCACCATGAAAATAAAAGCTGTTATCATGAAACCATCTGTGGAGCTGGAGTAGAGGAAACCTTGGGCGAGAATAGTCACTGATTTATTTGTGCTGGTTGACCATGGCAACAGTGATGTTAGAGATCTGTGCTGTACTGAAGGACAGAGGGAAAAGAAAGGGACAAAATACTTTTAATCAATGAAGGTCACAATGCTGCAGTCCTGCCTCCCAACCAGAAGGTCCAGGGTCTGATTCCTGGAGTAAATGGAGCCTTTTCATGTGAATGCTTAATGCTATAGGTTTACATTACTGTTACGGCCCCAGGCCTATGGACAAATATCACTAAACTTCAGGGCTGTGTCTAAACTTTTTTTTCACTGGGGTTGCTTAAAGAGAATTTTGAGAATTTAAATCTTTTCTGTGAATACATAATTATAAATCATAAGAGCAATGCTTGATGAGTTGATGAGTCATTAATGCTTGTTTTGCTGTAATTTGATGCAATAGTATAAATAAAATGGCACATGTTTATTTATGTTTATTTATGGGGGTTTAAAATGCTTTTTTTTTTTTTTGTTATTGCCCTTATCTTAATTGTTTTGGTCAATATTTATAAAAGGTGTGTGAGTCAATGCATGAGTGACTTTACAGTCTAGAAATAAAATAAATAAAATAAAATTGTATTTTCTATCTCTCTTCTCTTTTTAAGCCTTATTACCGTGTAACCATCAGAAATGTCTTGAAATCCCTCATCTTGAAACCAGTTAAATATTGTTATTTAACCCTTTGATGCATAACATGGGTCAAAAGTGACCCGGCCGAGTTTTTATTTTTGATATCTTTGCAATAAATTAATCACATCATTCAGTAGTCAAGGTATTCCTCAATTAACTTGTTCTAGACCATCATACATGATTTTTTTTTTTTTTTCCTTTCTTACTTTTTGAATAAAAACTGTTTTTATATCGCTACCCCTCTAATGCACAACATGGGTCCAAAATGACCCATATCCATTTTCTATGTTATTTCCTGTATGACTCAGTGTTTCTATGATATATCTTTGAAATAAATTAATTTTATCATTTACTCTTCCAAGTATGCAGTGAATATCTTGTTTTTGTTTACCACAAATAATCATTTTAATCTTTCCTTTCTTATGGTATGGACAAGCACAATTTTTGTATTTCTACTTCGACTTTACACACATGGGTCAGAAACGACCCACATGCATTTCTGCAATTGATGGAACTGTCTATACAGGAAGACAGCCAGGAGAGGAGGTTCAGAGGAACTTAGGAGAGAATGTTGTCCAACAATTGTGCAGTGGAATCAGACAGACAGGTAAATATACTGCACAATAGAGAAAGTATATAATAATAATAATAATAATAATAATAATAATAATAATAATAATAAATATAATAGTAAGTAATATATAAGTTTTAGTACAATGCCTACATACTTTTTCCTAATCTTTCATGTGTATTTTATATTTTTATTTTGATTTCTTTATAAACAGAATAGAATAAAATGCAATGCAACAGACTTAGGTGTTAGAATTTAGCGAATTAGATTTTTACAATCTTTTCCCCCTCTCATGGGTTGCAACATCACAATGGACAACTTCTTCACCAGAAAAGCCAGTAGCTGGTGTTCCCAGTGCACCAGGTCTGTGTACAAGGAGCACAAACATGAAATTATAATTTGTGAGGCATGTAAATATTGAGGTAAATATTGAGGTGGCAATTTGTGTTCTAGTGATGTGCCACATTTCACCAGTTTTCAGTTGTTAAACTACTGATACAGTTCAGCTCAATAGCCATGTTATGTTATCAGAAGTATGTGTGACAAAATCAAAAATAAACATGGTGCAAGTATTAAATACATAAATGTTTGGCCAGACTCATTGCTAAAATAATTACTTTAAACAAACTATTATAATAGTATTAAGTCATTTAATTTTAAATCAAACTTGGATGAATGGGTCATTTCTGACCCATGTGTGTAAATTTGATGTAGCAATATAAAAACTATTTTTGTTCATAAAGTATTAAAGGAAAAATGGAAATAATGATCTGTGGTAATCAAAAACAAGACATTTAAAGAATACTTGGAATATTCAATCATAAAATAAATTGATTTCAAGAGATAGAACAAAGAAAAACTCAGCCAGCATGAAATAACCTGGAAAATGAATGTGGGTCATTTTTGACCCATGTTGTGCATTAGAAGGGGTGTGGATATGTTGTGCATCAGAGGGTTAAGGTATACAATCTAAGTAACTAATTACAAATACTATCATTTACTGTGACTGAGTAGCAATTGTCATATAAAGTTTAAAATAACTTAATTCAGATTAAAACAGTTTAATTAAATGATGTGTAAAGTCAAAGGCATGATTATGCATGAATACATTTAATGCTGTACTGAATGTTATAGCCAAATGAACAACATTTCCATGGAAACAAGCAGGAGGCCTTCATCCAGGCCAGGGTTTTTATAAGTTTCAGAGTGCAGTAAACACATCTATTATGAAAAAAACAACAACCATGCTTTTATTTATTTATTTATTTATTTATTTATTTATTTATTTATTTATTTATTTATTTATACTGGGGCTTAATTGGGTTTTGTGTAAAATATTGAGCTAACCAGGCAACTGAACTTTGCAATTTTCAATACTTTATCCACCACCAAATAGTCATCAATATTTGAAATTGTGTGAACTGTGAATTTTAAAACTAGTGTAGGTGTGAAATGTTGGGTTTTGACCTCGCTTTGTGTTGCATGCAATGAGCAGATTCTTTTATCTTGTATCTAGTTTTGTATCTTGCATCTATATAAATGACTTCCACAAAAACCACAAAAGACTGATTTAAAATGGTTCTAAAATTACGTCAAAAAAGTAACTAGGAATTTGAGATGTACTTTTAAAACACATATTATACTGTCAGATGCTTTTCATGGAGACCAAACCATGAAGATAGAAAGTTACAGGTCAGATCTGTGGAGAGGCAACCCCGCTCACATGGAGAATGCTTGTTTTTCTAGGTATTTTTGAGCTCTGAAACCACTTGTAATTGAATAAATGTAAAGTAGAGCTGTTTAATGTAAAACTGTAGAACATTCCAGGCAAAGCAATGATGTATCCATAGAAACAAGCAGGTGACATATATGTATACCATAAGTCTGGCCATGCAGAAGAACTTAACTATAGTCATCAAATAAAGTCATTCTGTAACCCGGGCTAGGTGTGAAATGTATGGTTTCGAGAGCCTTTGGTTTTGAGTCTTTTGTTGCGTGCATTGTCTTTTTTCATACCGACCTCAAAGCTTGCACTAGATTCAAGTCGGAGAATTCATGCAGCGCCACAAAAGCTCTGAGCACTGCCAGATGCATTTCCTCTCTGCAACAAAACAAAAGTGTCATAAAAAAACAACATAAAACTGAACAATGGTGTATCTGTACAGGAGTGGGACAAAAGCTGACGCCCACAGTCTCACAGGGCTGAACGCAATGTTATGATTCCAGTACAGATAATAATACAAAAGGAGCACTGCTACAATCTTCAGCTATGATGAGTGGGAAATAGATGTACAATTTATGGTGTTTGATCATACCCAAAATGGTCGCTTTAAAGATGCACTGTGTAACTTTACTTTTCTGAAGGTACTCATTGGTTATAAGCTACTATTCTAACGACAGCTGCTCTGTTAATGTCGTTTCCTCGTCACAAACAGACCTGGAGTTGAGTTTTGTTTCATTCACACACGTTTAACACACAAAGCCTGCAGATTTAGGCTGAGTTCTTCTCTCAAACGGAAAACACGCTGTTCCACCTTGTGATGTCATGTTTGTGACCTTGTGATGCTCCACTGAGTATTTAAACTCCATAGACCTTCACTAGAATCATTTGATCATTTCAGCTGTGGAATTGCCGATCTCTACTGAACTAAAGTTAAAAGGAGCTGTTAACTTGAAAACTACCACTTCATGACATCACAAGGTGGAACAGAGCGTTTTGAGCTTTGGAGATGTAGACAGACTAATAATAAAGGAAAAACAACTCCTCGTATGCCCACAAGAGTCACTTTTGCATAATATAGAACCTTTAAAGCTGCATCGTGTAACTTTTCTGGTGGAGGGTCCGTCAAATGCTTTTCTCCATGGAGATGTTATTGCTTTGTCTGAAATGTTTCACAGTATGGCATTAAACCTTTCTATCTTCATGGAGACCAAACCAGACCAAGTTACAGGTCAGATCTGTGGAGAGGCAACCCTGCTCACAGTCAGAATGTCTGTTTTTCTAGGTATTTTAGAGCTATAAAACCACCTGTAAGTGAATAAATGTAAGGTAGAGCTGTTTAATGTCATACTGTGGAACATTCCAGACAAAGCAATGGCATATCCATAGAAACAAGCAGGTGACAGATTCTCCACCAGAAAAGTTACACAATGCACCATTAAGTTACATAATGGTTTACCTGTAGAACTACTTATCTCTTGAATGATTTTTGTGTAATTTTAGTCCATTCTTTCTCAGTGATCCATATTAAAGACAAAGACGTACCTCTCTCCTAAGAAGTTTCCGATGGCCGTTTTGTTGAGTCCTTCTTCTTTATAGAGAAACTCAGCCACAGGTTCAGGTCTCCACTCCAGCAGCCCACTGTCCACCAGGTACTGTATACCCTGAAGGGATTTCAGGAAGAATTAGCATAGTGTCAGATACTAACATTTCAAAGTCAATTTCGATACTAAGTAATTGACTCAATCCTTAATACGAATACTATAATGGAGACTGTACAGATTGACAGGAGCTCAGTTGTTAGTGTTTGTCCAGTGATCTGAAGGCTGGCGGTTGGAATCCCACTCTCGACATAGAAAAAACACTATTAGTTGAGTGGTCAGATCCAGTGACCCACAGATAAAAACGTTCATTGTGTCCTAAGGCAAGACACTTAACCCACCTCACCCCCAGTATCTGTGTACACTGGTGTATGAATGGGTGAGTGGTTCCTTGATGTAAAGCCCTTTGAGTGCCTTGAATATATATATAAAAATGTGAGAAATTTACCAAGATAAAATCTGTTCTTTCTTTAGTAACAGAAGGCAAATTTCCTGCACAAAATAATAATACTTTATGGCAAAAGGAGAAATTCAATTTGTCAACTGGACAAAAGTTTATTTGGTCAAATACGTTTCATTTGGAATGGTCCACAGTATGGCATTAATTAGATTTCTCTATCTCCATGGAGACAAGTAGATGACGCTGCCATGCCAAGTTACATGAGAATAAGATCTGTGGAGAAGGACGACCAAGAACAAATGTTTTTCATGTAATGTTTAAGCAAGTGGTTCTTACTGAAATTCCCATTTCTTTCTGAGTGATTAAAGTTTAGAGACTTAAAGGTGAACTATGTAACTTTTCTGGTGGAGAGTTTGCCCCCTGTTTGTCTCTGTGGAGATGCTATTGTTTTGCCTGAATGTTAGACATGACATTTAACTTATTCAGATATAAAGACAAGCATATTATCCCACTAAGATGAGTTACAGGTCAGATCTGTGGTGATGCAAGCCTCCTACGAATTCTAATTTAAGAAAATATGCACGAATAAGGAGTGAACTTTGTTCTTGTCCAAGGATAGTTTCTCGTCTTTTTAGCAAAACTTATGAAACTCAAAAATAACAAGACACAACACAACTAAAATTACTGCTTTAAAGAAGATGCACTCTGTAACTCTACCACTTGCTTGTCTCCTTGCAAATGTTGTAGCTTTGAAGTAGGTCAAGTAGGTCATTAATATATACCTTATCTTCCTTGCATTTACTCAAGTAAAAGAGTTTTTATTACCAAAGAAATACAGCAGGGTTGCCTCTCCACAGCTCTGACCTGTAACGTGGCCTGAGAAAACATGCACAAATAAGGACTGAACTATGTATAAGACCCTGAGTTCATGTACAAGGCTAGTTTTACTTACTTAAACTTAAAATTAAAGTATAGCAAAAGGAGAAATTTAATTTGTCAACTGGACAGAGTTTATTTGGTCGAATACGTTTCGCAGCTCATCCAAGCTGCTTCTTCAGTTCTGGTCAGATGCTGGCGGACACTGCTTTATATCTGCCTGAAGGGAGGAGCTAATTACAATGAAAATTACTCTGAGACAACACATATTTCTTTACAGTTTCTGTTAGTTAGGTGGGTCTATTCAATATGGAGTGGGAGTGGGGGTGTAGTTAGCAGAACCATTCAGGGCCATGACGGTGTTTTCACACCTCTGGACATGTCCTGGATAGTCCCATTGTTTTCTTTGTTTGTTTTGATTCAAGTTTGAGGATAGAGTTATAGATGGGAGACAAATGATGTCTGAGACCTCCATTTCTGTTCAAGGAAGGATTCTCTTTCTTGACAAAAATAGCTTCTTTAACTCCCCTCTCAAACCAGTTCTTTTCTCTGGCCAAGATCTGGACCTCGCTGTCCTCAAAGGAGTGGCCTGTGGCTTTTAGGTGGAGATGTACGGCAGATTGCGGCCCACCTTGGTTTTCCCGTCTGTGTTGATACATTCGTTTGAAAAGTGGCTGTTTTGTTTCTCCAATGTAGCGCTCACTGCAGTCTTCACTACACTGAATGGAGTAGACCACATTGCTTTGTTTGTGGCTCGGTGTTTTGTCCTTAGGATGGATCAGTTTTTGTCTTAAAGTGTTTGTGGGTTTGAAATAGACTGGGATTTCATGTTGTCTGAAGATCCTCTGTAGTTTTTCGGAAACGCCAGCCAGGTAAGGAATAGTTACACCCTTTCTCCTGGGCTCTGGTTCTCTGTTGTCCTGTTTCTTGGCTCTCTTCGTTTTCAGGGGTGGAAAGTAACGAATTACATTTACTCACGTTACTGTAATTGAGTCGTTTTTATGAGTACTTTGCAATTTTCTAAGTAGTTTTTGAAACAGGTAATTTTACTTTTACTCGAGTACAATTTAAGCCAAGTATTTTACTTCGCTACATTGAAAGCCGCCCTCGTTACTGAGTAAAATAATATCGATAGGGGCAAAAAATAAAATGCGGGAAAAAAATCTGCCGAAACTGAAAGGAAATTGCATTGCGCGGGTTTGCGTGCGGCAATTCCATTGTATCACAATCTGAATCAAGGCGTTGGAACAAGATGGCCAGTGCGGAGCCAGATATGGAGGTCATAATAATAACAGAAGCTGACCGCATCAGCGGCACAAGGAGCGAGCTGTTTTTTCAGCTCTTCTAGTTTATGCAAATTAGCCATGTGGTTTTAAGTTTCACTTCTGTAAAACGTAAACAAATGTGCGCAAAGCTGCATTAAACACATTATTATTTGAGTCCTCCTCGTAGGAAATAAAAATCCAAACTTAAATTATCCACCCGCAGCGAACTAAAAATGCGTCTGCTTCTGTGTTCCGTCGTCATTTTATCGCGTGTACCGCGTGTACCAGTCTCATCAGCCGTGAAAGCAAATGAATCTGCCCATGTAGCATTAAGCGTTCTGTTTTCTTCACAAACTTTTCTTTTCTTGGATTTATCATCATTGGGCCGAAAATCATACTGCTGATGTAGGTGCCGGTAAGTCCGGGCTGCCAGTGTGTGCGGGTGGCGCACATCGGCGGCTTTGACGCATGTTTTGAGCGACAAAAATATTAAAAACGTTTTATTTAAATGTTACAAGAGTACCATTATCTACAACTTTAGATTTACATTTAAAAACGAACAAACTAATAAGTAATTAAATACTCATTATTATTTTCCAAAGTCACAGGGAGCCACGACAGAACGATGAAAGAGCCACATGCGGCTCTGGAGCCGCGGGTTGCTGACCCCTGTCCTAGATTCATTATCCCATATATCTTCAGCTCCTAGAGGAATTAAATGGTAGTGCGTCACATTTAGTTTACCGCAGTTTATGTCTATTTAAGACTTATGTATATGTAAAATCCCTCAGTCGTCCAGGTAGAATCCATGGCAAAAAAAGGAGAAAATTTAATTTGTCAACTGGACATAGTTTATTTGGTTGAATACGTTTCGCAGCTCATCCAAGCTGCTTCCTCAGTTCTGAACTGAGGAACCAAATAAACTATGTCCAGTTGACAAATTAAATTTTCTCCTTTTTTTGCCATCTATTTAAGACTGCATTTATGTGCAGCAACATTATGAAAAAAACCTGCATTTTTACTGTAGGTTTTTTTTTTTTTATTTAATTGAAAGTAACTAAGTAACTTTTACTCAAAGTACATTTGAAATGAAGTAATTTTTTACTTTCACTCGAGTACATTTTCAGACGGGTACTTTTACTTTTACTTGAGTAGGATTTAAGCAAAGTAAAGATACTTTTACTTAATTACAATTTTTCAGTACGTTTTCCACCTCTGCAGACTGATGATGTCACAGACTGATGATGTCATAGACTGATGATGTCACAGACTGGTGATGTCACAGACTGTGATGATGTCACAGACTGATGATGTCATAGACTGTGATGATGTCACAGACTGGTGATGTCACAGACTGTGATGATGTCACAGACTGATGATGTCATAGACTGTGATGATGTCACAGACTGATGATGTCACAGACTGGTGATGATGTCACAGACTGGTGATGTCACAGACTGTGATGATGTCACAGACTGATGATGTCACAGACTGTGATGATGTCACAGACTGATGATGTCACAGACTGATGATGATGTCACATACTGATGATGTCATAGACTGTGATGATGTCACAGACTGGTGATGTCACAGACTGTGATGATGTCACAGACTGATGATGTCACAGACTGATGATGATGTCACATACTGATGATGTCATAGACTGTGATGATGTCACAGACTGGTGATGTCACAGACTGGTGATGTCATAGACTGATGATGTCAGACTGATGATGTCACAGACTGATGATGTCACAGACTGACAGGGGTGGAAAGTAACGAATTACATTTACTCATGATGTGACGCACATCGGCGGCTTTGACGCATGTTTTGAGCGACAAAAATATTAAAAACGTTTTATTTAAATGTTACAAGATTACCATTATCTACAATTTTAGATTTACATTTAAAAACGAACAAACTAAAATAAAAATACAATGTAATTAAATACTCATTATTATTTTCCAAAGTCACAGGGAGCCACGACAGAACGATGAAAGAGCCACATGCGGCTCTGGAGCCGCGGGTTGCCGACCCCTGTCCTAGATTCATTATCCCATATATCTTCAGCTCCTAGAGGAATTAAATGGTAGTGCGTCACATTTAGTTTTCCACAGTTTATGTCTATTTAAGACTGCATTTATGTGCAGCAACATTATGAAAAAACCTGCATTTTTACTGTAGTTTTTTTTATTTATTTAATTGAAAGTAACTAAGTAACTTTTACTCAAAGTACATTTGAAATGAAGTAATTTTTTACTTTTACTCGAGTACATTTTCAGACGGGTACTTTTACTTTTACTTGAGTAGGATTTAAGCAAAGTAAAGATACTTTTACTTAATTACAGTTTTTCAGTGTTTTTTCCACCTCTGTTCGTTTTATTGAAAGCCCATTTAGGATATCCACAAACGGAGAGGGCTTTCTCCACGTGTTGTTCTTCTTTCTCCTTTCCCTCTGCGCTTGTAGGAACCACTTGGGCCCTGTGTTGTAATGTCTGAATGACTCCCAGTTTGTGCTGCAGTGGGTGGTGTGAATCAAAAAGCAGATATTGGTCGGTGTGTGTGGGCTTCCTGAAGACCTCTACCTGGAGTCGCCGGTCTTCTCTTATCGTTACTGCACAATCTAAGAAGGCCGATGTGTTGTCCTTGGCATCTTCACGTGTGAATGTGATGTTCGGATCTACAGAATTGATATGTGCAGTAAAGGGTTCCAAATCTTGAATTTTTATTTTTGACAAATTATCATCAACATAATGATACCAGTGTGTGGGTGGAGTGCCTGGATATGAGGCCAGGGCACTCTGTTCAAATTGTTCCATGTATAAGTTTGCAATGATCGGGGAGACCGGTGAGCCCATTGCACAGCCGTGGATTTGCCTGTAGAAGTTTCCTCTGAACTGGAAATAGGTGGTACTTAAACAAATTTCCAGCAGTTGGCAGATTTGGTCAGGTGAAAGTTTGGTTCTCTCTTCTAGCTTAGTATCCTCCAGTAGTCTTCTTCTTGCTGCCTCCACCGCTACCGATGTAGGATACAAATGAAAAGAGATGTCACGTCAAAGGAAACCATTGTCTCATCCAGGTCAAAATGGAGATGTTTGACTTTGTTCACAAATTCGGGTGTGTTTGGTCACATTGTATGTGATGGATAAAATTAAAGTGTGAGTTGACACCTATACGCCCTCCATAACCACATTTCAAACAGCGTGAGAATGAGAGTGGAGGAAGGGCGGGGTTTAGAGCTATAAGGAACGCTGTCTAACGGGTATCCACACTCCAAGCTCCGCCCCTAGAACCAGGTGCTTGTAAACAGAAACACCTGCCGTAATCAGGGCAGTTTTTGTGATGTCACGAACTACTGAAAAGTGTAGAAGAAGACAGTACACAACTCAGGTTTAGGTGTTTTTGCACTAAAGTTGCCAAAAAAGGACCAGGAACTGTAGATAACACTATTAAAACACCATATACAATATGAACTCATATCATTTTTGGAATTTCCAGTATTTCCTCTGTAGGAGCCTCTGCACTGGCTGCGGCTGCCGGGGTCTGTCCCATGGGCTCCTGGTGGTGGACGGCTATCTGCTCCTGGTGTAGACGACTCCTCTGGTGGTGCTTTCTCAACTGGTTTGCCTGTATTCAGCCTCACATTTTACTATGTGTAGTTTTATGTATTTTAGCATGTTAGTGTGTGTGTGTGTGTGTGTGTGTGTGTGTGTGTGTGTGTGTGTGTGTGTGTGTGTGCGTGCGTATGTGTGTGTTACTGTTTGGGTTGTGTGGGGTCGGGCAGCTCTGGGGCTGGTTGGGTGGGTGGAAGGAAATGTGGGGTTGTTTTTAATCACTGTAAAGCCCTTTGTGTTACATTTTTTGTATGAAAAGCGCTTTATAAATAAAGTTTGATTGATTGATTGATTCACTGATTGATATACAAAGTTTAGTAGTGTAAAAAGTGGATTTAGTGGTAGTAAAGGCCCTATATTACACAAAGGATTCTTGTGAACTTTAAGCCATGTTATAATGTTGTTACCTCCTCAAAAACAGATCTGGAGTTGTGTTTTGTTTCATTCACACATGTTTGAGTAACACTTTATTTTTAGTCTGTCTACATCTTGCTTCCATCAGTCTGCCTCAGGGCAGCTGTGGCTACAGTAGTAGTTTACTACCACCGTGTGGAGTGAATGAATCTTTGAGTGTCCAGAAAAGCGCTATATAAAAACTGATGCATTATTATCGCCAAAGCTCAAAATGCTCTGTTCCACCTTGTGATGTCATGTAGTGGTAGTTTTCAAGTTAACAGCTCCTTTTACCTTTAGTTCAGTAGAGATTGGCCAATTCCAGGGCTGAAATAATCAAAATGATTCTAATGAAGGTGTATGGAGTTTAAAAACACAGTGGAGCACTTCCTGTATTACCACATTACATCACAAGGTTGAACTGTGTGTCTTCTGTTTGAGAGAAGAACTCAGCCTAAACATACAGGATTTGTGTGTTAAACATGTGTGAATGAAACAAAACACAACTCTTGGTATGTTTGTAATGAGGAAACAACTCAGAAACAGCTCAGAAAATAACGCAATGCAGGCCGTTTAAATATAACCAAACTTTCTCTCCCACACAGTGTTTTTTTGTATCTTATTTCAAACGCTCACCCAGTCTGCAAGGAGAAGGATCATGCTAAAATCAAAGGCTGACTCCATCTAATGAATTTTTAATATGTCTCTGGCTTGTTCTCTGTGGGGGTTCACGGCCAGATCTTGACATATTCCTCCCTGGTTCAATCGTGCTGAAGTGAACACAGCGGCAATTACAGGCAAAACTCCGGCCTTCCCCTCGGGTCCTTCCATTCTGCTGTGTTTAAATCAGAACGCAGATGCCGAGGTCAGTGTGGTACAGCAGAAGAAGAGAAGCTAGCGTCTCACTTCGGGGAACAGGATGTGGCTTCTTGCTCTTTTTAACAGCAGTGGAGCGTAGCAAAGTCAAACTAAGTAATGTACTTAAAGGGCCAATAATTTTTTTCTGATCTATGTGCTTCACTGTTTTTAAACTCCATACACTTTGACTAGAATGATTTGGATGATTTCAGTCCTGGAATTGCCAGTCTCTGCTGAACAAAAGGTAAAAGGAGCTGTTAACTATAAACTATACCGCTTCATGACATCACAAGGTGGAACAGAGCATTTTGAGCTTTGGAGATGTACATAGACTAATAATAAAGGATTACTCAAACATAAATGAAACAAAACACAACTACAATAGGTTATACAGATTATAACAACATTATAACCTGGTTAAATGTCATGAGAGTCAATATAAGATTTTTAAAAGTGCATAACTTTTCTGGTGGAGGGTCTGTCATCTGATTTTTTTCCATGGAGATTTTAATGCTTTGCCTGAAATGTTCCACAGTAGCATTACAACATATCTATCTTGCATTTATTCAGTTACCGCTGTTTTTATTGCTTCGCCTTTCCACAGATCTGACGTGTAACTTGGCTTGGCGGTGTCACTTTTTTGTCTCCATAGAGATAGATATACATTTAATGCAATACTGTGGAGCATTCTGGACAAAGCAATAGCATCTCCATGGAAACGAGGAGGTAACGGACTTTACTTTGCTTAAGTAGATTTTACAGTGGATACTTTTTACTTTTACTTCAATTGAGAGCAGATATCTGTACTTTCTACTCCACTACATTTTTAGCAGGACTGAAAAGTAAAAGTATTTTTTATTATCATGTGAGAGCTGCTGAAAAGGCTGAGGGTTTATTTATTTATTTCTTTTAATCAAGGTCATAGTTTGAGCAAATAAAAATACACAAATAAAAACAGCTAGAAAAAACTAATAATTCAGTTGTTCCTGTTGAACAAAATTCAGCACAAATCTGTATCAAAATCACTACATTTGAATCTTTATTAGATCTCAAAATCTTCACGAAATTTTACTTTTAAAGAGCATTTTTAAACTACTTAAACTACTTTAATACTTTCACTTAAGTATATTTTTTCAGGTGATACTTTTACTTTTACTTGAGGTTTTTGTTTTTTTTTTTTTTTCTTTTTTTGCTCCAGTATCTGTACTTTTATCAAAACTGAGTACTTCTTCCAACACTGACTGACAACAAGTTATACAGTCAGAGTGAATATAGGCGTGAATAGGCCACAGAGGTATTGTATGTGACTCAGAAATGACCTTCAAATCCGCAGTGGCTTCACCAATAAAGGGAAAAACACCTTTAGTGAGATTATGCACAATGCTCTCGAACATTGCAGCACGTTTTCCAGGCATAAACAGTTTACTTAAGGGTCCTATATTATGTTGAATGTTGTTACCTCCTCAAAAACAGACCTAACATCAGAAAATACTGTAATATGGACCCATTAACTTCCTGCTTGGACATTCTATAACTGTTACCTAACAACCATAGTGCACACAAAAGCCGTGTCCCAATTCGACAGCTGCAGCCCTCGAACTGAAGAACATGACTCACACAATTTGCACAATAATAATGATTTTGAATAAAAATGTATATGACAGCAAAAAAAAACAAAACAAAAAAACATTCAAAAGGCCTATACCTGATTTCAACCTGCAGCTGACGTTACCAACATTCACTGGGATATGTGATGCTCAGTGGGACTATCCTGGCTAAATAAAGGTCAAATAAATAAAATAAAAATGCTAACTGTAGACACTGCTCTGTCTGAAGCTCTGTTATGCTGTGTTCAAACACCTCATGACATTAAACTTTTTTGCAATTTGACAAACAGCTCACACTCGCACTGTAAAGCATCTGACTGATCTATTTTTAAGCAGGAAAATATAAAAATCACCACTGTAATCACTGACACAGCTCTGTCATTGAAAAGTCCATGATTAAAGGCGCATTGTGTAACTTTTCTGGAGGAGGGTCCGTCAAATGCTTTTCTTCATGGAGATGTTATTGCTTTGTCTGGAATGTTTCACAGTGTGGCATTAAACCTTTCTATCTTCACGAAGAATAAACCAAACCAAGTTACAGGTCAGATCTGTGGAGAGGCGATGCCGCTCACAGTCAGAATGCCTGTTTTTCTAGGTATTTTTGAGCTATAAAACCACCTGTAATTGAATAAATGTAAAGTAGAACTGTTTAATGTCATACTGTGGAACATTTCAGCAGAGGAATCACATATCCATAGAAACAAGCAGGTGATAGAATATAAAATACCTTTTTTGGATCCATGTTGAATTTCTTTTTCCCATGCAAAAATTTCCGACTCCTCGCCAGATTTTTACTGCAACAGAATAAGATAAATATGAGGCAACATTCATAATATATATTTTTCTCTTAAATTGTTGCTTATACAGTCCCTGACAAAAGTCTTGTCGCTTATCCATTTTGTAGAAACAAAAGCTTATAACCTGACTTTAAATTAATCGATTGGTTTTAGAAATGTCTCATATGAAAGCTAAAACCCTCCCAAATTATGCTCAATATACTAAAATAAATTTGCTTCACTGAAGAAAGATTGATCATTTAATGAACACAGAAAGGTCAGATTTTGGCAAGACAAAAGTCTTGTCGCCTTGTCATATGATGCACCCAATCCTAGATTACAGCCTCACCTGTGATCAGTTACTGATCAATCAATTAGTGGGTGTGTATAAAAAGAACCCCAGCACACCAGACCTTCACATCAACTGCAACTTGACCTCTGACAACATGCCTAAGATCCACCCTGAGACCAAAGCGTTAATTATCAAGAGGCTGAAGACCAGATCCACTGCTGAGGTGGCTGACACCATCAATGTGTCTCAGCGTCAAGTACAAAGAATAAGAAAAAGATCTGAAAAGACTGGAGATGTTTTTGACAAGCCCAGGTCCGGCAGACCCCGCAAGACAACTGCTCGGGAGGACCGTTTGTTGATTCGAAAATCCAAAGCCAGCCCCTTTTCCACTGCAGCAGAGCTCCACCAGGCCTGGTCACCTCAAGTCCCTGTGTCAACCAGAACAGTTTGTAGAATTCTGTCTCGAAATGGCCTCCATGGTCGAATCAGTGCACAGAAACCAGCACTAAACAAAAGGCAATTAAAAAACCGTGTGGCATTTGCCAAGGCCCACAGCCTGCTAAAAGGATGGACACTGGAAAAGTGGCAGAAGGTGGATTTCTCAGATGAATCCTCGGTTGAATTACATCACAGCCGCCGCAAATATTGCAGGAGACCTACTGGAGCCCGCATGGATCCAAGATTCACCCAGAAAACAGTTAAGTTTGGTGGCGGAAAAATCATGGTCTGGGGTTACATCCAGTATGGGGGTGTGGGAGACATTTGCAGGGTGGAAGGCAATATCAATAGCCTAAAATATCAAGAAGTATTAGCTACCTCTTACATTCCCAACCATAAAAGGGGTCAAATTTTGCAGCAGGATGGTGCTCCATCGCATACTTCTATCTCTACATCAAAGTTCCTCAAGGCGAAGAAGATCAAGGTGCTCCAGGACTGGCCAGCCCAGTCACCAGACATGAACATCATTGAGCATGTCTGGGGTAGAATGAAAGAGGAAGCATGGAAGGCAAAACCAAAGAATCTTGATGAACTCTGGGAGGCATGTAAGACTGCTTTCTTTGCTATTCCTGATGACTTCATCAACAAATTGTATGAATCATTGTCGAACCGCATGGATGCAGTCCTTCAAGCTCATGGAAGTCATACAAGATATTAAATATGGATCTCACAGCACCACTACTTAATTCACTGACGTTATGCAACATATTTTTGTATTTGAAGTAAATTATTTGTTCAATTTTCTGTAGGCGACAAGACTTTTGTCTTGCCAAAATCTGACCTGTGTTCATTAAATGATCAATCTTTCTTCAGTGAAGCAAATTTATTTTAGTATATTGAGCATAATTTGGGAGGGTTTTAGCTTTCATATGAGACATTTCTAAAACCAATCGATTAATTTAAAGTCAGGTTATAAGCTTTTGTTTCTACAAAATGGATAAGCGACAAGACTTTTGTCAGGGACTGTACTAAAATGTAGAAAAATTTGGAGTTTGTACTTTTTCTCAAACCTATTATTGTCCCATTACTGCCGTATCCTAATGTTTAAAAATAAAATAAAAAAACCTCTAAAATAACAGTCATTTCTTCGAGTTGGCTGCACAGAAACAAAGCACAGAACCCTTATCTGAGTTGTTGCCTTGGAAACAACACAACACATAACAGCATATTAAGGCAATTTTATTTTTTTATATTGACTGAAATATGGCAACTGTTACAGCCCTTCTAAAATCAATTCATCTACGAAAACATCTTTAAAGGGCCCATATTACGCTATACACTGATTTGTTCTACAGTAATGTCGTTTCCTCATCACAAACAGACCTGGAGTTGTGTTTTGTTTCATTCACACGCGTTTAACACACAAACCCTGCAGATTTAGGCTGAGTTCTTCTCGCAGACAGAAAACACTCTGTTCCACCTTGTGATGTTATGTGGTAATACAGGAAGTGCTCCACTATGTTTTTAAACTCCACACACCTTCACTAGAATTGTTTGGGTAATTTCAGCCTGGAATTGCCGATCTCTATTACACTAAAGGTAAAAGGAGCTGTTAACTGTTAGCTTCATGACATCACAAGGTGGAACGGAGCATTTTGATTTTTGGTGATGTAGACAGACTAATAATGCAGGATTACTCAAACAGAACATGTGAATGTGAATGAAACAGAACATAATTTAGTGTAATATTGGACCTTTAACAGACATCTGAAACTGTGGTTGAAATCAGAGTTACAGTTACACAGTATTTTTTATACTGTTTGAACTGACCTAAAAGTCTCCTATGGACCGGTGTTGTAAAGTCAGAATTTTACTGTTGATACTTGCATCTGATGTCATCAGCATTTGCGTAATGCTAACTGGAGGCTCTGCTCAATCTGAGACTCTGTTACTCAAATTAGACTTTAATCTGAACTTTCTTTTAACACAATCTGACCAGAAAGAACAAACTTGAAAAACTACAACAGGTGAGCTGATTTGTACTGTTAAACAAGTCCTTCTTTCTGGCTGTATGTGTTAATACGTGTGTGTATTGGTCACCATGGTAACTGCTGAACATTCCCCCATAAACAAAGATGCATAACCCCCCAAGCATGATGTCTCTGCAAAGTTTCAATAACACTGGAGACAATGCATCTGGTTTGTTATTATTTATGTCCATATGTCCATAATAAAGAAATATGAACTCAATAAAATAAAACATGTTTGAGAAGTCGCCGTGTATGCATTTTTTGTCTCTTAAAATGAAATAAAATCGTACGTTTGTATTAAAGAGAGCTGGAAATCCCTTTACACGTACTGGTCTATTGGTAGCGTCATGTCTGAGTAGGTCATTCTTGTTATCTCTCACTCTCAGGAACAGGAAGTCCTCATTTGGAGTTGACATATATATTTCTACAGAATGTAGTGTGAATCAAACCAGAGGAAGTTAAGCAACTGTCTTTTGATCTAATTTGGGTGATGTCAATGTGCTATGAAATATATAGGAACATTTAGTGTAACTTTTCTGTTTTGATGCTTTGCGATCTGTATCTTGTCTCCATGGCGATAGCGTTTGATGCTCTAAACGTAATTCTGTTGTTTTTCTATGACAATGATAAAATCTTGAATCTGAATCTTGAATCTATTATCGCTTTTCCTAGAATATTACACAGTAAGGCATTAAACATATCTTGCATTTATACTATTACTACGAGCTTTAACACACACACGCACATACACAAAAACACTAAAATGCATTCGTTGAGTGGGCTCGTCTCTCCACAGATCTGACCCGTAACTCAGCCTGGTGGTGTCAGCTGCTTGGTAGATAAGTTAAATGCCATACTGCGGAACATTTCAGGCAAAGCAATGACATCTCTATGGAAACAAGCAGGTGGTTTACTCTTCTTCATACAAGTTACATAGCACACCTTTAAAACTGAAGCGTAATACCAAAAACGTAATAAAAAAGACATCTAGCACAAAGGTGGGTAGTTAGATTCCCACTGACATTGAAAACTGTTGTGTTCGTTTAGTACTGTCCTCATCTAGCCTCTGTGTGCCTCTGCTAATGTCACAGCCATCTGGAAAGCATTACAGTAATGATCTAAATTAGCCTGAGATGGCAAAAACAAAGACTTCATTAAAAAATGAACCCAGAGAATGAGAATAATCCAGGTTTATAAGTACCAAAGGTCGCATGTGTGAAAGCAGCTCGTGGAGATCCGCTACCTGCCTGCCCGTCTCCATGGAGATGTTATTGCTTTCCCTAGAATGTTCCACGGTATGACATTAAACATATCCATCTCGCATTTATTCATTACGGGTGTTTCTGTTGCTCAAAAAATACAATAATTCCTTCTGTGAATAAAGGTGACTCTCCACAGATCTGACCTGTAATGTAACATAGTGCTGTACTCATGATAGATAGGTTTAATCTATACTGTGGAACATTTTAGACAAAGCAATAGTATTTCCATGGAGACAAACAGGTGGCGGATTCTCCACTTGAAATGTTACACGGTGCAAGAGTTAGGGTTAGAAGCTAAGTTAGGGTTTTAATTAAATAGCTTCTAAGATTGAATCATTTTTAATAAACTATGTGTTCATTAAGAACTAAGTCAATGTTCAGGCTTCATTAAAGGTGCATTGTGTAACTTTTCTGGTGGAGGGTGTGTCACCTGCTTATTTCTATGGATATGTCATTGCTCTCCCTGGAATGTTCCACAGTATGACATTAAACAGCTCTACCTTACATTTATTAAATTACAGGTGGTTTTATAGCTCAAAAATACCTAGAAAAACAGGTATTGTGACTGTCAGCGGGGTCGCCTCTCCACAGATCTGACCTGTAACTTGGTCTGGTTTGGTTTCCATGAAGATAGAAAGGTTAAAAGCCATACTGTGAAACATTCCAGACAAAGCAATAACATCTACATGAAGAAAAGCATTTGACGGACCCTCCACCAGAAAAGTTACACAATGCACCTTTAAATTAGACTGTCCATGTTGTATTCTCCCATATCACCACTAGATGCTGTCTATGTTACTGCTGTCTGATAGTTTGCCAGTTTTGGTCTGACAGAAGAAGCGCAAAGAGCACAGATTTCATATTTGCGGTCTACTCTTGATTAAAACAAACAAACAAAAAAAACAACAACTTATGGATGGTATCTTGAAAGGTGCACTATGTAACTTTTTAGTTGGGGGTCTGTCACCTGCTTGTTTCTATGGATATGTCATTGCTCTGCCTGGAATGTTCCACAGTATGACATTAAACAGCTCTACATTACATTTATTCAATTACAGGTGGTTTTATAGCTCAAAAATACCTAGAAAAACAGGCATTCTGACTGTGAGCGGGGTCGCCTCTCCACAGATCTGACCTGTAACTTGGTCTGGGTTGGTCTCCATGAAGATAGAAAGGTTTAATGCCATACTGTGAAACATTCCAGACAAAGCAATAATGTCGCCATGGTGAAAAGATCAATACACGTTTAAGAGCACCTTTAAACTTACAGAAACAACTTGACTTTATTATAATTCTATAAAGAAAAAAACATTGAAAGTTTTTTTTTTTTTCTACTTACACAGTTTTTATTTGACTGAATTAACAATAACACGTCAAACCTTTTCATGAATTGCTGTGTAAAACGTATTTAAACAAAGCAGAATACTCACTCTTCTACCTCAGTGATGACCTTAAGCTTCTGTGTGGGTTAAACAAACAAAGAAAACAGAGAAGACAATCATTCCAAGGTTTCATTTTGCAACGGAGGATTTAAAAAAAAAACTTTGTGGCATGACTTAAAATGAAAGACTTGATTTGTTGGTGGTGAGAGAAAAATGAGAGCAGGTTTAATACAGAAATTTCTGTTAAAAAAAATCATAAAATATAATGTTTCCTCATCACAAACACACCTGGAGTTGTGTTTTGTTTCATTCATACATGTTTAACACACAAATCCTGCATATTAAGACTCAGTTCTTCATCTCAAACTGAAAATACTCTGTTCCACCTTGTGATGTCATGTGGTAATACAGGAAGTGCTCCACTGTGTTTTCAAATGCCATACACCTTTACTAGAATCATTTGGATGATTTAAGCACAGGAATTCCCAATCTCTGCTGAACTAAAAGTAAAAGAAACTTGAAATCTTCTGTTTCATGACATCACAAGGTGGAACAGAGCATTTTGAGCTTTGGAAACGCAGACAGGCTAATAATAAATGTGTGAATGAAACAAAACACAACTCCACTTGTATTTTCAATGAGGAAACGCCATTATAACAAAGATCAGGTAATAAATGAGGTAATAGTGTAACATGGGCCTTTTAAATCTAGCTGAGATGCATTGTTATGACTAATGAACAATATTTGCTAACATAATTTGAAAGTGGAGCCCAGGTTTTATTAGTGGCAGCGGCGTGGGTTGTGTTATATTAAAGTGTGTGAGCATATAGGGACTTTAGTGATGGTACCTGTGTATTATCCAGAGACTCTGAGCTGTGATGGCTGCTCTGGTGCTGTCTTCTCTCAACTGTGGAGGAGAAAAACAACGATATTAAAACTGTCACAAAGAAACAACTATGGGCTTCTCAACGGGAAAGCTATACACAAGTTTACCCCAACAGCAAGAGCTCAGACCAGGTATTGGTAAAAAGTGTAGAGGAGAAGTAAAAGAAATACATTTTGGACATTTAACGGTGCATTGTGTAACTTTTCTGCTGGAGAGTCTGATACATTTTTCCATGGAGATGTTATTGCTTTGTCTGAAATGTTTCACAGTGTGGTATTAAACATTTATATCTTCATGGAGACCAAATCACATCAACTTACAGGTCAGATCTGTGGAGAGGCGACCGCGCTCACAGTCAGAATGCCTGTTTTTCTAGGTATTTTTGAGCTATAAAACCACCTGTAATTGAATAAATGTAAAGTAGAGCTGTTTAATGTCATACTGTGGAACATTCCAAGCAGCGCAATGGCATCTCCATAGAAACAAGCAGGTGACAGGCTTCTAACCAAAAAGTTCCACAATGCACTGTTAAAGAGAGGATATTTTACTTCTATGGGGTATTAACTGCTAACACATATAGATCACCATGTGACCTTTTATCGTTTTGAAAGTGCTATATCTGCTGAAAACAGCGTATTTTGTAAGTTTCACTTTCGTTTTTGACACCCTCAGTCAGAAGTCACTCCCCTTCCCCATCACACCAGGTTTGTGAAGATGTAGCGTATTGTTTTGTATCATGTTTTTGTATATTTATGGAGAATTGTCGTGTGGGAGCATGGGTGATATAGGCTTGTGGGCGAAGCACTGGACAGAATCTTACAGCTAACAGTAAAGAGGGTTTGAATGGGGCCCAGGAGAGATCACTAAATTACTCAAACACGCATAGATGACATTTAAAACCTCTTTAGGTATGTTTTTCAGAATGTTATAACATGGTAGAAAGCTCCAAAAAGTCGATTTTGCGTACATACCTGGAGTTTTTTGTTTCATTCACTCATGTTTAGCGCACAAACCGTGCATATTTAGGTTAAGTTCTTCTCTCAAAATGAAAACACTCTGTTCCACCTTGTGATGTCATGTGGTAATACACAAAGTGCTCCATTGTGTTTTTAAATTCCATATACCTTCACTAGAATAATTTGGATGATTTCAGACCTGGAATTGCCAATCTCTACTGAACATCACAAGGTGGAACAGAGCATTTTGAGCTTTGGAGATGTAGACAGACTAATAATAAAGGATTACTCAAATGAGGTAACCTTATAATATGACTTAAAGCTCACCAGAATCCATTTAATGTAATATAGGACCTTTAAATGTATCTGATATTCACTCAGATATAAATAAATACCTAATTATTATGTTTTAACACTTTGAAATCAAGGTAAAACTCCACATTTGAAAGTAATGAAAACAAAACTGTAAAATTAATTAAATGCATCCACTCAGTAATGTGTTGACCAATTCACTATAGCTGCCAGTATAAAATAGCTGTAGCATAATATGTGTTTAATTTAATTGCATTTTATTCATCTAAATCAATGTCACAAATGAATACCGTGTTCAAATACAGTGTTTAATTTGAATTAAGGACTGTAATTATAGCCATTAAGGTTTGACATGATTTTACACAGGAATAAAGGGCCTATATTATGCAAAATTAACTCTTGTGAGCTTTAAGTCATGTTAAAATGCTGTTAAAATGTTACCTCCTCAAAAATATACTTGGAGTTGTGTTTTGTTTCATTCACACATGTTTGAGGAAGCGTTTATTATTAGTTTGTCTACTTCTCCAAAGCTCAAACTGCTCTGCTCCACCTTGTGATGTCATGGAGCAGTAGTTTTCAAGTTAACATATACCTTTTATCTTTAGTTCAGTAGAGATTGGCAATTCCAGGTCTGAAATGATCACAGTGGAAAAAACAGTGGAGCACTTCCTGTATTACCACATGACATCACAAGGTGGAACAGAGTGTTTTCCATTTGAGAGAAGAACACAGCCTACTAGTAAATATGCAGGTTTGTGTGTTAAACATGTGTGAATGAACCAAAACACAACTCCAGGTCTGATTGTGATGAGGAAACAACATTAGAACACACTGTAAATCAGAAATAGCGTAATATGGGCCCTTTAAACTGGATGGCGAGTCACAAAGAGTGAATAAACATGGCATGTTCCACAGTATTGCATTGCATTTATCTCCATGGAGACAATCAGTTGGCTCCACCAGGTCGCGTTACAGGTCAGATCTGTGGAGAAGCGACCTCAGTCACAACAAGAATGCATTTTTCATAAGAAATGTGTGTGGAATAAATTGAATAAATATAAGATAAATATGTTTAATGTCATACTGTGAAACATTCCACACAAAGCAACAACATCTGCATGGAGACAAGCAAGTAATGCACCCTCCAGAAAAGTTACCTAGTACACCTTTAACTTAATTTTTGTTCATTCATATTTTGAGTGCTGCAAATTGTCCATGCAAGCTTATCTTTACATATTAGAAATTGCTTTAACATATATCTTAACATATTTTGAGGTGCACTGTATAAGTTTTGGTTGAAGGTTTGTCACCTACTTGTTTCTATGGATATGTCATTGCTCTAAATGTTCCACAGTATGACATTAAACAGCTCTACTTTACATTTATTTAGTTACAGGTGATTTTATAGATCAAAAAACCTAGAAAAAACAGGCATTCTGACTGTGAGCGGGGTCGCCTCTCCACAGATCTGACCTGTAGCTTAGTCTGGTTGGTTTAAAAGATTTAAAACCATACTTGTGAAGCATTCCAGACAAAGCAATAACATCTCCATGGAGAAAAGCATTTGATGGACCCTCCACCAGAAACACAATACACCTTTAACATATTTAAACCTACCTGTATTTTCTTTTCAAATATTTCTAAAGCACATTTTTGTTGCAAGTTAAAATTGTAATAAGATGAGTTTTGTTTTACCTTTTCCCCAGAGGAAGCTGTCTTTTCGTCGCACGGCCATAATGTTGCTGGTAAGACTGAAGTGAACAGGAAGTGATCTGCTATAGACTCAACTGTGCCACAAATACTCTGCTTATTTTGACTGCAATAATGGTTCAGACTATTAAAGACGTAGTATAGTATATATATATATATATATATCAGCTCATTAAAAAAAAAAAAATACAGGAAGTGCATGTTAGTCATATGCAATTGCACAAGTTTGATTCATTTTAAGTACTGGAAATGACAAAGCAAACAGAAAATAATCATGAAAATCTTTGCAAGAAATTACCAAAAAATAATAGTGAGCAAATATTTACTTTCTTAAAATAATTACATGTGAAGTTCATGTAATTTTCTTCATAATATAAGGCTTGAAAACAATTGGGAGAGTGGAAAAATATATAGGTTAGTAAAAAATATCTGTACCTTTCCAGCAGGCCCGTCGACAAAAATTTGGGGGCCCAGGGCAAGAAGTCTCACATGGGCCTCCTCTAATATAAATGAATAGGAAAAGGGTCCAATTCTGGGCCTCCAAAACCCTGGGGCCCAGAACAACAGACCCCTTTGCCTCCCTCTTTGTTATGATTCTGTAGAACTATTGAATTTCTGTCAGTTGTTGTTAAATAAATTAGCTCTAAAAATAGGTGTAAAATACTGATCAGTAGTAGTTTGTCCATGCCAGTGTTGCCATAAGGATCCCTCCATCAGAAAAGTTGCATAGTGAAGCTTTAAAACCATCACCAACACAATAAAAAAACTACAATTTAAAGTCAGTTTGTTTTCATGCAATATACAGTATAACTTGTTATTGATTTGAGCCGGGGTCACCTCTCCCCAGATTTGACCTGTAACTGTCTCCACGGAGATGGATTCAATTTTATGTCATATTGGGGCAAAGCATGCAGCCAAGCAGGAAAGTTACATAGTGCACCTTTAAAACCATCACCAGAAAAACTGAAAACTAAAATTGGAAGTATGTGTGCTCTACTTTCTACTTCTATTTCTAGCTTCAACTGTGTACTTTTGTATTGTAGTGTCGAAATGCTGGTACTACAAAGTTTTACATTATAACGCTTGAGTTTCACTTCTGTTTGACAGCCCCCTCTAGTGGTCCCACCCACACTTCCTCCTCCCAAACACGCAGAGTCAGGAGCCATTTTTATACCTGAGTTTGAGAACTAAATCCGCACATGTGGTCATCTTAAGTGCAAGCAGAGTGTAACTTTTATGAGAAAAATTATGTTGAAATGAAGTTTAAAGGTGAACTATTGAACTTTTCTAGACCTGCTTGTCTCCATGGAAAGTGCCACAGTATGGCATAAACATATCTTTCTTGTGTTTTGTTTTGTTTTGTTTACAGGTGTTTATATTGCTAAAAATACCTTCTAAAATACAATCTGTGGGCTCGCCCCTCCACAGACCTGATCTGTGGCCTTGTCTAAGGGTGTACTCACACTTTAGAAATGTACCCAAGCTCGGATAGCTGCTACATTTCAGTTTGGCCCAGAGGAAGAGGTGGGCCATAGCACGGCCCGGTTGCTCATGTACGTGCACACGCACGAGGCGTCAGGTGGGCTGATGTCACTCATACAAGGAAAATAGTGAATAAAGTCAGCTCTAAAACACATGTGTTATCTATCTTTATCATTCCAATTATAACTATTGTGTAATTTAGACAATTTTCAACCTTGTGTTAACATTACGGTTGCCATACAACATATGTCAGATATGTTGTGTCCTATGTTTGCTGCGCATGTCAAACCAGGAAGTCAAATTATCACCTTCACCAAAATGACAAAACTAGTAAAGACTAGGCAAGATTTTGTAGTAAAATCTTAAACATAATGACGTTAGCTAATCTGTCATAAGCACTTTAAATGACAGTTTGAGTTTAATGGGACGTTCTCTTACCCAATATTTAAGAGTGATACAGACATGACATCCTCATTTCATTAAGTCAGGGAGTCATTTCATTGATTGACAGGGCTAACAGTATTCTCCTTACAGTTTTTAGGTTAGGTTGTGGGAGGAGTTTGAGCCAGACATGGTGCTATTATTAATGCGGGCAGAGGAGGCCTAACCACAATCAATGCTCATAGCCTTTATAGTTAGCCAGAAATCAATCCAAAAATAAGATCACTTTCAAATGTAGAAATATGATACAAAATATGAGACAATGAATGGAGTGATTCAAAGGCTTGGGTTTAGTACTTGCATAGACAACATAAGAAATGCTAAGATTGTCTAAATGCATTATATATTAGGTCAGATAAAAGCGTTTGGTGACATTCCCTTTACTTTATCTCTCTGGTTTCCCCTCATTGTATAGCTATGCACACTTAATATATTTATATTTGTTCGCTTAATAATAAAAATAATAACTTAATAACTTAATACAGTAAAATCATGGCCCTCTTAAACATTTCTGTACCTAAACATAACAAATCTAGAAGCAATTCACTCTAAATGCTTTTGCCTGATATACTGCACTAAGGTTCTATTGACTTTTCTTTCATAGCTCATTAACTTTCCTCCAGAGAGCCGTCCTGCATCCAGTGGCGGTCCTACACTATTTACTCCCCGGGCGAGACAACATCTTGGCGTGCATTTGCCTGATGCAGCCTGAGGGTGGCGCAAAAATGGAAACACCAGTGTACAAAATCACATCTTGAATTGATCACACGGGGAACCTGAACACCAGTTCGGTTGTGCAGGTGTGAGTGCGGGCCACAGAACCCTACACAATTGTGCTTGAGCATGGCATGGTTCTTAAGTCTCCATGGATACAGATAGGTTTAATGCCAAACTGTGGGACATTCCAGCCACAGTAATATATGTTGATTCCAACTAAGGCACTGCTCTTTCTGAAGCGCTGTTACTCAAGTTAGACTTTAATATGAGCTTTGTTTTAACACAATCCGACCATCAGATCATCTTAAAACTTATCAGGTTGTTTGCTAATGTTTGTGTTGTGTCACCACGGTAACGGCAAATTGTCAACAGAGAGAGTGATATATAGGGAAAACTCATTAACATTTGAATGGGATACATATTGACAATTTGAATGAATATTAAAAGAAGTCTAGTTTTGGATGTTCTCATTACAGCGCTATTTTACTCGAATTTCCTTGAGCAATATTTAATCTTTTACTAAAATAAATATAATTAGAAATCCCGAGCCTCTCCGCAAACTCCATTCACTCCCTGATCCTTTTATTCCCCGTATTCCTCCTTTAGTCTTTGGTCTATTCACACACTATGGCCTTGGTGTGACTCATTTCTTTAAAATGTTCAAATGAGCCCACACTTTTGCCATTCAGTGATGAGAAAGGATTATTTTTGACATTTCAACGTAAAGTGGAAATGTACATCAGTTTCTATAGTAGAACATGAGAAATAATACAGCTATTTTAGAGAAAACTGTATTCATGTAATGTATGAACAACCTCGCATAAGCAATAACGCCAGAAAATACACGTGCATTGTGAAACTTTTCAGTGGTGGGTTGTCATTTTCTCTGCTTAGCATGTTCCACAGTATGACATTAAACAGCTCTACCTTACATTTAGTCAATTACAGGTGGTTTCATAGCTCGGAAATACCTAAAAAAACAGGGATTCTAACTGTGAGCGGGGTTGCCTTTTCACAGATCTGACCTGTAACTTGGTCTGGTTTGGTCTCCATGAAGCTAGAAAGGTTTAATAATATACTGCAAAACATTCCAGACAAAGCAATAACATCTCCATGGAGAAAAAAACCTTTGACGGCCCCTCCATTAGAAAAGTTACACAGTGCACCTTTAATAGGCTACTTTATAAAGATTTGAGCCAGTCCAGGGACATGCACGGTAAATAAAAGGGAAAAGCTACCACATGGGACTGAAAAACATTGTGGATTTTTGCAGAATCAATAAGCGATGCAAGATAGGGCGCAGGCTTATGCAATGTGGACTGGAGGACACAGAGGAGGAAACACACTTTTGTCCTCAACTACTTAAATTAAATCAAATATAAACGTTTTTCCAACTTTCTTTACTGAATATTTTTAACATTAATATTTAACAAATAAAATAATAAATAATAACAGTAGCAGTAATAGATAAATTAAATAAATATGATAAATAAATATATAATATAAATTAAAAGTCGGGAGAAGTCGGGATACGAAAGGAGGAAAAGAGCTCATAAAGATGAAGTTAGATGGGTTAAAAAAATAAGGAGGAGAAGAGCGAATAGTAAAGCTTGTTTCCACTTATTTTCTATTCCCTATATTTTAGTCATCCTCCAGATGCTGAGGGAGGGTTAAAGAAGCTTTGTGATGTAAAAAGGGGCCTCATGTCACTTTTGAGTTCCTGATAAAATTCAAAATAGCTGAGTTAATATGAGCTCAGTGTGGCTGCTGACTGCACTTTTCAAACAGTGACTCATTCTCACTGTATGTCTCTGTGACCTCTCTCTGCATTTCCCCAAAGTAAGCCAGTTTATTTTCTTCATCTCTGAATAAAACTGTTGACGCGTGGACTTGTGCAAAACTTTGTGCTGAGATGTGAAATCATTGACAAAAATACCATATAATACAAAAGGAATGGGGTGAAACGTTTCTTTGTAGGGCTGACAGACAAAAATTAATACATTAATTTCATGAAGCTAAAGAAGACCAACTTAATTAGTGTCTTTTAAAGGTTTTATATTACACACAATTGACTCTCGTAAGCTTCAAGTCCTGTTGCAATGTTGTTTTCTCATCAAAAACAGACCTGGAGTTGTGTTTTGTTTTATTCACACATGTTTGAGTAACCCTTTATTATTAGTCAGTCTGCATCTCAAAAGCTCAAAATGCTCATCACATCACCAGGTGGAACAGAGTGTTTTCTATTTGAGAGAAGAACTAAATATACAGGTTTGTGTGCTAAACATTGTGATGAGGAACATTATAACAGATCAGA
Organism: Taenioides sp. WSHXM2023; assembly: GCA_029959045.1. NCBI lineage: Eukaryota > Metazoa > Chordata > Actinopteri > Gobiiformes > Gobiidae > Taenioides > Taenioides sp. WSHXM2023. The sequence continues at coordinate 6,839,897 of CM057101.1, read as the reverse complement.
GAATAGTGTAATATGGGCCCTTTAACACAAGAAGTAGTTGCTTTGGTTGAATACGTTTCGCAGCTCATCCAAGCTGCTTCCTCAGTTCATTCAGTTTCCTCAGAACTGAGGAAGCAGCTTGGATGAGCTGCGAAACGTATTCAACCAAATAAACTATGTCCAGTTGACAAATTAAATTTTCTCCTTTTTTTGCCATGGATTCTACCTGGACGACTGAGGGATTTTACATACATCACAAGAAGTAGTTGCGTTCATATTTCTTCCTCCAGTGTCTGAACTCTGCTCCAAACAGCTTTTATTGCAGAGGATTGTCACTGGATGTTTTGAATTAAAAAAAAAAAAAAAAAAAAAGCAGGATTCAGTGGATTAAATTAAACATCACCAAATACAAAAGTGCAGCTGGTCAACTCTTTCAAATGCTAAACTATTATGTAATGTTTTGTTTTTTTTTTTTTCTGTACAAGCATAATGTTTTTATTTATTTATTTGTTATTTTTACACTTTCACTCAGTCAATTTTCTGATTCAAATAACCCTTTTCATCTTTACAAGGTGCTGTACCTGATTTTTACTGTTTTCAAACCTGAAAAAAGAGCTAGTTTAAACAATTTGCAGTGATCCAAAGTTGTTCCTCTCTTATTTTATGTAGTACGATGGACTTTGTGGAGTAACCAGCAGGTGGCAGTGGAGCAAAATCTATAAAGGTTTCTCAGCAGTCTTTGGTCTCCCTCTGACTTGCTCTACTGTCCTCCATGATGCTAAAGGTGAGGCTCTGGCTCTGCTCCTGTATCCACTTTTTTTTTTAAGGAGTTTGTTTTTCCTGTATCCACAGCAGCCCTGCATGGATCTGCTAGCTATGCTACCCAGCTAACAGCTAGCTCTGAAATGCTACAGACTTTAACAACAATGCAACAGGCTTCGTCTCAAATATGGCAGAAGATGTTTTAGAGGAAACACTTCGAGGGAATGTCCCGTCTCATCACCGAAAAACCAGAGTGGAGTGAAGCTTAGAACAGACTTCCTGTTGTGTGTCCAGAGTTCACCTGGTGCCCCCTGGAGGCTGCTGTGATGCTGCAGGACACTGACGCAAGTTTATTTGTATAGCACAATTCGTACACAAAGTAATTCAAAGTGCTTTACAGAACAAGAAAATGTTACATTTATGATGATTATTTATGAATCATAAAATGAACAGCGTGCAGAATAAAAACCTTTCAGTCATATGCAGCTAAACAAAACTGTTTTGAGTCTGGGTTTAAACAGAGTCAGAGCAGAGGCCTGTCTCACATGTTCAAGAAGACTGTTCCAGGTTTTAGCTGCAGAAAACTGAAACTCTGACTCCCCATGTTTAGTCTTGACTCTGGATCTGATGACTCTACCTTTACTTTACTTTGAGCTTATCTGTCATTATTGCATTTTACTTCTCAATGCTTAAACTGGCTCTCTGGGACAAATAAAGTCATATTGACTGATTGATTTTACAAGCAGCTTTTTAAGAGCTGCTTATACAACATATTTGTACAGGGACAAGACCAGTTTTTCTTAAATATGTGAGAAAAAATCTGGTCCAGCCACTTTAAACCTTGATATTTTTGACCTTTGCTCACATCCAAAACCCTGTCCCTCACAGCCCAAAGACTACCTCTACAGTGTTTTAATGACCTGCTAAAGTATCCTCCATCTTATTTCTTCTCTGCCCTCTACATCAACAGAATTATTCTGTACTCGAACCAGGCCCTGCGTTCATGGCAGCTGAGAGCCAATTTAGCGTCATTAGATTTGGTTAGCTTTAGTTCACAGTGAGGCAACCCCCTGTCACGTTCTGAGGGGAGGCCTGTTAGCAGTTGTGGATAATGAACAGTTTAAGGTTCGTATTTAAAGAAGGGCCTGTGGTGTTTTGCTTTGTTGCCATGGGAATCTAGTATCTTGAGTGCAGGATGACCCTGGAAAGGTTATCTTGAATTTGCATTCACAAAGCACATGTAAATCAGGACTAAATTGGGTCTGAAACAAGATCTAAATGTGGACTAGACCAGGACTGCCCAGAAAAAGAATAGGACTAAAACAATCAACACTGAACCCGGCGTAGCAGGCGTTTTTAAAGGTGCTGTACACGACTTTTACTGTGTGTGAAAAACGGAACTAGTTTAAAACAGTTTGCAGGGATCCAAAGTTATTCCTCACTTTCCTTATGCATTCTGAGCATCCACATTTTCCATCACAATGAGTTTATAAGTGCTTTTTCACAGCTCTGAGACAAAAGCAAAACCTAACAACAACTAGCATGCTAGATAGCACACAGTGGGCATACTTTGACCTCAAGCTGTTTAGTTTTTTTTTAGCAGCTTTTACAATACAGATATATTATAAAAGCTAAATTTGCTCAAGTACATTGAAAAAAATGGGCACAGGGCCTTTAAGCTGGACATGACGCGAGTAATGTAATGAGTTTTAAAGTTTACTCTGAGTTGTACTTCAGCTGATTCAAGTATGTTTGAATGATCCTGTATTATCCTGTATTCAAGGTTTGACTGCTCAGAAAATGCCAGTTTTCTTACCCCCTATCCCCACCCAGTGCTCTGTACTTACTTGCAAAAAAAATAACCTTCTGGTCATATGTTGTTGTTGTTTTTTTCAACAATAACAACGCATAATGGAAAATTTGTAGTTTAAGTTTAAAAGTCCTACATTATGGAAAATTGACTCTTGTGAGCTTTAGACCATGTTATAATACTGTCACTTCCTCAAAATCAGACCTGGAGTTGTGTTTTGTTTCATTCACACATGTTTGAGTAATCTTTTATTATTACTACTACTACTAGTCTACATCTCCAAACCTCAGAATGCTCTGCTCCACCTTGTGATGTCATGTAGTGGTAGTTTTCGCGTTAACAGCTACCTTTAGTTCAGTAGAAATTGGCAATTTCAGAGCTGATGATTCTAGTAAAGGTGTATAGAGTTTAAGAATACTGTGGAGCACTTCCTGTATTACCACATGACATCACAAGGTGGATCAGACTGTTCTCTGTTTGAAAGAAAAACACAGCCTAAATATGCAGGGTTTGTGTGTTAAACGTGTGAATGAAACAAAAACCCCAGATCTGTTTGTGATGAGGAAACATTATAACATAGATCAGAAAATGGTACAATATGGGCCTTTTAATTAGTACAATTTTAGAAGCAATTTCTGTCCATACTGATTAATAGATCTTATTTTATTTTTCTGCATGTGCAGCTGTGAGGAAAAGACGAAATATGCCGCAGTAAGACATATCTTGGTGCAAATATCGTTAAAATATAGAACATTTACAACTGGGATTTGATTGCGTCAATGAAATATTGATTAAAACTGCATTTGTGAAATAAGCAAAACAAGTCAACAGTTTAAAACATTCATACGGCCATAGGAGACATGAATACCAAAAGCTGGAAGCTGCTAGTAATAATTTTGAGCCATGATTTTGTCATTACAGCAATTCGTGTACATGTATTCACCGTAACATTAAGATCCCGGACAGCTGAACTAAAGTCTCCCCATCGCAGCACCTGTCCATGAGGCACAGTAAAAAGTAGAAAGTGAACAGTTTGTCCTCAGAGCTGTGTTCATAAATTATACATTATGCAAATTTGTTTTGTTTTTGACGCCTTAGCCTTGGTCATTTATTGTACAATACATCTGTTTGTGTATATGTGTAACATATGATACACTTTAATCGGCATGTGTTCGTACAGCTTGTAAAGGTGCCAGAGTTGGCCATGCTGTGGGCTCTATTCACACTTGCGTCACAAAACTGTAAAACGTTTGGAAACATGCGGATGACGACTTCCTTTGGGTTCTGCAGGCGATAGTAACTCTGACAAAACCTGACAAAACTGAGAAAATTCTATATAAAAAAACAGATGCCATTGTAGTGTTCCATTATGTTCGTCAGATAAACAGTTCCAACCAGCTGCCTGTAAGTGACACTGAAGATGCGATTGGAGTCACGTCCCCCATACACCGATGTCGTCATCCGCATGTTTCCAAACGTTTTCCCGTAAGCGTGAATGGAACCTATTTATCTGAGCACAAACAAACCAAAAAATGTTTAATTAGTCAATTAGGGATGTAACAGTAACCGAAATATTGCATTGCATCGTCAAAAGTCTTTCAATAATATTGTCGCCCATGGCAATATATCGAATCTCAAGTTTCTTTGCTTAAATTCATTGTTATGGTGCAGCAACAGCTAAAGAAGCAGCGCGAACTACATAGACCATGATCCTTTGCTCCGTTTCAGTCCAATTTACATGATGAAATAACTTATTAAACACTTTTAAATCTTAACTCTTTGGTTTATGACAGAACCAAAGTCTTGTCACAGCATTTTTAATGGAAAAAGTAATATATTCACAATTTTGTTAGCTTTTCTGATTCTGATTCTGATTGTTAGCTTCTACAAAATATCAGAATAAATATCGTTACATCCGTACTCATAAATGTAACAAAACACATTTCTAACCATATTTTTGCCTCTTTTCTGCTCCCGACAGGCTGCCCCAGTGGTCCAGCATGAAGGATCGGTCAAATGGAGAGAATGAATTTCCCTCAAGAAGGATCACTAAAAAATAGGCCTTACCTTACCTACTTCAGACCTAGTTTAGTCCTGGGTTATGCCTGCTTTCTCAGTTGGGTTAGAACTGGTTTTGTTCTGGGTTAGACTTGGTTTAGTTCTGGATCAGACTTTGTTTAGTCCTGCGTTAGGCCCGGTTTAGTTGGTTTAGTCCTGGATTAGCCCTACTTTAGTCGCAGTTTTAGACCTGGTTTAATCCTGATTTAATCCTGGTTTAGACTTGGTTTAGACCTGCTTTAGACCTGTATTAGACCTGCTTTAGTTCTGTATTAGTCCTGGTTTAGTCCTGTATTAGACCTGGTTTAGTCCTGTATTAGTCCTGGTTTAGTCCTGTATTAGACCTGGTTTAGACCTGGTTTAGTCCTGTATTAGACCTGGTTTACTCCTGTATTAGTCCTGGTTTAGTCCTGTATTAGACCTGATTTAGACCTGGTTTAGTCCTGTATTAGACCTGGTTTAGTCCTGTATTAGACCTGGTTTAGTCCTGTATTAGTCCTGTATTAGACCTGGTTTAGTCCTGTATTAGTCCTGGTTTAGTCCTGTATTAGACCTGGTTTAGTCCTGTATTAGACCTGGTTTAGACCTGGTTTAGTCCTGTATTAGACCTGGTTTAGTCTTGTATTAGACCTGGTTTAGACCTGATTTAGTCCTGTATTAGACCTGGTTTAGTCCTGTATTAGACCTGGTTTAGTCCCTTATTAGACCTGGTTTAGTCCTGTATTAGACCTGGTTTATTTCTGTATTAGACCTGGTTTAGTCCTGCATTAGTCCTGGTTTAGTTCTCTATTAGACCTGGTTTAGTCCTGTATTAGCCCTGGTTTAGTCCTGTATTAGCCCTGGTTTAGTCCTGCATTAGTCCTGGTTTAGTCCTGCATTAGTCCTGGTTTAGTCCTGCATTAGTCCTGGTTTAGTTCTCTATTAGACCTGGTTTATTTCTGTATTAGACCTGGTTTTGTCCCGAATTAGACCTGGTTTAGTTCTAATACACTGGGGGAGTAAGTGCTGCTTGAACAAACAGAAACTCCGATTTATCTTAATGTAAATTCTACTACAGTCTTAACACAATTACACCAACACAACAACACACTACGCACACAACCATTTTGACATTCCCACCCACTCAGCTGCACAGCACACAGCACACACCGATAAGAGACAGTACAATAGCCAGTGTGAAGGAGAGAGAGGACCTTATCTAATCTGCAGCAGCCCCGCTTTGGCCCAGAAGGATTGTGGGAAATGATCAGCTTTGAGTCTTTGCCTTTGAGGAGTGATAAGCACGAGCGCACCTGAACGCACCACCTCACTGCCCTGTGTTGTATTACAGATACAGGAGAAATGTGGAGTGGGGATTTTGATTAGCAACCAGGGGGGCGGGACTAAAGGAAACTAAAAGTGATGTGATTGGTCTGTTGATACCGGTATGGATATATTATTACTTTTAACCATAGTATAATCTTCCTACGCAAAAACATGTACGGATTTGGTTCTAAAATCAGAATTATAAACTAAATTAGGACTGAGCAATGATAATAACAATATTTAACAGTATTACGTTATTTTCTGATCTGTTCTAATGCTGTTTCCTCATCCTAAACACACCTGGAGTTGTGTTTTGTTTCACTCACACTTGTTTAACACACAAATCCTGCAGATTTAGACTGAGATGTCATGTGGTAGTACAGGAAGTGCTCTACTGTGTTTTTAAACTCAGTAATGCACCTTCATTTGGATGATGTCAGTCCTGGAATACCTCTTCATCACAGCATTTTGAGCTTTGGAGGTGTAAACAGACTGTAATAACAGGATTTCTCAAACATGATGCTCACGCAATCCCAGCATGCACCTCCAAACCCCATACTGGCAGTGGTAGCGCTGGAGAATTCCAACAGAAACTAACGGTGTCTGCTGTAATTAAGAAACTTGAACAGAGTTTCAGAGATTTTGGATAATTATAGCGCACCGGGATGTACACATTATCAAAGACAGAAGAAAGCCTGAGCCTTTTACCGGATTTGAAAAGCTTCAGATCGGCAGTAGAAGATTTCTGCAGCTATCCACTAATCAAGCCATACCTTAATTAACCTACAAGTACATTTTATCTCATCGATTCTCTTTAAAATCACACCAAAAATGGACTTGGTGCCATTTATTACCGTTCGTTCACCACTGCCAATATGGTGTCCCTGTCAAATTTAGCCATGTGGGTGCAGGAGCTCTGTTGGGAAAGTTCTACGTTATAATGTCCTATTTAAGATTTGCTTCAGCCTTAAAGGTCCTATAGTACACACAATTTACTCTTGTGAGCTTCTAGCCATGTTAGAATGTCGTTACCTCCTCAGAAATCACACGTTTGAGTAACCCTTCATTATTAATCTATCTACATCTACAAAGCTCAAATTAACAGCTACCTTTTTATCTTTTGTTTAAGTTTGAGAGCCATTGTCATAAGTGGTATTCTCGATCATCACATTTTTAAAATCTCTTTAAAATCCCTCAGTTGTCCAGGTAGAATCCATGGCAAAGGGGAAGTCGGCTGGACAAACATTTATTTAGGTTGAAAACGAACTGGATGAGCTGTGAAACGTTTTTGACCTACAGTAAATAAACATTTGTCCAGTTGACAAATTGAATTTCTCCTTTGCCAGCTTTAAGCCATGTTATAATGTTATTACCTCATCAAAAACATACCTGGAGTTGTGTTTTGTTTCATTCACACGTTTGAGTAACTCTTTATTACCAATCTGTCTACATCTTAAAGCTTGAAATGCTCTGTTCCACCTTGTGATGTCATGAAGCGGCAGTTTGAGACTGATGATGTCAGAGACTGTGGTGATGTCACAGACTGATGATGTCACAGACTGTGATGATGTCACAGACTGATGATGTCACAGACTGATGATGTCACAGACTGATGATGTCACAGACTGTGATGATGTCACAGACTGTGATGATGTCACAGACTGATGATGTCACAGACTGATGATGTCACAGACTGTGATGTCACAGACTGTGATGATGTCACAGACTGTGATGTCACAGACTGATGATGTCACAGACTGATGATGTCACAGACTGTGATGTCACAGACTGTGATGATGTCACAGACTGATGATGTCACAGACTGATGATGTCACAGACTGTGATGATGTCACAGACTGTGATGATGTCACAGACTGATGATGTCACAGACTGATGATGTCACAGACTGATGATGTCACAGACTGTGATGTCACAGACTGTGATGATGTCACAGACTGATGATGTCACAGACTGATGATGTCACAGACTGAGATGATGTCATAGACTGATGATGTCGCGGGGGCAGCACACTGCCCATTACTCTGTGCACCAGACCCAGACCCCTATGAACCCCTCTGCAGGTGGTGAGCCCACAGGAGGGAGGAATTCCTTGACGGTCCTTGATTGTAAACTGTTCATAGGGGTGTTGCATGTTTTTGGTTGATGGGGGGAAACCGGAGTACCCAGAGGAAACCCATCCAGACACGGGGAGGAAACATGCAAACTCCACACTGGGCGATCCGGGGATCGAACCCGTAACTTTCTTGCTGTGAGGCATGAGTGTTGCCACTCAGCCACCGTGCCGCCAATATTAAAAACGTTTTATTTAAATGTTACAAGAGTACCATTATCTACAATTTTAGATTTACATTTAAAAACGAACAAACTAAAATAAAAATACAATGTAATTAAATACTCATTATTATTTTCCAAAGTCACAGGGAGCCACGACAGAACGATGAAAGAGCCACATGCGGCTCTGGAGCCGCGGGTTGCCGACCCCTGTCCTAGATTCATTATCCCATATATCTTCAGCTCCTAGAGGAATTAAATGGTAGTGCGTCACATTTAGTTTACCGCAGTTTATGTCTATTTAAGACTGCATTTATGTGCAGCAACATTATGAAAAAACCTGCATTTTTACTGTAGTTTTTTTTATTTATTTAATTGAAAGTAACTAAGTAACTTTTACTCAAAGTACATTTGAAATGAAGTAATTTTTTACTTTTACTCGAGTACATTTTCAGATGGCTGCTTTTACTTTTACTTGAGTAGGATTTAAGCAAAGTAAAGATACTTTTACTTAATTACAATTTTTCAGTACTTTTTCCACCTCTGGTTTTTAAGTGAACAAAGTGTTTTCAGTTTGAGAGAAGAACTCAGCCTATATGCAGGGTTTGTGTGTTAAACGTGTGAATGAAACAAAACACAACTCCAGGCATATTTGTAATGATGAAACAACATTAGAACATGGACTAAGCACTAATATGGGCCCTTTAATGCATCTCTCATTTCTGGTCCAAGTTCAGCAGGTTTCTCTACATTTGTAAACTTGGATCAATGATCAATGAGCCCTTTAATGATGAAACACTGTCCTGGAGCTGCATGGAGCTTTACTTTGACAATGTGCATGGTAATTTCCAGAGCGGACCATAACACTTGTGAATAGCCTTTTTAAACACACGTATTATAAGTATTCAAAAGGATCTTGTGCATTTTCAGCTCGAATGAAGCACTGAACAAAAGAAAGAAAATATTTTTCAGCCTTAGTTAAAGGGCCAGTATTACGCTGTTACGCTTTATTATTAGTCTGTCTACATCGCCAAAGCTCAAAATGCTCTGTTCCACCTTGTGATGTCATGTGGGCCCATATTACGCTATTTTCGGATGTTTTAAAGTTTCCTCATCACAAACAGACCTACAGTTGTGTTTTCTTTCATTCACACATGTTTAACTCACAAACCCTGCATATTTAGGCTGAGAAAACACTCTGTTCCAACTTGTGATGTCAGCGTTAATACAGGAAGAGCTCCACTGCATTTTTAAACTTCATACACACCTTCACTAGAATCTTTTGGATAATTTCAGCCCTGGAATTGCCTGTTCTGAACAAAAGGTAGACCCTAACTTGAAAACTACCACTACATGACATCACAAGGTGGACTATTTTGACTTGTTTCCTCATCAAAAACATACCTAGAGTTGTTTTGTTTCATTCACACTACATTCTAACATGACTTAAAGCTCAAAAGAGTCAATTTTGTGTAATATAGGATGTTTAACCCTACTTACATGATACTGAAAATAGCACACAAATGAATTCAGTACAATTTCACTAGAATCATTTGGAGGATTTCAGCCCTGGAATTGCCGATCTCTACTGAACTAAAGGTAAAAGGAGCTAAAAACTACCACTTCATGACATCACAAGGTGGAACAGAGCATTTTGAGGTTTGGAGATGTAGACAGACTGATAATAAATAGCTACTCAAACATGTGTGAATGAAACAAAACACGAATCCAGGTATGTTTTGGATGAGGAAACAACATTATAACATGGCTTAAAGGTGCAATATGTATAACTTTTTGGTTAGGCTAGGTCCGCCACCTGCTTGTTTCTATGGATATGTCATTGTTCTGCCTGGAATGTTCCACAGTATGATATTAAACAACTCTACTGTACATTTATAAAATTACCGGTGGTTTTACAGCTTAAAAACACTTGCATAAACAAACATTCTGACTGTGAGCGGGGTCGCCTCTCCACAGATCTGTCCTGTAACTTGGTCTGGTTTGGTCTCCATGAAGATAGAAAGGTTTAATGCCATACTGTGAAACATTCCAGACAAAGCAATAACATCTCCATGGAGAAAAGCATTTGACAGACCCTACACCAGCAAAGTTAAGCAATGCACCTTTAAAAAAAACAGTCAATTTTTCGTAATATAGGACCTTTAAGCTTTCTCTCTGAATGTTTTTTGTAACCGTGACGACAGAAGTACGTAAGTGCTTAGCCTTGGCATTTTTTTTACATGTCAATTTTCGCTGCAAGGACAGTAAATGGAGGCTGCTATTATTTCAGGGCGAAATCAATGACAGTTTGAAAATTACCTGTCGTGATAAGAAGAAAACCTTTGTGAACTGAAAAATGACAAATTAAGTTATTCAGTGAGATGGGGGCTCAGCTGAGGAGGTTTTAAATGGGCAAAATGATGTGTTTATAAAGTGGATAGAAGCCAGGTGGTGGAGGTTATGTTCTGTATGAATAAAGACGATTATGATGACAAATTATTTCTAAATTATTTCTAAAGGTACAATATGTCATTTTTCTGATGGGGTTTTGCCATATTCTTGTCACCAGTGTTGAAACAAAGTAAAAAATACGGTAAAAGTACAGTAAGCACAGTAAAAGTTCTGTACTTAAGTATAATTTTAGGTTTCTGTACTTTACCTAAGTGGATACTTTTTACTTTTACTTCACTACATCTGAGAGCAGGTATCTGTACTTTCTGTACTCTTTCCACTGACCCACAGGCGGTGTGGCGGTGTGACTCCAGCTGTGTCCTTGGGCAAGACACTTAACCCACCTCTAGTGTCTGCGTACACTGGTGTGTGAATGGGTGAGTTGTTGCTTGTTGTAAAAGCGCTTTGAGTTCCTTGAAGGTCGAAAAGCTCTATATAAAAATGAGACCATTTACTACCATTGAAGTATCTTTTATTATAGTTTGAGATCTGCTGAAAATCCTGAGGATTTATTAGATCTCAGAATCTGGCAGAATACTTTTTACTCTTTAAGTACATTTTTAAACTGGGATTTTAATACTTTTACTTTTTTTTTTGGCTAATCCACCTGTCAATCCCATTTGAAAACTGGGAGATTTACCAGTGAAGTGCGTATTCTGCATCCTGGGCAAATATTCCACAATATGGCATTAAACATCTACTACCTACTACATTTACTACTACTACTATGTAGCATTTATTTAATTATGAAGGGTTTCTTTCTCCGCACAGGGCATGTAATACCATAATAGAAAATTATTAGAATATTCTATACAAAACAACATCTCCATGGAGACAAGCAGACAAGCAGTCTTCTATAAAGTAGAAGACTGGCTTAAATTTGGAAAAGAGCACATGACGTCAATCAGCCTCTTCAGCAGATGTATCACCATGCACCTTCATGCAACAACAACTCACATGTAAAGGTCCCATATAATCTCCACACACCTTCACTAGAATCATTTGGATGATTTCAGCCTTGGATTTGTCAATCTCTAAACTTGAAAACTATCACTACATTACATCACAAGGTGGAACAGAGCATTTTGAGGTTTGGAGATGTTGACAAAGGCCAGAGAGAAGCACAGAGGAGCTGGTGGTCTGAGTTGAACAGTAATGCTATCACCACATATATAATTTAGTAGCAAAAAAGTTGATTTAGTGTTCAGCTTTAAAGGTGCATTGTGTAACTTTTCTGGTGGAGGGTCTGTCATCTGCTTGTTTCTATGGATATGTCATTTCTCTGCCTGGAATGTTCCACAATATGACATTAAACATCTCCACCTTACATGTATTCAATTACAGGTGGTTTTATAGCTCAAAAATACCTAGAAAAACAGGCATTCTGACTGTGAGCGGGGTCGCCTCTCCACAGATCTGACCGATAACTTAGTCTAGTTTGGTCTCCATGAAGATAGAAAAGGTTTAATACCATACTGTGAAACATTTAAAACAAAGCAATAACATTTCCATAGAGAAAAGCATTTGACGGACCCTCTAACTTGTTGTTAATACAATTTTTCTTTCTTTCTTTCTTTCTTTTTTAAATTTTTGGGTCCCTTTTCTCTCCCTGCTTGTTACTTCGTGCCATATTAGAAGCTATAAAGACCTTGTTTACCTACTTTTTCCACACTTTTAATCTCCTGCTTATATCAGATAAACACAAACCTGTAAGTGAATAGGCCCTGTCTACTCTTTTCTATGAGAATTATGACATTGGTACATATTTTTTCTTATTTGTTGCATTGACCTGCGTTCAGTCTTTTCTTCTGTATCTAATGGCTTCTTCCAACAAACTCATGAAAGACCTTGAAGAATTCATTTTATCCATGGATTTCAAAATGATGAAAAACGACTGTTGCCATAGCAATTTAAAGCAAACTATGGAAGGGCAAGAAATAGTCAAAACAGGAAGCTGAAACCATAAATAAAGACTAAAATAGCAGAACTTGCTCCTTAAAGGTGCTGTACCTGATTGTATCTCACTATAGTCCTCTTTGAAGTAGGGCCAAGGTCTGTTATTGTGTCCTTAGGCAAGATACCCATATTGCCTAGTATGAAAGTGGTATGTAAGTGAGTATTGGTGGTCAAATCAAATAAAAAAAAAAAAAAAAAACCTTTATTGTCCCTTTAACGCAAGGGTGTAGAGAGAATGTAAAGTGCTTTGGGTGTCTTGAAAGGCACTATATGAATCCAAGGATGAATTACGGGTTAAATAAAGGTATAGAATGCACTTGTGTTAACATCTCTCTGAACAAAAATGAACTAAAACATCTTAAGGTCTGGTTTTATTCTTTGTGCAAATTATTCTTGCTGAGAGGCCAGTACCCACTCCACAATTGTGCGACATAAGGAGTGATGTTGGGAGCGAAAGGGCCGAGACTATTGCTGATATTAGAGGTGGGTTCGGGGGATTTATTAAAATGATTTCGGATTTGGAGCTATTGAGTTGTAGGAAGTTCTGTGCCATCCAACTGTTCACATTATTAAACTACCTTCTTAAAGCCTCACTGTGTAACCCCTAAAACAGACTACACTTAATTTAATGTTTTTATTTTTATTTTTGGGATGTTTTTATTGCTTTTAAAAAATGTAGAAACCCACGCATTCTTACTTTTAGTGGGCTTCTTTCTCCACAAACCTGACTCTAAGATAGTTTATGGACCAGCGTTGAATTTCTGCCAAATGCAAAGGCTGTGATTGGTTGAACCACAAAGACAATTGGTAATAAGGGTGTCGTTAAGGACTAATAGCACAAGAAATGTAGTTTTTACTTATTTGCACCAACAGCTTATTAGAATCATAATTCATGGACAAAAATGGCCTAGAATCATACTAATAAGCAGTAATATGGAGTGTATTAAGTATTAATCACTAATAGCAGAATAATCTTTATGGGGAATTAGACATTAATAAGGGCTGAATAAATAATTACCGTATTTTCCGGACTATAAGCCGCTACTTTTTTCTCACACTTTGAACCCTGCGGCTTATACAACGATGCGGCTCATATATGGACGGATTATTCGTCTATGAACACAGCGGATGCGCGCGCAGCTTGAGTGCAGAAAGCGCCGCTGTCTGTGCGGCGAACATGGGTTAGGGTTAGTTAGAACACTCGCTAGCGCTGTTGTCAGCACTAAAACAGTTTATCGCTGCGTGATAAAATAAGTTCTGCTGCTAAATGAACATTAGTGAGTGGGATACGTCTTAATGACCCGTATGTGTTAAATGCAGGTGAAGCGTAGATGACGAGACGAAACGTCTCAAACTTCAGTAGCGGGACATCCACTCATACATGATCGATCCAACTAACCCCGACCCCCGGGAGAGCCTGAAATCCTGTTGAAATCCTACAAGACACTGACATGATCCCAGACAGGACAGCGGCTCTTTCTGCTCGAGACATGCGCAGTAGAGCGCCAGAGCGACTCTCGCGCGTGACTAACTGACTCAATGCAAAAAGACGACAAAAGCTTTCAGAGGCAATACAAGCAGATGCTCGGAACTTGAAAACTTCTTGAAGACGTGGACACCTGCGGCTTATAGACAGGTGCGGCCTATATATGTACAAAAATAAAATTCTTTGAAAATTTAGTTGATGCGGCTTATATTCAGGTGCGCTCAATAGTTCGGAAAATACGGTAATGACAAATTAACCCTTTACAACTATGCAAATTAGCAGGTAGTTAGATGTTAATAAGTGTATCCTAAAATAAAGTGTTACAGTGATTTTTTTTATTGTCACAGTAAATAAATAAAAATAATTAATGCCAATGAAATGGTGAATTGACTCTTGTGAGATTTACGTCATGCTATAATGTTGTTACCTCCTCAAAAACACGCTTCGAGTTGTGTTTTGTTTCATTCACATGTTTGAGTAATCCTGCGTTATTAATCTGTCTCCAACGCCAAAGTTTAAAATGATCTGTTGCAGTCTGTGATGTCATGAAGGGGTGGTTTTCAAGTTAAAAGCTACCTTTTACCTTTTGTTCAGTAAAGATTGGCACTTTGGATTCCCACGATGCACTTGGGCCCTGATGAGCCCTGGAGACACATACGGTTCAGGTCTGTGTCAGGACGTCAGCTCTATAAACCTGCCTTCTTACTTTGGCCTGGATGAAGGCCTCCTGCTGCTTGTTTCCATGGAAATGTTGTTTCTTTGACATCTTCCACAGTATGGCATAAAACTCATCGTTAACTTAGTATTCCATGGAATCATGCAGGTGATGTGCCACCTACAGAAAGTTACACTGTGTTGCTTTCTTAGCTATAATCACAAATGTAAAAGTATTGTTTATAAAGGAAAAGTAATGGCTGTAACTAGTAAAAGTACTGACTTCTCAATGAAATAATATATCACAGTAACACAAAGGTTCTCCATCTGACACAAATGTAACTTTTAAAAATGAAAACGTTAAAAATGGTGAATTTATTAAAGATTATGCTCTAAATTTGCTGTATTGTTTTGGGTTTGGATTATTTGCTTGAGAAACAAAACACAAAATGTAAACATTTTATTTTGATTATATGAAAATGAATACAGCCAAATAGTTGTTTTAAGTACTTGTTTTGAACATTTTCACTTTATATCTGACTCACACCCCAGTTTGCAGATATTCAGTTCCAGTGATTGTCAGTTTGTCAGTCAATGGTGATTTTTGCAGTTGGCCTCTTTTGAGAACGTTTGAGATTTTGATGTTTGTTGAAGCCTGTGACATACCCGATTCTCCTGTGTTTCCAGTTGAATTTGCTGCTCCAGTCCATAGACTATAATGATACTTTACAGCTGATGTCACCAACATTCCTTGGGGGCGTGATGCTAACTGAAGGCTCTGGTCTGTCTGAAGCTCTGTTACTCAAATTAGACTTTAATATGAGCTTTGTTTTAACGCAGTCTGACCAGAAAGAACTGACTTACAGTGGAGGAAATAAATATTTGATCCCTTGCTGATTTTGTTGGTCTATAATTTTAATGGTCGGTTTATTTTAACATTGAGAGATAGAATAGCAAAAAGAAAATCCAGAAAATGACAGTATAGAAAATATATTAATTGATTTGCATTTCATTGTGTGAAATAAGTATTTGATCCCCTACCAACCATTAAGAGTTCTGCTCCCACAGACCAGTTAGACTCTCCTAATTAACTCGTCACCTGAATTAGACTCCTGTTTTAACTAGTCACCTGTATAAAAGAGACCTGTCCACAGAATCAGTCAATCAATCAGATTCCAAACTCTCCAACATGGGAAAGACCAAAGAGCTGTCAAAGGACGTCAGGGACAAGATTGTAGACCTGCACAAGGCTGGAATGGGTTACAAAATCATAAGCAAGAACCTGGTGTTAAGGAGGCAACTGTTGGTGCAATTGTTTGAAAAATTAAGAAATATAAAATGACCATCAGTCGTCCTCAGTCTGGGGCTCCCCACAAGATCTCACCTCGTGGGGTTTCAGTGATCATGAGAACAGTGAGAAATCAGCCTAGAACTACACAGGAGGAGCTAGTCAATGATCTCACGGCAGCTGGGACCACAGTAACTGAGAAAACCATTGGTAACACTTTATGCCGAAATGGATTAAAATCCTGCAGTGCTCACAAGGTCCCCCTGCTTAAGAAGGCACATGTACAGGCCTGTCTGAAGTTTGCCAATGAACACATGAATGATTTAGAGAGTGACTGGGAGAAGGTGCTGTGGTCAGATGAGACCAAACTCCAGCTCTTTGGCATTAACTCAACTCGCCACGTTTGGAGGAAGAGAAATGCTACCTATGACCCCAAGAACACCTTCCCCGCCGTCAAGCGTGGAGGTGGAAACATTATGCTTTGGGGTTTTTTCTGCCAAGGGCACAGGACAACTTCACTACATCAACGGGAGGATGGGCGGAGCCATGTACCATTAAAATCCTGAGTGATAACCTCCTTCCCTCTACCAGGAAACTGAAAATGGGTCGTGGATGGGTCTTCCAACACGACAATGACCCAAAACATACAGCCAAGGCAACGAAGGAGTATCTTAAGAAAAAGGTCCGGAGACTGCTGGGCCACTCCATTAAGGCCACTCCATTAAGGTCATGGAGTGGCCCGGCCAGTCTTCGGACCTTAACACTATAGAAAACCTATGGAGGGAGCTGAAGCTCTGAGTTGCCAAGCGACAACCATGAAACCTCAATGATTTAGAGATGATCTGCAAAGAAGAGTGGACCGAATTTCCTTCTGATATGTGCAAAAAGGTCATCAACTACAAGAAACGTCTGACCTCTGTTCTGCAAACAAGGGTTTTGCCACCAAGTACTAAGACTTTTTTGGTTAGAGGGTTCAAATACTTATTTCACTCAATGAAATGCAAATCAGTTTATTATTTTCTTTAAAGTTATTTTCTGGATTTACTTTTTGAAATTCTAGTTCGCAATGCTAAAAGAAACCTACCGTTAAAATTATAGACTGCCCATTTCTTTGTAAGTGGGCAAACCTACAAAATCAGCAAGGGATCAAATAGTTATTTTCTCCACTGTAGGTGGAACTACAACAGGTGAGATTTTCTTTTCTCTAAATTTTTGTTGAAAACCAAACTTCTAAACAGGACCATGAAAGCTCGTATTGATCACAGGCTCCTGAAAACGTGTGGTTTAAATCCATTTTGTATTTTTCTGTAGTTTTCAGACTTCTTAAAACTTTTCTGTCTGAGTTTGTTAATGTGGGCATTGTGTCACCATTGTAACTTCTAAACATTACGCCAATAGAAATGCATTATAGCGCACCCCCTGCTTTATGTCACTGCAAAGTATCCTCCTACTTTTCAGGGACATAAAGCAGGGGGTGCGAATATGTGGATAGCCTCGGAGCCCACGGTCCTTGGATACGGTCGTTGTCATAGACATATTAACAGCAGAATATCACTGAAACCACGGTGCAAAAAAGCGATCTTATTCGATCAGGACAGGGCCACAATCAAGGCCATTATCTGAAGGGTTTCTGTAAAGGCCATCCTAAGAGCTTTTCCAGTATTAAAAGCTTCCATTATAGAGATTTTTTAAGATATCTATATGAGCTTTCAACATAATGTTGGTATTAGAAGCTATATAATGTTTACTGACCTAGCAGTAAAGAAAATTGCCACTCTATTGATACTTTCCAGCTGATGTCATCAACATTCCCTGTGGGTGTGATGCTAACTGAAGGCTCTGGTCTGTCTGAAATCACAGGCTTCTGAAAATGTGCTGTTTAAATCCATTTTGTATTTTTTCTTGAGTTTTCTGACAGTCTTGCAGTGTTTGCTAATGTATGCATTGCGTCACCTTGGTAACTCCTGAACTTTCCCTCATAAACATACAGGCAGAACCCCCCATCATGATGACACTGTGATGTCAAGTATCAGTAACTAGACCTTAATTAACCTAAATAAAGCATGAACTAAGACTTCATAATGAACAATAAATATTTTTAAAGATGAGAAGGAGCTAGAAAAAATTTCACTACATTTGAAGCCTTATAAGACCTCAAAATCTGCCCATAATACCTTTACTTTTTACTCTTTAAATACATTTTTTCAACAGATACTTTAATATTTTTACTTATATCGATATTTCCACGTGATACTTTTATTTTTACTTGAGTATTTTTTTGCTCCAGGATCTGTACTTTTACTTAAGTATTAAAATCAAGTATTTCTTCCACCACTGGCCCTGAGCAAGCTTTCAAACCTTTATTACTCAATATTTCTGGAAAGTCTACGGGAAAAAATAACGCCACATTTACTTCCGGAACCGAGGGGTGGCGGGTCCCTGTTGAGTCCATTAGTGTTTGCTATTTTGGTTCACTGCACCCTCCTTATGGCTTTGTCCTTCAGGTCTAATAATCAATATTCTGACTAATGGGAAACGCACCAGACGTCTCTTTTGGCCAAAACCCCTTCCCCCTCCATCTGCATGTTTTAAAATCTCAAATGGACACAACATATTATTTTTTATTTTACAAAGCTTTGAAATAGTCTGAGATGACAATACAAGTGTTCAGATGGAGACTCTCATGAACAGATTGTATAAAAAGACCTTGGTCCAGACAAAGTACTGCTGGATGATATACAGATTGGGGACAGTTAAAAGTAATATTGTTAGAATGCTCAAGGCAGTTCTTCAGTAATAAAAATCAGGCTCTGGTTCAACATTTATAAATCTTATCTTTTGGATATTTCATGGCAAAGTACAATGTAAACAATTGGAATATGACCTCAAATGCTAGAACTGGAAAATCATCTGTTGATACTTTGCAGTGACATTTCGCACGGGGTGTATTTCTATGGCAAAATGTTCATTAGTTACCATAGCGACACAATGGCCATATACCAAAAAAGTTAAAACAGCACAAATCATCTCACCTGTTGTAGTTCCAACCAAGTCAGCTCTTTCTGGTCAGATTGTGTTAAAATAAAGCTCAGATTAAGTCTAATTTAAAGGTGCACTGCGCAACATTTCTGATGGAGGCTCCGTCGCCTGCTTGTCTCCATGGAGATGTCATTGCTTTGCCTGAAATGATCCATGGTATGACTTTAAACATATCCATCTAGCATTTATTCATTACGGGTGTTTCTATTGAATTTAATTTAATGAACAATGCTAGTCATGTGTCATCCCCATAGCAACCATGTGTCATCTCCATAGTAATAATAACAATGTGCAATATTATTTAAAGTCACTTTACCTGCTATTATTTATTTACCCACCACTGTCCATCACTGCACTGTACACAATCATCTCAGAATCAAAAACACTTATTGTGCAATGTTCCTGTGCCTTTTAGCTTAGCTTACAGTGTTGTGTTTTTTAGTTGATTGTAAATACTTATTATTATTTATCTTGATTTGATGCTCTTATTTTCCTACTGTTTCTGTAACTTGCGTTGTGACACTGCAATTTCCCCATTGTGGGACAAATAAAGGATTATCTTATCTTATCTTATCTTATCTTATTTTATTGCTCAAAAATACAATAAATTCTTCTGTGAATAGGGTTGCCTGATCTGACCTATAATGTCTCCTATAGTTGTCTCCCTTGTGATAGATAGGTTTAATCTCTATCGTAGAACATTGTGGACAAAGCAATAACATCTGCATGGAAAAAGCAGATGACGGACCCTTCACCAGAAATGCTGAGTTAGATTTCATTAGCGAGGACCACGCCATAACAACGGAATACGGTAAAGATTGAATACACGGGGTGGGAGGAAGGGGGTCAAGAGCGCGGAGACAGACGGTGTTGTCGGGATAGGCCTGTATAAATAGGGCTTCTGGGTAATTGAAGGCGTGGTTGAGGTTGAGCTGAGCTGTGGTTGGCTGGAGAAGAGCAGGGGGAGGTTGAGGCGTGGACATGCTCCTGAATCTCAGTCAATCATATTAACACTTAATCTGCACTTTATTTTAACACAATCTGACCAGAAGGAGCTGCAACAGGTGGAATAACAACAAAGTTACACAAGCACCTTTAAGTAATAGAGCTTCTAACAGAGCACTTCTCACACAAAAAAGTCACTTGATTGAAGCTTATCCTCCTCCTTTCTCACAGATCAATAACTATTAGCCCACAGCAGACAACATAACGGTTTGGAGCGGCCATGTTCTCCAGCCTCTATTGCATTCAAGTCTGGTACATTTCCACTGGATTGAAATACTATCCCCACCTCGGATGATGGCCTTTTCAGATCATTTTTTGAGCTCCAGGGCTGGAACACAGGGCGTGCAGGGCTTTTTGCCATTTTTTTTTTTTTTGGCTGTGGAAATTTAATACATCACTGGTTGAGCTGGGGTCTATTTAAAACATAATAAGTGAAAAGTCTGGGCAGTGTTCATTCAGCCCATTGTGTGACCACAGCGAGTG
>CM057101.1:6656829-6814329 GCA_029959045.1 Taenioides sp. WSHXM2023 | reverse complement strand
GGGTTCTACAGTCCTATGTCCTATACTTATGTTATCAACATGATTTAAGGAAGGGTTTTTTTCAGGCACTTTAAATTTTAATTCGTATTAGTCAAATCATAACTATTGACAGATCTTTGCTCTTGTTACCATTATGGTTGCTAGGTAACAGTTATGGAATTACCTCTACATATGTCATATCTGCTGCCTGTGTCGAAACGGAAAGTAAAATAAATAAGGAGGAAAAAGAACTAGCAAAATCTTAAATATAATGATGTTAACCATGTTTTAGTGAAATAAGTCTTGCACCTTAAAGGTCCTATATTACACAAAATTGACTCCTGTGAGCTTTAAGCCATGTTAGAATGTTGTTAACTCTTTTATTTCATTCACATATGCTCAAAATGCTCTGTTCCACCTTGTGATGTCAAGCAGTGGTAGTTTTCAAGTTAAAAGCTATCTTTTACCTTTAGTTCAGCAGAGATTGGCAATTCCAGGGCTGAAATTATCCAAATGATTCTAGTGAAGGTGTGTGGAGTTTAAAAACCCAGTGGAGCACTTCCTGTATTACCGCATGACATCACTAGGTGGAAGTGTGGAGTGTTTCCTGTTAAAGAGAAGAACTCAGCTAGAGGTCTGCATTGGGATTGGGTCCCGCTGGGTCCCGCGGGACCCAACGCAAATCTCGCGGGAACGGGCGGTTTCAATTTAGCTGCGGGTGGGAACGGGCGGCTAAAAAAAATACTGCGGGTTTGTGCGGGATAGTAATGCAGGCTAACCTAGCTAGGTACTACTGAGTCATGACTCAGTCATGTTACGCCAAATACGCTAGATGACGAAATGGCTGAATATCTCAGCTCCAGGCTTCCTGATAACCCAGACCCAGACAGCGTGCTTGAATGGTGGAAGTTCAATAAAGAGCGCTACCAAGCACTCTCAAAGCTAGCGCGTTTCATCTTCAGTATTCCCGCATCTAGTGCGCCTTCAGAGCGGGCCTTTAGTGTCTGTGGGCGCATCTTGGAAGAAAGACGCACGAGACTGGGGCCGCAGTCGGTCAGCAACATTCTCTTCCTCCATAGCAATATTGGCAAGTGATTCGTTAAATTCATTTGTTAACTTTGTTTATTTTATTTTACCCTGTTGGTAAGAGCTTGCTAACTACATTGGAGAAGAATAGAATATAAACCTGTATTTATTTCATTTTAAAAACAAATGTAAACATCGAAATAGAAGCACTCTTCCCAGTGAGTCAAAAGACGTGCAGAGAGGGAGATGAAACAAACAACCCAGACGAATTTATTAATAGCATAAATGGCGTATTTCTCTTGCGGGACACGAGAAGACACAAAATCAATGCATCTCTATCAATTGTCAGAGTTTTGCGGGTTGCGGGCGGGAGTGGACATACACATTGCGGGATTGGGCGGGCACGTTGCGCACACCTTGCGGGTGCGGGCGGTAATGGTCAGAAATTCAGCGGGAGCGGGCGGGAGCGGGATGAAAAAAACAGTCCCGCGCAGTTCTCTAAACTCAGCCTAAATATGAAGGGTTTGTGTGTTAAACATGTGAATGAAACAAAACACTAAACACAACTTTTTTTTTTTTTATGAGGACACAACATTATAACATACGATCAGAAAATAGTGTAATATGGACCCTTTAAATGTTTATTATAAACACCACATTGTAATCTTTGACTTTATTGATCTATGAAGGAAATGACTTGGTCCCAGTTGCGCAGTAATGCAATAAAATGTTTAATGTCTGACATTATTGACTTGGACGGGGTAATTGCTCTTAATTGTTCTAAATTGTCAAATTTACAAAAGGGCAGGGAAGAGGCGGCAAATCATGTTTATATTTTCTGGACTTGTCCCTTAGTACAAAATTGGGCAGAGCTCCAGCAAATCAAACTGAATCTGTAATCACAAAACACAAGCTATTAATCAAATACTAACAGTACAAATAACAATAATAATATTAATAACATATCAGTTATAAATATTTGTAAAGGCATTTAGACTCCGGCAGGTAGGTGCACTAGAGATATAATGAAGAGACAGTATAATAGATTTGTTAATGATGCACTATGTCACTTTTCCGGTGGAGTTACAGGTCACTCTGTGGAGAGGCGACACCCGCTCATAAAGATGCATTTGTCAAGACATATTTTTAGCAATTAAGGCACCTGTAATAGAATAAATGCATCATAAGTTTAATGCCATACTAATAAACACTCCAAGCAAAGCAATAACATCTCCATGGAGACAAGCAGGTGGTGGACCCTCCATGAGAAACGTTACAAAGTGCATAGAGCAAGGCTGTGCATGGCTGACAGTGTAACAGGAAATAGGAGACCATATGTTGTTCCTGGTTGATTTTAGCTTTATTTTAAAATGTGTAAATAAAGTACTAAAAGGTCCTGTATTATATAAAATTGAGTCATGAGCCTTAAAGTGCCTCATTTCACCAAAACACAGTTAAGATCATTATATTTCAGATTTAAAATTTTTTATCCAGTTTTGCCAATTAGTAGGTTTCAAATTGTACTTCCTGGTTGGAAATCATGACATCACACTAAGGAATTTCATAACTGTACACTGGGCCTTTGGAAAGTACTTCTTTCTCTGCCTTAGTGAGCACCCAGTTGGAAAGATTTTTCACCCAGCGTTCTTTGTGCACCGACTGGCTAGGTTTATCCTCCCTTTTGTCACTCCGATCCTTGGGGTTAATTTGATATTGATTTTGGAGTTGCGTAAACTTCCTTATGTGCCACTCTTTGGTTTTGTTGTGTTGTCTCAACTGACCCGTGGCTATGAAGTCGTTGATCCTTTGAAACATTTCTTTTGGGACTAGAAACGTTATCCTGTTTAGTAAGTTGTCTATTTCAAATTTTAAAATTTGAGAATCCTTCCTTGAACAGAAATGGAGGTCTCAGGCATCATTTGTCTCCCATTTATAACTCTATCCTTAAACCTAAAACAAAACAAAGAAAGAAAACAATAGGGCAGCCAGGTCAGGTCCAGAGGTGTGAAAACACCCATCATGGCCCTGAATGGTTTTGCTAACAAGATCCCACACTGCACTGCATATTGAATAGACCCACCTAACTAACAGAAACTGTAAACAAATAGGTGTGGTAGTCTCAGAGTAATTTCATTGTATTTATCTCCTCCCTTCAGGCAGAGATAAGGCAGTGTCCACCAACATCTGACCAGAACTGAAGAAGCAGCTTGGATGAGCTGCAAAATGTATTCGACCAAATAAACTTTTGTCCAGTTGACAAATTGAATTTCTCCTTTTGCCTCTACTTTCTGTAATTTTCAACATATTTTTCAAGTTTTCTTCACAAATTGCTTCTTCACTATAATTTAATAATAGTATTTTTTCCCTATTCGCACATGTTTGAGTAGTCCTTTATTACTAGTCTGTCTACATCTCCAAAGCTCAAAATGCTCCATGAGAGTCAATTTGGCGGAATATGACTTTTAAAATCAAGAGTGAAGAACAAGAACAGTCAAACGCATGAAAAGCTGTGCCTACTTATAATACTGATTGTTAGACCAAGGCTGTTTGTGAAAAATAACACTCAAAACGCTCTCTTCCATGTAGTGCAAATTACATTTCGCACCATGGTAACTCAACCATAGCGATACATGTAGAACACCCCCAGCGTGACGTCACTGCAAAGTATCCATAGATGTTTTATCATAGTTCTGATTTAATTGTAGTTTGGTGGTCACATGTAACTATGAGGTCTGTCATCTGTTCCTCTCCTTGGAGATGTTATTGCTTTGCCTAGAATGTTCCACAGTATGACATTAAAGCTTTCATTATGGTTTAATGCAAAAAAACAAAACAAAAAAGAAAGACAAAACATGAATTCTTACCGTGGTTGGGTTTGCCTGTCCATGGATCACCTTGTTTCCATGGAGATAGATGCCTTTAATGCCATACTGTGGAGCATAGCAAAGCAGCCATATGTCCAACTTGCCATCAGAAAAGTTACATAATGCACTTTTAATGTAGTTTCACTTACTGAGAGCAGTGATTGTGACTGGGAGATTTGTTGTTCTTATGGCTCTCTATTGATATTTTGCAGTGCCATCGCTCTGGGGGTATTCTACATGTGTATTGGTGGATTATTCATCAGTTACCATAAAGATACAGTACACACATTAGCAAACACTGCCGAATAGGTTTTAAGATTGTCTGAAAAAACGGTTGGCTAATGTGACTGTAATGTTATATGAGAATGAGCACAAATGAGCTCACCTGTTGTATTTCCAACTAAGTCAGCTCTTTCTGGTCAGATTGTGTTCAAATAAAACTCAGATTCAAGTCTAACAAAGCCTCAGACAGAGCAGAGCCTACAGTTAGCATCACACCCCCAGGGAATGTTGATGATGTCAGCTGCAAAGTATCGATATGGAATAAAATGGTATTGCTCCACTTTCTCCAACCAAGTCCGTGGTTTAATTTTGCACAGTGATCCCATATCCTGTGAATGTGACTCTAATATTCTTATGGACACATATTTGACTCACATAACTCACCATTTTAAGTCTGAAAACATGGCTCAAGGCTCCACTGGTGTTTTGAGAGCAGCACATTTCAAGGTTAAAGGGCTGTGACCCATTTTAATGCTGCAGTCTGTATAGCATTCCTTTAGCATCAGTACTTCTGCTATGATTTAAGCCCAATGGTTCCTCTGGTCAAGGGGTGATTTAGTTCTTTTTTTTTCGCTTTTATTTTTAAGGTTCTATATTTAGCTAAATTGACTCTTGTGAGCTTTTAGTCATGTTATAATGGCGTTACCTCCTCAAAAACATATCTGGGGTTGTGTTTTGTTTGAGTAACCCTTTATTATTAGTCTGTCTGCATCTCCAAAGCTCAAAACCCTCGATTCCATGTTGTGATGTCATGAAGTGGTAGGTTTCAAGTTAACAGCTACCTTTTAGCTTTTGTTTAGTAGAAATCATCCAAATGATTTTAGTGAAAGTGTACGGAGTTTTAAAACACAGTGGAGCACTTCCTGTATTACCACATGACATCACAAGGTGGAACAGGGTGTTTTCTGTTTGAGAGGCAAACTCAGCCTAAATCTGCAGGGTTTGTGTGTTAAACGTGTGAATGACACAACAATAACATGGCTAAAATCTCACAAGAGTCAATTTTGCGTAGGCACAAAAAGGACCTTTAAGAAAAAAAATATTTATTCCACTGGTAGATCATTTTACTTGTCAAGGTTGAATCTACTGACTCAAGTAAAATATTCTTAATTTCAGTCATTTGAACTTGCCTCGACATGCCTGTGCTGGAATTTTTTATACTCAATTATAAACCATCTTTGAAAAGCCTTTTATTTATATTTGTTAATTCTTCTAATTTGTTTAGCGTGGCCCCTGTGACGTCAGTATGGATCGGCCTATTATTCAAGTCCATTAACCTTTACCTAAAGCCGCCCTGTACACTCTGTGGTCCCCCTGACATTTGTATGCTCAGAAATTGCCGTTTTCCATCGCCTACATTATTTCATATTAGAAATGACAATGCGATGGTGGCTTGGCCTGTCAAAATAATAAACATTTGTAGTGTGATGTAAATATAGACGATAAACGCTAATACTGAAACCAAACCATAAAGCAGAATTATCCGCAAAAAGTATTCTAAATGTATAATACTGTTAAAAATATGAACTACAATAAACAAAAGAATGCAATACTTAATTAGTTTGTGTTTGTAATGTGTCATAGAAGGTTATAATTCAATAACTGTCCACAGCAAGATGGGTTCTCCATTTTGAATCCATCTTGGGCCCCGATAGGTGGTGGACGACCAATCACGTCACAGCTCTGATGGTTGTGCAGAGGTCAAAGGTAAAGCGCCCAAATGAACCAAAACAAACATGGCAACGCCCACAGACGAACTTCAGTCTATTTTAGCGAAAATCCAGATGATTTAGTTTGTGGAAAATGTGGAGAAGGAAGCGCTTTGTGCGTTTGTGGACAGGGAAGATGTCTGTACTTTTCCTCAACTGGACGTAACAAGTTTTTTCGGCTTGTTCCGCTGTTGTGACGACCAATCAGATTCAAATATTCGTCATGACACTCTGCGTTTTCTCTTTCAGTGGGAGATGTAAAATATGTAGAACTCAAATCAGAGTGACACACAGATCAGTCCGGCCTGAGTCTGGTTAATAATTCAACACTCTACAGCTCGAATCTTATCACATTAAAAAAAAAAAAAAGACCAAAAGTTGCACGGTGGCCAAGAGTAGTTCATTATAATGCACAATGCTATATATGGAGGTGATAATCCTTCGCCTGGTTCCGCACTATGGCATTAATAAATGTATCTGTCTTCAGACCACATCACAGTTCAAAAATATATGTTTTTCATGGTTTTGTATGAGCAATAAAGTATCTGTAATGGAATAAGTTTAATGCAATGATGGTTCAAGGCAAAGCAATAACTTCTCCATGGATACAAATCGGTGGACGCCACACCAGAAAAGTTCCATAGTGCACCTTTACAGAGATTTTTTACAGTAGAAATAACAATGCAGTGATGGTAAGAGTAGGCAAAGTGTGACACGTTAATTTAATTGAATCTATAAGGGTTATAATATATGCTAATTAGTATCAATACGAGTAAAAACCTTCAACCCCTCTCGAGCATTTTTACGCACACACTCGCGCGCACACGTACGCACACGAGGACGCCTCCTACTCGCCGTTACCTAGCTACAGCGGAAAGAGACCCGCGGCTGCAGGCGACTCCTTCCATCACTCGGTCCAGGGACAGCGCGGGGGAAGCGGGCGTGAAGAACCAGCTCCTACCGCTCCAATACCGACGACTCCTCCGGGATGAACGAAGCAGAGGATACGCGAACAAAACTGCGACAAAACTGCATCTCAATATTTTTTTCTCAAGTCTCAAAAACATCCACGCGAGTTGGTTAAGTTTGCGTACCGTGCGTAAAGGTGAGTGCAAACTTATTATTGTTATATTTCTGGTTAGTTTTTAGGATTTTTTAGCAATGTTTTAAGCGCATTGAGTTGTAAAGGTGCGGGGTTTGTAATCTGAAACGCAGACGGAAGCTTTCACATCACCTGCGCACCTCGGAGTTTTCTACTGGGATAAAAATAACAATGGAGCCGATCCCCAAATTCCCCGTGGAAAATCTCTCCAAGAAGTCAACACGGAAAAAGTCAGCGAGTATAATGTATTTATCAGCGCTGTTAAATAGAAAGCAACTCCCGTTAGAAGTTATCAAACCAAATCACCAAAACGATCAAATACGCTATTGATTTCTATAGCCTCATTTTCTATTATATATTCTTAAACATCTGTATTTATTGCAGCGATAATTTTATGTGTTTTTGCCGCATTTTGAGTACATTTTATTTCGTTTTAAACGTTTGTCTATAAGATTATTTGTAAATTAAAGTAAAAGTGAAATTTGATTAGGCATTTATTCATAGTGATGAATTTAATATAGGCAAACTGATTCTGATATGTCACTTTAAGCGGTTTAAAAGTTGCACTGTGTAATTTTTCTGGTGGAGGGTCCGTCAAATGCTTTTGTCCATGGAGATGTTAATTGCTTTGTCTGGAATGTTTCACAGTATGCTAAAGCTATCATCATGGAGACCAAACCAGACTAAGTTACAGGTCAGATCTGTGGAGAGGCGACCCCGCAGAATGTCTTTTTTTTTGTTTTTTTGTTTTGAGCTATAAAACCACCTGTAACCGAATAAATGTATAGAGCTGTTTAATGTCATATTGTGGAACATTCCAGGCAGAGCAATGACATCTCCAAAGAAACAAGAAGGTGACAGAGCCCCCATCCAAAAAGTTACATAGATGCTTTTTTGTCTATGCTTTATTTGGCTTATACATGAAAATAAAGATGTAAAATTTGCAAGTAGGGTGTTAAATTATAATGTAAAAAAAATGTGGAAAAAAAACACAACAATTTAACAATTATTAGTGATTACATGAATAATCAGTGCAATCCTTAATTTTCTACATGTGACTTGCTTTAGAAAAAATATAACTTTCTGAATGATACAGTAAAGCTGAAGTGACATAAACAGGCTAAAAAAAAATCTTCATTACAGCATCCTTATTTGCAAAGTATAAAGCATTTTAAATTAGGGCCACCAAAAATATCGAAAATCAGATATTAATCAATACTAAAACTAATATCGAAACTAGATACTCATTTGAGCTGGTATCGAGACTAGAAAGTCACATTCACAGAACAGAAATGAATCTTTCCTGAATGTCTTTAGAATGATCTGGAGCTGTATCAGAACAAGTATAAGAGCACAGAGACGAGTATACGCCCATGGACCACTATGGAACCTACAGGACCACTGAGGAAGTACGCAGCTATAAGGCCACATGGGAATAGAAAAGAAAGTACTATGATTTAATGTTGCACTGGGAGGGTGCACATGCATTGTTAGCGTAATCACCTCCCCACAGATCTGACTTGAAACTTGGCCTTGTAAGCGTCACTTGCTTCCTTCTTTGGAAATGGATAAGTTTCGTGCTTTAGAAAATTCCAGGCAAAACAAAGATATCTCCATCCAAACAAGCAGCTGGGGGACCCTCCACTAGGAAAGTTACACATTGCACCTTTAATGTTGAAAATCACATTCTATTGTCTAAATAGAGAGTGTTTTTATTATCATTGTGGTATCGGAAGCAGTATTGAGTATTGATTCTATTCCTTAGTTTGAATTTTTAACATGAACCATCGCGATAGAAGCACAGAACAGACTCACCATAGGCAGAACATCCCTCAGTCACAGAAAGAACACGCATATTCCACTGAGTCCTGCCCTTTAGTCCGACAGAAGCTGACCGCATCAGCGGCACAAGGAGCGAGCTGTTTTTTCAGCGCTTATAGTTTATGCAAATGAGCCATGTGGTTTTAAGTTTCACTTCGGTATAACGTAAACAAATGTGCTCAAAGCTGCATTAAACACATTATTATATGAGTCCTCCTCGTAGGAAATAAAAATCAAAACTTAAATTATCCACCCGCAGCGAAATAAAAATGCGTCTGCTTCTGTGTTCCGTCGTCATTTTATCGCGTGTACCACGTGTACCAGTCTCATCAGCCGTGAAAGCAAATGAATCTGCCCACGTAGCATTAAGCGTTACGCCTACAGAGTAAAAATAAAATGAGCACATGAAAATTGCAACCGCTTGTGTTTTTTTTTTTTTTTTTTTTTGAAAATTAGTCGTTTAGATTAGTCGACTAATCGAAAAATTAGTCGAGAGATTAATCGTTAGAAAATTAGTCGTTAGTGGCAGCACTAGTTTGCGCACATATCAGAAGGAAATTTGGTCCACTTCTTTGCAGATCATCTCTAAATCATTAAGGTTTGTGGCTGTCACTTGGCAACTCGGAGCTTCAGCTCCCTCCATAGGTTTTCTATAGGGTTAAGGTCCAGAGACTGGCTGGGCCACTCCATGACTTTAATGTGCTTCTTCTTCAGCCACTCCTTCATTGCCTTGGCTGTTTGTTTTGGGTCATTGTCGTGTTGGAAGACCCATCCACGACCCATTTTCAGTTTCCTGGTAGAGGGAAAGAGGTTGTCACTCGGGATTTTAACGGTACGTGGCTCCGCCGATCCTCCTGTTGATGCGGTGAAGTTGTCCTGTGCCCTTGGCAGAAAAACACCCCCCAAAGCATAATGTGCTCTCCACCATGTTGGTAACAAGAATGTTGACAAGCTTTCGTTGAAGTCAAATAATTTCCCTTGTGGATAAATAAAGTTTGTCTAAGTCTAAGAAGTTGATCTGTTCCCCCCCTAATGTATTTAAAGACATTACCCACTTATTTAAGCCCACATTTGTTAAAAAAAAAACAAAAAAAAAACATATATGTAACAGATTACCTTTTTGGCTTCTAATGTGTAAGTGATTCAGCGAATGATTCACCAGATTCTGATGATTGTGATGTTATAGAAGCCGTGTACAGAAAGACCGAGCAGGCGACTCTAAAAAAAGAAACAGGGAAATTTTATGTACAAGGCAAAGTTGTATTATAGTGTAGTCCTTTAGTGTTTACCTGTGACTGAATGTTCACCAACAATAGTCCAAAAAAAGGGAAAAAGCAGCAATTGCATGTAGTTTTAGGCTTGAATAAAATAAAACATTTCATATATCATACTGTATGAAATACTATGGTGGGGTGTGCTTTCATGATTATGCACAGGATATTTGCTCAAAACGAGCACAAATAAATAAATGCTGCTAGTTAAGTGCTTGTGTGCCAGATCTCACCTTACTCCCAAAGTCTGACAAAAACAAAACAAAGTAAAGATGCATTAATAAGAGTGACTTACTTCCTTTTAGAGTATTTGTTGATACTGGTACTGACACAAATGCACACTTATTCAACAGTACTTTTACTAAAGCCTTCGTTTATGCAAACAGTGTGCGCACTGCTTTTTATGTAGCCATATTTAGCATAACAATGCAATTAATCGCTTTTACCACCGCCACACTTGTCTCAATATAGGTTAAACCTCTTTTAAAAGCTTAGATTATTTACTTTTCAGTCGCTAGATTTGTTTTGCAATCAGAATAGATCAGAACACGTCCACAAAGAAGCAGCACTACTTAGCCACGTTAGCTGCTACAATTGTAAACACAAGCATTGGACTGATATCTTTGGTGGTGTATGAAAACATTTAGGACAGTCTGATTTGACTTAAGTAATTTACTCTGTTACAAAACTGAGCTTAATGTGCCGTTGGCAGATAATGTGAACTGTTTATAATGAAGTCCTCCTCACTGCCCAGCTGAGAGACGAGCTGTTTTTGCTTTGAATGTGCTAATCAAATATAAAACAAACAAAATTCATATTATTCAAACTACAACCTCTGATTTGTTGATATTCTAATGGTTTAGAGTCGATGTAAAAGCTAAATTTGATAGTGTTAGCATATTCACCTTAGTTTTCACTGACAGTTCAAGTTTCCTCGGCCAAAGCATAAAGGAGAAAAAAATAACGATCACAATTTTCTATCAACATTTCTAGGATAGTTTGCCTTACTGACATCGTTCTATTGGTTGAATATACCTTCAATTCAATTGTTGAAAACCACGTAGGTTCATGGTGAAAAGTTAAAAGAATCCTGCCTGCTTTGCTAGTTGAACTTATTATGAAGTAAAACACTAGCTTAACTTAGGACCGCATGGTTGTCTCACGTCTCTAGCTAGCTTCATTTGCATATCCCAGACGATTATTAGGCGATATTGTGGCCAATTTTTTTGTTTAAAGCACTGACTGGCACCAACAGCATTTATTGTCTTCATTAATTCAAATTGTCTTACCTCTTTCAAAGACACCGCTGCCAAAATCAACTAAAATCTGTAGAAAAAAAATTAAATGACAGGATAAGCTAACGAACAGACATAAATAAATTCTACTAAGATTATTTTTATCCTTTTAAGACATACGAACCATGTATAAAGTGAAATACTGCCGCCGGTCACGCATTGCCATTCAAAACTCCAAGTGCGCCAACAAAGCGAACGTTAACGTTCCAAAAGCAGGCGCGGCTACGCACGACGTCATCATGTACAGATGCCATGATGAGAGCCTCAGGACTCAACTGTCAGATGTACACTGTAGTGTTCAGTAAACCCTTAAATGACTCGGCACCGACACTTCATCGGAGCTTAACACCAAACAGTGCCACTAATGAACTACAGCTAGTGTACATAACATCTCTTTAACTCCACAGTGTTCCAGAAACTACTCTGACAATGAGAAGTCTGAAAATTCAACACTATTCAATTTGCTGTGTAGAGAGACTAATAATAAAGGATTATTCAATCATGTGTGAATGAAACAAAACACAACTCAAGGTCTGTTTTTGAGGTGGTAATAACATTATAACAGGTCTTAAAGCTCACAAGAGTAAATTTTGCTTAATATTGGACCTTTATGATTTAGTCTGACATCATGTCCGTGGACTGGGTCAGAACAATTTTGGAAACATATCTAATCTCTCTCTCTCTCTGTCTCTCTCTGTCTCTCTCTGTCTCTCTGTCTCTCTCTCTCTCTCTCTCTCTCTCTCTCTCTGTCTCTCTCTCTCTCTCTCTCTCTCTCTCTCTCTCTCTCTCTATGTCTCTGTCTCTGTCTCTCGTCTTTATGTTTAAACCAGTTAAGCCCTGTTTGTCAGTATTTTGAAATACTTTAAAGCGGACCTGTTTTGCAAAATTGACTTTTCAGAGCTTTTAACCATGTTTCAGTTGTTGCATTTCTCATTTACCCTCTCGAAGTTGTATTTAGCGTGATTCATGCATGTTTGAGTAATCTTTATACTTCAAGACATCATTGCTCCGATCAACCCTGTTTTTTATCACCAGTGGTACACACCCACTGCTCTGTCCATTCTCCACTTTTATTTTCTTAATTGGTCATATATGTGGGATTCAGCAGCTTGGCACATTCATTTTGGTACAAATGAAAAAAAATCTTCGCAGTGTGATGTGTAACTATCCATAGGAGGTGTCGACTCTGTTGTGATGGCGTTCAGCTCCTACTGGGTACCACAGTTTTCTATCGCAGAAATCAGCTTCTACCGGGTACTAAAGGTATTGGGTATTAAAGGTGCACTGCGTAACATTTTTAGTGGAGGGTCTTCCACCTTCTTGTCTCCATGGAGTTATTGCTTTATCTAGAATGTTCCACAATATAGATTAAACCCATGTATCACAAGCAGGTTACAACACCATGCCACATTACAATTCAGATCTGTGGAGAATTATTGTATTTTTGAGCAATAGAAACACCTGTACTGAATAATTGCTAGACGGATACTTTAAAGTCATACCATGGAAGATTCCAGGGAAAACGATAACATCTCCATGGAGACAAGCAGGTGACAGACCTTCCACCAGAAAAGTTGTGCAGTGTTCCTTTAATTGTCAGTGTTGCTCATATACTCATTTTGGTAAGTAAAAATTGTATATATTAAATCAATTTAAAACTTACCTTATGTAGAACTGGTAAGCTGCCCTATTGTGGTATATAAGAAGCTCATTGTCATTGCTTAAAATTACATATAAAGTATTTTTAGACCTTGTTAAGTCCAGGTTTGGCTCTGGTTTAGTCTTTTTTTTTCTTTGCTTGCAAGTAGTACACCATGTATCTTTAATTGCATAATTGTAGCTTGTCTAAAATGGCACACTTACTGTAATGGAGTGTAAATGACTGATTTTTAATCAATCATTTAATTTGATTATTTTAACAATGGTCCTTGAAGTGAAGTGAACTTACCTGGTCTTGGTTTGGACATGCAATATTCCACAGTTCCAACTGGCTGTTTAGTCTTGGTTTAAAGTCCTGGCATTGCACTAATATATCTTGCATACAAAATACCTTGAAGCTACAAAATACCTTGAAAAACATGCATTCTTCTTACTGTGAGTGGGCTTGTCTCTCCACAGAGCCGACCCTTTAACTTAGCCTACTGACATCATCTCATAGTCTCCATGGAGATTTGTATGTTAAATACTAAACTGTGCAACATTCAAGGCATAGGAGTAGCATCTAAAGGGAGATAAGGAAGTTGCATAGTGAACCTTTAAACCTGGGACAGTCCTGGTTTAGTCTTAGTTAAAGGTCTACATCTCCAAATCTTAAAACACTCTGTTCCACCTTGTGATGTCATGAAGCTGTCGTTTTCAAGTTAACAGCTACTTTTTACCTTTAGTTCAGTAGAGATTGGCTATCCAGGACTGACATCCTCCAAATGATTCTAGTGAAGGTGCACATGACATCACAAGGTGGAACACAGTGTTTTCAGTTTGTGAGAAGAACTTTTGATGAGGAAACAACATTATAAAATAGATCAGAAAATAGTGTCATATGGGCCCTTTTAAAATAAGCAAAAGTATACAGTATATGGGATTAAGTTTCATTGCACCATTTCTCAAAGTAAAATAGCTTGCCAGTGTCTAAATACTGTGTAACTAACCTGTATTTTCTGCACATATTTCACCATTTTAAATCTGAAAACTTGGCTCAAAGCTGCACTGCTGTTTTGTGCATGGAAAATTTCAGGGTTTTAACATTTCCTGTAGTGACCAAAGCAAAGAGGTGGGCAATGATAACGCGCTGGGTTTTTTTTTCATTCGTTTCAGACTGTTCCATTTATACAGTATTTTGCATATATTTTCTGTTTATTTTGGTGGTGTCTTAGTTAAACAGAATTTGTAATAGTGGACTAATTATTGTAATTAGATTCTAAGGATTTATATGGGACAACAACAGAAAGGAAAACACAAACCAAAGTTGTATCCACCTTTAAATATTGTATTGTGTGTGTATGTGAATGTGTGTTTGAATATGTGAAATGACATTGCTGTAAGAATGTGTTTAAAGATTATGTTTTTAAACATTATTGAGCTGTGTATGGGCTCTATTCACGCTTATATCACAAAACTGGAGACATTTGGAAACATGCGGATGACGACTTCTAGCGGGCTCTGTGGGAAAACTGAGAAAATGACCTGGTTTTCTTCATATAGATGCTATTGTATTACTTGTTTTTCCCTTTTGCCTATTAATTTGTGTGTTATAATTGTCTAGCTTAATAATAATAATAAAAAAAAAAAAGATGTGTAGCGTTCCGTTATGTTTGTCAGATGAGCAGTTACAACCAGCTCCCTGTGAGTGACACTGAAGACACGATTAGAGTCCCGTCCCCCGTGGAAAGCTTTGGCAGGGTGTGAAGACGCTGCTGCTGAATCCACGGTTTTATCACATGCCCAGTGTCGGGAACTACACCAGAAGTCGTCATCTGCATGTTTCCAAATGTCCGGTAAGCGTGCAGAGCGCTTATTAAAGGGAAAAGCCCAACCAGGGACAGGAGTTGAGAATTCGCACTATAGCTACACACTCTGTCACACCAGCTGCGTGCTCTGTCTGTGACTGTGTATGACTGTTTTAATAAGAATATTATTACATTGGTTTTATATAGCGCTTTTCACAGTAACACAAAGATGCTTCACAATAAAGTAACACTAAAACAAGGACAGGACAGACAGAACAGTAATAAGGAGCAGTCATGTGTGGGGGCTATAGGCTATGAGGAAAAGGTGTGTTTTGAGCAGTTCAGCATTGTCCCTGTCAAATAAAAAGATAAAGAAGTGAGTGTAGTTAGTCAGTTCAGGTACTTTGGGGTATTTATACTGTATGTAAAAAGGCAACTCGGCGTTCACAAATGTAATCTGTGTTTGTGTAAATTGTTTGTTACTTCTGCATAAATTGTTGTTTTTGCCACTCCCTCTTTTTCTCGACTGTCACCAGGACAGTTTTTAGTCGACCAAGGCAACTGCAGTTCTATATATAAATGATACACACGTTCACTGGATAGTAAAAATATCAGGCAAAACACATTCTCATTATTCACTCACTTGCACAGGCCACAGTTCTGCTCAAGGCCACTACGAAGAAACTACTTATGAACCCTTAAAATGACGTATTGAAAAAATAAATAAATAGGAAAAACAGCTCTCTCCTGGTTTCTCAGTATACAAAGTCTGTTGTTAAAAGGAGGAGGGGTAAGGGACAGAGGAGCTTATTCTCCAACAGGCTCCTACAGCTCTGCTCAAAAAGTGAGAGGACTGGGTTCATTTGATATTCCGATAATTTATGTATGTTATGTTGCTTTTTTCAGACCAAGAGTTTGTTTTCATACAGACAGTTTGGACTGCTCACTAGCGGTCTTCCTGAGAGTAGTCACGTGATGTTGCTGTGACATGTCCGGTCAGCTGATTTAAACAGGTTTTAGCGCTGTTTTCCTACCGTTGAAGGCAGGATGACAGCGCCATCTGCCGTCCGACTTCCTCAGGACAGTATCCCAGGTGTGTGAGAGTAAAAAAGCCCCCTCGTCCCGGTTTATAGTCCCGTTCTGTCCTGAGGAAGTCGGACTGCAGGTGGCGCTGTCATCCTGAATATAATATAAATCATTTGACCGGGCACGTCACAGCAACATCATGTGACCACTCTGAGGAAGAGCGCTGGTGAGCAGTCCAAACTGTCAGGTCTGAAAAAAGAACCTAATAACATACAGTGAGAGGACTACTCACCCTTATGTAACAGATTACCCTATGTTTCTGTCAATCATCATATCATCTTTACACTGTTTTCCTTATGACTTCTTCTATATAACTGTGATACTGTATTTATATTACTATATTTGTTTTTTACTTGATTATATAAATGTATATGTACAAGTCTGTTTTATTGACACCAGTCCCTTGCTATTTTTTATTGCTACTTATTTAGTGATGTGTGACCTACTGCGTCCAAGTAATTTCCCTTGTGGATCAATAAAGTCTAAGTCTAAGCAATTAAATGAGGCTGATAACGATAGCTGCCACCACCATTTGAAACAAAATGCAGGGTGAAGTTGGATGGACTTTAAAAACACAGAGGAGATTGGTGAATTTGTCCTCTGGCTCAACGATTTGATAATTCTGAAAAGCATTGTAATTATATTTGCAATCTCTTATTCATAATAGTAGGATTCTGTTCAAACAAAAGATGGCTAGACGTCTTGCATTATGTGTGACGTTTAGGTCTATTGGTAATTTCTTAGGTGGTCCAAATGAAACAGAAAACGCACAGCAAAGTTCTTGTAGAGGTGCAAATGCAATGTATACTGTGGTCCAAAGCAAGAAAAATGATCTGACGAAGGCTTTTTGCCAAAACGTTATTTAAAAATAAAAATAAAAAGCTTTTAGACATCGGCAATCTGAGTTTGCTATGCATTTTTTTCATTTTGCTATACATTTTTTCATTTTTAAATTTATTAGGTGGTATCTGGTGTCACAAGTTTAAGTACCACTTTAAATTTACAAAACACTGATTCATAAGACTATTTGACTACAACTGGACTGGACCTTCGGATTTTTAAAGTGTTGAGTTGAAAAAATATAAATAAATAAAAAAAATCTTCTTGCATTATTGTCAATTTAAGCCATATGTTTTCCTAAAGGTGCACGTCATCTGCTTGTTTCTATGGAGATGTCATTGCTCTGCCTGGAATGTTCCATAGTATGACATTAAACAGCTCTGCCTTACATTTATTCAATTACCAGTGTTTTTTTTTAGCTGAAAATACCTAGAAAAACAGACATTTTGACTGTGAGCGGGGTCGCCTCTCCACAGATCTGACCTGTAACTTGGTCTGGTTTGGTTTCCATGAAGCTAGAAAGGTTTAATGCCATACTGTGAAACATTCCAGACAAAGCCATAACATCTCCATGAAGAAAAGCATTTGACGAACCCTCCACCAGAAAAGTTACGCAGTGCACCTTTACGTAGTACCACTGCTCTAGTCCGGTACTATCACAGTGATTCATAAAGATACTGGACTCCTATTGGACGTTACATTAATCCAGTTTCAGATCTGCCTGACAGTTTCCTCCTCTCCTCTGTCTGCCTTGTGGCCCACTCAAATATAATAAATCCTTTTAGTAATACATGCAGCTGTACAAGGCCGTACCTATGAGAAATCACTTGACATCTTCATAATCCCCCCCACATGTGATCGGAATAAGGATTATAAAACAACCAGGATTAGATCAGTCTTTTAATATTATGTACCTTATGTGCAAAGACAGAGAGATGGGCTGAATGGTGAGTATATAGAGTTCGGGGGTAAAATCTGTCTCATACATAGACTGTATAAAGAAGTGGGCGAAGGGAGTGTGACGTCACCTACTGTATAGCGTTCAGCTCCAGTCAAATGAAGCTCACCAAGGTCTGCAGTTAAAGAGGCGAATTTGGAGCTGAGTTTCATATTCGGAATAGGGATTGATTTATGGCCAAAAGAGCAAAATAAAAACACAGGATCATATAGAGTGAGTTATTATGAACAATTTAAGACCAAAATGACGAGGCTCACTGCAGCAGTTACAGCGAGAGGGGCTTTAATACAAAGTGAATTGGAGTCAGAGTCGATGGAGCCGGAAGCACACCCGTGCTCACTTCCTATTTGAAAAGTGGCAGCTAGTGGGTTAGCCATGTTCATTTATATATACAGTCTATGGTCTCATACTAATGAAGAGGAGATGGGGAGGCTGAGGAGGCTGATGGTTCTGCTGCTGCGCTGGATTAGAGCACATAGTAGCTAAAAATCAATGATGAAGAAGGTGTTTAAATAATTTTCATGATTTAGTATTAAACTATAACATATGTGGATTTTTTTTCTTTTTTTTTTTTTACATTTTGTTCATTGTAAACTGCAATATTGCTCTAAAATATCTTAGTAATAATGTTTAGAGCTGCACAACTGAGATGTCCCTTAAACCTGTACCAGCAGATTTCCATATTTATTTATTTATTTATTTATTATTATTATATATATATCATTATTATTATTATTTTTTTTTTTTGCAAAATAGCCGCATGACCCATTTTTTTATATACAGAAAAATAACAGAAAAAAAAGAAAAGTTTTATTGGCATCAGAATCTGTATTGTGGCAACACTACTAATAAATAAATAAAGTCTATACTTCATATACAGGTTATATTTACTAAAATTTGACTCTTGTGAGCTTTAAGACATGTTATAATGTTGACTGGAATAACTGCTTAAAAGTAATCATGAATTTCAACTCATAACCGATCAGCCTTAATATACAATACATTATTATGCTAGAAATACACAGTTGCCCAATCTCAACACAGTAAAAAATGTCGTGGAAAAGGTATTCTTAAAACAACATACATTGATTACATACAACATACATTTTTTCTCCCACACATTTTGTTCCTGTTGGTATGAAAAGTAATTACAAACTAATTAATCCACAGGAGGGACCGATCAGACGGGCCCAATTATGGGGGAAAACAGATTCATAGAGAGCGGAATTAAATCAGATCTTCCCATGTTGTTTACAGTCCTGGGATGCCGTGATTGTTATCTGTGATCTGTGATGATTATCTGTTTAAATACAAGACTAAAATATTCCCACAGATTTTGCTTAGATCCGGCCCAAAATATGCAGCCCTACGTGACCTGGAACATTCCTTTGGGGTGTGACGCTAACTGTAGGCTCTGCTCTGTCTGAGGCTTTCGTTTTAATACAATCTGACCATAAATTAGTGAGCTACAACAGGTGAGCTGGTTTGTGCTGTTAAACTCTCAAAGTTCCTCGCAGTCACAAGAAAATGTGTTGTTTAATGTCCATTTTGTACTTTTGTAGACAACTTTGGTAGTTGATTGCTAATATTGCATGTGCATTGTGTCACCTGAACATTCCAGCTTACACATACATGCAGAAATCTCCCAGCGTGATGTATAAACGTTTTTACATTCTGTGCAGACTTTTAGTGGCAGAATGAGCACGCCTGATAGAGCTTCATGTGTCTCACCTCTCCTCCTCCTCTTCTGCTTTTTCTCTCCTCTCCTCCTTCTCTCCTCGCTCTGTCTATCAGCCTCACACTTTCTATGAATGAAAGTGTGAGGCTTATAAACAGAGCGTGTCATGTATCTGAACAGTGTTGTGGCTGCTCAGAGCGTTGAAACATCTGTCATTCTTCAGAGATAGACGCTAGGAGCA
The DNA here is from genome assembly GCA_029959045.1 of Taenioides sp. WSHXM2023. Lineage (NCBI taxonomy): Eukaryota > Metazoa > Chordata > Actinopteri > Gobiiformes > Gobiidae > Taenioides > Taenioides sp. WSHXM2023. The sequence goes on along the minus strand of CM057101.1, from coordinate 6,794,731 downwards.
CATGTGCTCAAGAATCTACAGTCTGAACTACTGCAGGATCACCACAAGAACAGCAGCTTTAGACATGCTGTGACCCTGGTTTGGACCTGGGTTAGACCTGGTTTAGAACTGGTTTAGAGCTGGTTTGCAGTTCACAGAGGTGAACTGGCCACAGGTGAAGGCTGACTGTGTTATCCAATCAAAAAAGAGAAAAGCTAGTTCTCGCAATTGTTAAAACATGAGCGCTGCAATTATTACATAATATAGTTCTGCAGAGACAATATGGCGTCCCTTTGGAAGTTTTCGTGTACAGAATCCCTTAACTGCTCAGGTTACATCATAACCCTGGTTCTCTGAGTAAAGAGAAAGATCTGAAAGTCATTTTGCATAATTATAACAACTGGGAATTATGTTGTTTATCATCTGTGTATGGGTGGGTTTCCGCTGGGCAGTCCGATTTCACCATAGACTAAGGGAGTGTGACGTCACCCATAGTTCGACCAAATCCTCTAGGTAGTTCTGACCAAGGCAGCTCAAGATCTGGAGATGGATCCTCTGCTCCTGACAGGTTGCCACAGGGGCGTTGTAGGATGGGTCAAATGCAGAGGACAAATTTCCGTACAAGGACAATACAGTGTACCTTAACCTTAAGCTACAACATGTTTTGAAAGCATGCAATTTATTTTAATTTTTCATAACTAAGCTAGATCCATGCAGATACTGACATGTTTATCTGATATATTTTGCTGCTCCACGGGTTGACCCTTTGTAAATGAGCTGAGATTATTGCTATAGAAACAGATAGACTAATAATAATGTCCAAGGCAACTGCACAACTGCACTTTATTCATATGACAGAGCATTCACACTATAGTGATAATTACCTGTAGTGCATTTTGTGTACATACACATGTTTATTTCTGATTGTCTCTTCGTGTAGGTCTAGGCTTCATTCATATTAATTTGATGATGCCATAGTTTCAGATGGAACGCAGAGGCCTGTGTAGCTCTGTGGGAGATTCACTGTTTTTGAAAGACAAATTCAAACTTATGATACACAATGGCTGAACCTTATTGTTTGTTTAAAGGCATTATCATCATCTTTGTGGCACCACTTTCTGAACCTACTGTTAGCAAATAAGTTCACTTTTTTTTTTTTTATGCAGCCAGAGAATACTATGAATTTTGTGGCAGTTTGGATAGGCCCAATAATAATAAAGCTATTTACCATAAACCAGGTCAACAAATCTATTCCACTGTAGAATTGAAAAACATGAGAACCTGCAGTATGCACTTTAAAGCTCTTGTTTTAGACTTCTTCTCTTCCCACACAGGCATATATACATTTGACATTAGCTGTGGAGGAGGTCTGTGTCTGTCTCTATATTAAGTCCAAATAAGAATTCAATCAATGCTTCTGGCGAAAGTCTCTTCAGAAATGTAAATGGAGGTGGATATAGGCTATAAGTTGAGTCTTGAGGCCCAGACTGAATACACCGTTAAACCACTGAGTAGGAGCCTCATTAGAGTAGATGCGTCATGCCATTTATACTAATTATTGATACATCGCGCTGGGGGTGTTCTACATGTATCTCTAATGTGTTTGGAGTTACTGTAGAGACACAATGAACACACAAAAAAGTTTTAAGATTGTGTGAAAACTCAAGAGGTCCAGGCCGTGGTGTCCATCCTTCATCTCAGCATCGAGGTGTTTGTATAGACTGTTTATATAAATGGACTTAACTGACCCGCTAGCCACTGCATTTTAAATCGGAAGTGAGCATGGGTGCGCTTCTGGCTCCTTCGACTCTGGCTCTAATTCACTTTCTATTGAAAAACTGTCCCTGTTTTACATGATCCTGGTGTTTTTATTTCACAATTTTGTCTGTAATTCCAGAAATGAACATTAATAACAGACAAATCATGTGCCTTCTTTCCCAGAGTGTGCTCCTGCCATTGTTAACAGCAGGTTTGATTGACAGCGTTGCTAGGCGCCCCTGCTAAACCAGCAGTGCGGGTGGGAAGGGGCATTACCTTTGACAGCCCTGCTCCAAATTGCCTCTTCGGTTGCTATGATACTCGTGGTCAGAATGCCAAACATCGAACTCTGCTCCAAATTCATCTTTATAACCGCTAGCCTGAATGAGCTTCATTTGACTGGAGCCGAACGCTGTGGGTGACGTCAGACTGCCTTAGTTTACTCCTTTACACAGTCTACAGTATGGTAGAATCTAAAGTGGTTGCAGAAATTATCCTTAGAAGAAAGAACACCAAATTAATCTCTTTGGAATATTACTGTTATTGATACTACTACTATTATGACTACTACTACTGCTATTCCTGCACTTGCTACTATTATTACTACTACTACTACTACTACAACTACCTCTACTACTGCTGCTACTGCCTATTATTGTCCCACTGTCTCATATATTAGAAGGCAGTTTTCCTTTGTTAAATGGAGAAAATACCCAATTTAACCTGCCTTTCACTTCACCTGAATATGCAGTAGGCCGTTTCTAACTTGCCTGTATTGGTCTCACATTCCAATGAAATATTATTATTCTCTTTCTAATCAATAATTTGACAGGGCCTGGTTTTGTTAAAAGAATATAGATTAGCTTTTTAATGGGGTGGGAAATGGATGGGATCAGTGCTGGAGCTGCAGGCAGAGGGACTATAGGGCACTATGTAGGAGGCATCTAGAATATATTAAACATAAATATACTGGCACTCTATGGAAATCTAATCTGATCATATGAAGTGACTTAATAGGGATTTGTCATGTATTTTTCAATTGCCTCATATACCATGAATCTCAGGGTAAAAGCATCTATAAATATATTATCAGAAGTCCTTATTGTATAGGCAGCTCTTGTCCATTGCGTACTGTCTGCATCTAATTATAGTGTTTTATTGTCATGTAATCAGGAAGTGCACGTTAGCAAGTTAGTTGTTTGTAGTTCTGTTTTTCACATTTTTAAGACTGTAAGAATTAGGTACAGGGCTTTTAATTTGTCTGTTATTGACCAATGGCTATTTTACTTTTTGTTTTATTTTCTAACTTTCTGTTGGTTAAAGTTGCATTATGTAACTTTTCTGGTGGAGGGTCCGTTAAATGTTTTCTCCATGGAGATGCTGTTGCTTTGTCTGGAATATTTCATAGTATGGCATTTAACCTTCATGGATACCAAACCAGATCAAATTACAGGTCAGGTCTGTGGAGAGGCGACCCCGCTCACAGTCAGAGGGTCGTATCTCGCCTCGGGTCTTTGCGCGAGTGCAAGTGTGGGGCGTGGAGCTGTGAACAAGAGGTGTGCCGTGCCTGAATATCAGGTGGTGGAGCAGACTGAGGGCGTGGTGTGGCGCATCCAGTGAACTGCCAGAATTATAAAAATAAATATCAAACTAGTTCACTGAAAAACATTATGTGTAACATATTCAAGGCATAAAAATCCTTCTGTTCTTTTTAAATATATAATAAACACATAACATTCACATGTTCGTGCGCGGATGCCCTACTGCAGCAGAGCACGGCCTCTCGCCCACTCCCTGTATCGGCTCAGTACTACGCTACAGTTTGGTTTGGTCACGATCTGTACCAAAGCTGCTCATTCATTTGAGGCCGTTTACAGCACCATCCGAAAGTGTGTTTTCTTACCGTCTGCAGGGTACTGCTCCTGACGTAAAATATTTCCTTGGATTTAATTAAAAAAGTTGCGTCAAATGGTTCCACGAAACTGTGTTACATAGCTTCTATGATATTATGTTCTTTAAAATGGGCTCAATACAATGTAGTAAATCCTACAAAACTGAATTAAGAAGATTCAAAGTAACTTGGTTAAATCACTTGTGTTTAGTGTTCTGGTATTAAGTCAAAATGACACTGTTAGGTTCAATCAAATTGCTGATGTTAGATTCAATCAAATTGACATTGATGGGTTCAACCAAACTGACACAGTTATGTTGAATCAATTAAAGCTGCATGGTTTAGAAATACACTGTCAAATTAGTCTACTTTCATGCAACACAGTTGTGTGGAACCACACGACATAAAATTGTTAATTAATACAAACACAGCACTGTTGTGTAAAATCAGTGATTAAGCTGTAGAAGATAACCACACACCATTGTCAGAAACCATAACTGCATTTATTGAAATTTGAACAAATCACACAAGTGCTGAGGCATTTTAACACACTCTTATAAAAAATATATAGACACAATGTCAGAAAACTGTCTTGAGTTGTGGGTTGAAAAAAAATTGGTGTTACTCTGTGTAAGTTTTTTGAAGTTTACTTTCTGTGTAAACTTCTGTGTAACTTGATTCCAAATAACGCCATACTTTTTTCACCCCAATACGAACTGTTATCTCCCATCCCTCTGAGTTCCCTAATGAACATTTAGCAAGTGCTAAAAGTGACACAGACCTGAATAACTCAACACTTACTTAAGACTCACAGCGATGGAAGAAAACAACAAAACAACAACACATACATAAACTGTATGCAATGAACATGCCTGACAGGTGAGCTACTGTGGACAAACATGGGAACATAAAAACAACTAAAATAATCAAAAAATCCAAAAGAATCCTCAACAACAGGACTGTTTACCCACAAAGTTTGTTTTTGAGAACCTGAACCTTGTCCGAAAGGCGGCGGTCATCGATTTTCATCAGCACCTTCTGAAAAAATTCAAACGTGTACCTGAGGTCAGAAGGGTAGCTGAGGTTCAACACGTAAATGACACCAAAGAGGAGAGCGGTGGCGCAGACAATGTTGTCAATGTTGTTGAGGACCGTGACTCCTTCAACAATGATGCCCACATCCTCCGGTGGATCAGTGTTGTCGCCCCCCTCGTGTTTGATTGTGTAAATCCCAATGGTGGTCTTCCCCATAGCAGCTTCAGCTTCAGCAAAATCCACATCCTATATTTCAAAATCAGAGAAACATTGTATGAGACATTGGATGTATGAAACATATTTAACATATTTAATGGTGTTTAAAGGAGAGAGAGAGAGACAGACAAAGAGAGAGACACAGAAAAAGAGAGAGAAAGAAAGAAAATGTTTGTAGGAAAGAGATGTTGGTGCGTGCATGAGGTGATGTGCGCCTCTGATCTTTTAACAGTCCATGGTTTGGACCATTACAGTTAGACTCCCATTGGCTTCCCATTTAAACCCATTCATACCTTAAAAAAAAGCTTATAAAAACCTATGCTATACTTAGGAAAATGTCCTTATCTCCTCAGGGTTTCCTGAAAAATGCTGAATGCGGGCCGCCAGTTGCCCATCCCTGTTCTAAGTATTCATTATGGCTTGGAAATTTACACTTTGCATACATGAATAGGTGGAAACTCTCAATGTAAATCCGCCATTTTGAATTACCATCACATCTTTGGCTGCCTCACCTACACTGGCAAGACCAAGGCAAATATTAGTTTATTTACTTAGTAAATATTCATAAAAAAAAAAGTTAAAATTGGTGAATGGGCAGCATACATTTTGGAAATAAACTACTACAATTATACAATGGACCTTTAATATCTAAGGCTATGAAGCACATAGAAACATGAAATAAATTGTATTGAAAAGGTAAGGCTCTCAGCTTATATTACAACATACTCCTTCGGCAACAAATCAACAATGCTACGCTACGTAGCAGCTGGCAGGAGGCTCAAAGCTGCAACCGGCAGGAAGAGCAATGTTGCACTACGCAGCATCCAGTATGAATGGGTTAAGATTCTACAATGTTTGCCTCATTTTTTACATCATAGACTTTTACTTACCAGGTATTCTTTTATGAGCTTGTCTGGGTCTTCATTCAAGTACACAAGCAGGGCTTTTATGTTGCATGCCCTCCGTGTGGCGACACTGGGATTCTGCAAGAGGGAAAAGTGTTATAGTAATTCATTTGCATGTGCATGATAAGCACCCAACATAGTATAGCAAAATAAGATCACCACACAAATGTTTGTCGTAGAGATATGAATGTCTGAAGATTCTCATTCATCCATGTCATCTTAGTCAAAAGAGTTTAGTTGTAGGCAACTGGCCTTCTTTGAGCTTTTTGGAGCATTTCGTCTCTTCACAAAGATTTCTTCAGTTCTAATTCTGATGTGGGAATCAGATATTATTTATCTCTAGGGAGGGAGCCATTTCAAACCCTGGAATGTGTTACTACCTAAATGACTGTCAGGCCAATTCACACCTTGACATGTGACCCGTCATGTGAAGGTAAGACCTATACTGCTTCTGATTTGCTGAATGTGACCCTGCATAACAATCAACTACTTTATTGAGTATGTCCTTTTGTTTGAGTAGCTGCTGTAGGGACTTCAATATGGGAACATACTGAAAACTCTTTGGTCTATTGGTTTCAGACTCAAGTATGTATTCAACTGGATCAATAATGTTAAAGTGCTCCCTGTAATAACGTCCCCGTTTGAAAGCAGTACCTAAAGGGCCATTCTTTGATACAGCCTTGAACAATGGGTTGAAAGATGATAATGTGTTGCTCACTTCTTCAATGACTAACTGATCTACACTAAGGTTGTGATTCTCAAAGACATCATGAATGACACTGTTTGATAATGGCACACATGCAGTACTCAACAAATAGTGCAATTCTATAAGCAGTTCATCAATAGCTACACTGGGAACGTGGAAACAGTGTTTCAATTTCAATAAAAGGGATGCAAAATTCAGCTCTATGATTTTTGGTAAATCCTGTGGTTCCGTCTCAATATCACCATCAGAATCTGCGTTACTGTTAGAAACTTCTATCACTCCATCATCTCTTCCACAGTCAGCTGATGCTTGAATTTGATTTGTTTTTACAATGCCGACTTTAAAGTCTTTTAGAGTGTAAAGATTGTGCTTCCTATTTTTATGTGACTTAAAAGTACCATAAACGTTTGTCTGAAAAGTACAACCCTCAAACATACAATGCACTGTCTCAAGATTTTTAAGGTGGCTATGAATGTGACACCAATAGTCCTGCTCAGAAACTATGTTCTTGCATGCACATAGATGACAGCTAAAGTTAACTACTCTCCTAGAGTTCTGCACAGTTTTATTAGCATGGGATCTGCTTAGATGACTGTTGAGAGCATTCCAGGATTTAAAAACACAAGGGCAATGAGAATGTGCACATGGGTATGGGTGGCTACGGCCAAAGTGACCATGAGCCAACCTGTAATGTTTTAACAGCAGTGACCTCGATGACACTGTGGTCTGACAATCCTTGCACTGCCACATACAAGTCTGTGGAAGAGAGAAATAAAAAAGAGGTTAATTAACAATAACAAAAGCACTCACAATTCAAGGATCTAAAAAATGTCTATACAACAGGTTTCATGATTTGAACTGAATTAGCAATTAAACTTAACTCTAAACATGTTTAAAGAACAGACAGGAAACGAACCGACATCTGCACTCGACTGCACTCTAAAACTCTCATTATCAACAACACAAACTGATTTATATGCAACCAAAGGATAGTCCAAAGTAAATGGTCTTGGTTGGGCATTTGCCAGTGGAGGCCTAAGTGTGTGTTTTGATTAATCCTGATAAGAAATATCTGGAAGCCACTGTGGTGCACTGGATTAAAATGCTGTGATGGTCCAGATTCTTCATTGCACAGACAGTTTTGCCTTAGGTAGTGAAGTAAAGTTGTGGTTAAAGTTGTGCTGTTAGTTCTGATTTCCCCAAAGCAAGAGTGGTGTTCTTAGTACACCCTGACAGGAACATTGCTATTGTATAATATCTAATTCACATAACAATTGTCACCTAGCAAACATGACAAAATCTCGGTAATACCGCAATACCGGTATATTTACAGTTTAGATAAATCATTTTGTTTAATGTAGGCCTATTACTATTTTTGAATACTTCTATATAGAAAACCAATTACAATTAAGAAAAACATGAGATTTAACTACTGCAAGTCATATCATTATCACAGTAATCAGTTATGTTATCACACATCACATAATTTCAATATCGAGCAGCCCTACCCCTAGGTATTAGTTCATATGGCCCTCTGAGGACTTGAGAAAAATTTAACCTGCCCTTGATATGAAAGGTTCCTCACCCCTTCTCTAACTTAACACCATCACATGTAATGACGAAATCTACACATAAATCTACACATACAAATTGTTATTTAGCACACTACAACAGGATAGAATAGTAGTCTACGGTATATACTATTAAAAGAAAGGCATAATAACCTTTTTACACGGCAGTAACAAACATTCTTAATAACTCACGAATCTAATCCTCATTGCCGTCTGTCTGCCTTTCCATCCACTGGCTGTGAGAACACACGTGCAGCCTCTGTGTAATCACCCGGTCCCCTCTTTCTTTCCCGTCTCCCCAAAATCCCATTGTTTTCATACAACCTCGCACAGAGTCGGATAAATCTCAAGTCTGCCCTGTTGATTACGTTTCACGATTTTGCTGGAGCCCCACGTTAAAATTCATTGCTAAATTCACAGGCTACTATGCTATGTTTACTGCATAAAGTGCGCCGTCAGTATGCGGGGGCAAGCCACATTAACGCCCAAAATACATGCAAGCGAAATGTACCGCTTTGTCTCTGCTTGCTCCGCTTTGAGTGGGCGTGCACCGAACGTGAGTTGGAGAGATATGAAGTTTAAAAGGCTAAAGAGTTCTGAATGGTAATGGTTTTTTGCTTCTGGCATGGCGATATAATGTTAATCAACGGCACTGTTTAAATTTTTATGCACGTCCAAATGTTTATCTGTCCACCTGCCGACTTCCAAATTAAAAGTAATTTGAAACGATGTCATTGGTTACTGCTCAGCAAACACCGCTCCTCGTTTGCATGAAGTTCAGCAGAGCTCAACTTTGCTTATTAGTTATTATTATTATTATTATTATTATTATTATTATTATTATTATTATTATTATTATTATTATACTATATTATTATAATATATTATTATTATTGTTAGTCTGTCAAGCAACGTAGTTTTCCAAATCACTTTACAGGAGCGCGTGTACTGAAAAGCTAGGCTAGTTTCATAGCCACCAGCCGCCAGCGACCACATATACAAAAACATACACATACAAATTGTCTATTGTAGTACATGTACTGTTTTGTTGAATATTGTAAAACAATTATTGAACTTACCACAAAATCGACGGATGATGGTGGATTTTACAGGACAGACATTCTCCACTCCATAACAACGCCTTGTTCGCAAAATAGGGTCAGCAAAAAGGACGATCGAGCGGTTGTTCTTCTGCCTTACTGAGCATGTGCGAGAAAGTACAGAAAGCGCGTTGGGACAGCCTTCAGGCGATTTAATCAGCTGTATTACATAGATTCAATTCAACAAGGTTTCGTAATGACAGCAATTGATGTTGTTAGGTTAATACAAAGAAACTCTCTTGATTTCATCTTCAAAATTAGACACATTAAGTATTTTTAAATGATAACAGTTATTTAATGCCAACAATATCCATGTTTCACTTTTTTGATACGAGCGCAGGTTGTCTAGTCACCTCCTCGTGTATTAATGGTTTAATCCATATCTGTGCACAAAGTAGTGAAATCAGAAACATTTATATGACAATAAACTTATTCTATAATTCGCAGACCTGTTTGGGACCAAAGGCAGTGGACACCTGTGAGACGAGAATGGTTGAGCAGCAGCAGTAGCAGCAGTGCAAACTCATACCTCAGGTAAGAGACATAGGACAGGCGGGAGCAGGGATGATCAGCGGGTATGGTGTGGGATGGGGAGGGCACAAGAAAGACACTGGTCTACTGCGTAATGCAAGGCAAAAGAATGGAGGAACGCAGAGAAAACTATGGTTGATGTGAGTGTGCGTGCACAGGCCTACAGGGGTTAGGGTACACAAGCCCAGCCAGTTCTGTGATGGACCATCCAGAATTCTAGGTCTATCTATCTTGCCGCCTCTGCTGGTGCGTACTTACCTTGTGGGGCTCTGGAGCTGTTTTTGGTAGCCATATATATTTTTTTATTTTTCCCCACAGCCCTCTTTGGTGCCTGGTAATGAGGCAAAGATTGCAGACATTACCCACGCTGTCAGTGTTTTGAAATGCTACAGCAGTCACAGATTGGTTCAGATGCCATCACCATATATGTACTTGTACCACCCTCTAGTCCCCAGCAGCAAAGTACAGCCCAACCTGGACACGCCCCCTCATTAACACTTGTGCTTGTGCATAGACTGGTGGCAAGATATGGCCCAGAATGCTTGTCTTTCTAAGCATTTTTGAGCTAAAAAAAAAAAAAAAAAAAAAAAAAAACACCTGTAATTGAATACATGTAAGGTAGAGCTGTTTAATGTCACTCTTTGGAACATTCCAGGCAGAGATGTAACATGTCCACAGAAACAAGCAGGTGACACAACCAAAAAGTTACATAGTGCACCTTTAAATCAGCAATTTTGTGAAGCCCTGTTGAGATTTTGAGCTATACAAAATGAAATGAATAGTTACATAATTATAGATTTATTAAGACTATAAAAGGGTTCTGAATATATGGTGTGATTGGTGGTTGGGGGGGTGCAGGTTGGCAGAAATATCTCATGAATAATGATAATGAATGAATAATGCATGATAATGTAAAGAGACTGAATGTTGAGAAAAAAAAAAATCACACTTTTTTTTTTACTTTAATTAACACTTTTTTGTATTAATAAGAGCTTAGATTGTGAACAGATCATATATCACGAGCCCCAGGGTCTTAGGGGCCCAGAATTCAACCCTCTTCCTATTAATTTATATTAAAGGGGGGGCCATGTGAGGTTTCATGCTCTAGGCCCTCAAATTTTTGTCCACAGTCTGGTACCAAGCTTGAAGATAGTTGCCAAGTCTGCCTCTCCTTCAGCACGTGATGTTTTAGTAGGTGCTTTGTTTTGTGGGGCTTGGTTGCTTATTTCACTCTGAAAATCTGGCAACCCCGAACCGGGACAAAAACAGAAAGCAGAGTGAAGAGTTCATTTCTATTGAAAAATGCTTAAACTTTCCCCCAGACCCCTCTGCCTTCAATCTGACATCATTTCAATTCAGAATTCACTTTAGGGACCTTTATTTCATGAGCTAATACAAAAAAATACCAAATATGAGGCTATGTTTTATCGTGGGTGGTGGCAAGCGGGTTCCATCTGAAATCTTGGCCAGCCCTGATTGTTATTTTATTTTGTTTGTCTATTACCAGTGGCGTACTAAGCTCATTTACAGTGCTTAGACTAGAGATAAAATGTAATGGATAATATACTTGAAAGTGCTTATTTAAGTTCGAAATGCTGTCATAATTTTTCATGAGATGAATGTACTATATCTGTACTATATTTGAAACTTGAGAGTGGCTAATTGATCCTCATGTCTCTCCCCATTAGCCTTTTGACACTGAATGACTCATGACCATTTAGCCCAGGATGTTGTGCTATAAATATAATGTAGTTGTGACATTTTACTCGTTATCTCTGTCCACTGACTCACTGTATTTATAAAGAAAAAATATATCAAAGAAGGTCCATTGTTGATAAATCAGACTGGGGACAAGACCAGCACTAAACCTGATCGTAACTAGGACAAAACTAGGACTAAACCAGGACTAAGCCTGTCTCCTGTCACACACATAGGACACCTTTCTCCAAACACCACTGGGTGACAGTAAGTGTGGTCAGTCAGTAACTACAGCTGACCACCTGAAATACCCTGAAAAAAAGCGTATGTCTTCTTTAAAGCAGACTTATTATGCAAAATGAACTTTTCAGAGCTTTTAACCATGTTCTGTAGTTGTTTCCCCTTCTCATTTACCTTCACAAAATCATATTCGGAGTGATGTGTGCATGTCTGAGCCATCTTTAATCACTTATTTTCAAAACATCATATTGGCGACTGCATGCGCCCACTCCTCCGTACGTACTTTGTTCTCCAATTTTATTTTGTAAATTGGTGATACTCGTAAGATTCGCAGGTACACGCAGTAATTTTGGCACAAATGAAAATAAATCTGCTTCTTGCTGGTGTTATCTGCATCCATTGGACAGACTGACAACTTACCTGCTCTTTGTTGTGATGAGATTGGGCACCACAGTTTGGGCACCACAGTCAGCACGGACGTCAGCGGACTTGTTCCTTTTATTAAGTTGTTTTAGATGAATATTGTGACTTAAATGTGCAAATTATAACAAAATTACCCTTGGGTGTTATAGATTACAACTATATATCAGACACAATCAGAATGTGTTCTTTAAAGCTACCAGCTGTATGTAGATTGGTTGACTCGGCCATGTTGTATTCTCACATGACACCTCTAAATTAGGCCTGTCATGATTACACATTTTGAAGTGCCATATGTTGCTGAAGAAAATATGATAAATGCTAATACTGAAAACACAAGATTACACTAATACAATAATGCAAAAGCAGGATTATCTAAAAAAAAAACATGTAAAATTGCAAAACATGCTAAATGAAGTAGTTTGTTTTGTATCTGTAATGAGTAATGAAAGTCAATTATTCAGTCCTCCAAAGTGCGCTGTTAAAAAAAAAGTACTCAAATAGTGTTCCGTCTATTATTTTTTAAACGATAAGTTGAAAAAGTAATTATCGTGACATCTACACTAGATGCTATCGACGTTTCTACAGTCTGATAGTGTGTCAGTGTCACTGCAAAGCTGACACAGTGTTTGTTGTAGAATAAAAAAAAACACATACTTTTTGCTGTGAGTAAAAACGGATGGTCTGTGATTGGCAGATGGAGCGTTGAGGGCAGAGAAATCGTCGTCTCCTCTCTATGCTTCTCTGTGCAGGAAAATCTGGTCTGTCACTAAACTCACTATAACCTGCTCCACCTCCTCTCCTCTCACTGCCTCCCACTATCTCTCTCATTTTATCAGTCATTTGCAGAGAAAAATCCTATTTAAACGCCACTAGAGTTGTTTTAAAGCCTATTTAAAGGTGCACTGTGCAACTTTTCTGGTGGACGGTCTGCTATCTACTGATCTCCATGGAAATGTTATTGCTTTGTCTAGAACAGGGGTCGTTAACAGTCGGTCCGGGGTCAGAGTCCGGATCCAGACGCCATCCCATACAGACCCGGACCTATAGTTAACAAATTATTAAATTACTTTCAATTTTGACAAGGCGATTCAGTTTTAAGCGGTAACACTACAGGAGAATTTGCCTGATTTTGGCTGCGATTTGCTTCTCCTCAAGTTCGGGGAGGTGAGACCCGACTTTGTGTCTTTGTGTGTGATTTTGAAGCCTGATGTGTGTGGTGTCAGTGTGAGTCTGAGCTCCTCTGTCAGATCGTAACCACCAAACATCAGCAACGCTACGGTAACAGCCGATAAAACAGAGCGTCAGGGGCAGAGGAGTGACGGACACAGATACGCAACATACAAACTGGGGATATAGCGAAAATAATGAGAAGACTTTATCACCTCTTGTAAAGTGGTAAATTTAAAGTGCAGCAACTCATCCACATTTGCCATAGAAATTGTTCACAGTATAGATTAAACCTATCGATCATGAGGGACACATGGAGGTTATAGCACTACACTACATTACAGTTCAGATCTGTGGAGAATCACCCTCACCACAGAAGGAATTACTGTATTTTTGAGCAATAGAAACACCTGTAATGAATAAATTCTTGATGGATATGTTTAATGTCATACCATGGAACATCCCAAGCATCTCCATGAAGACAAGCAGGTAGTGGACCCTGACAAAAAAAGCATTGTTCCATTATTATTATTATTGTCACTTTTGTGGTCATTTTTTATAACATTTTTCTTTTCAAACATGGGGGAGAGCGGATACATCTGACAGAAATAAAAATAAAGGGTACAGAAAAATAAGAGCAAATCAACAGAGTTTAACCAAAATGGTGCTCCTTGTGTCGCAACAATTATCCCCAACCTCATCCTTCCCACCCGCTCAGCCCACCCAGCCGACCCGTTCCCTCTCAGCCCACCCAGCCCACCCAGTGCACCCATTCCCTCCCAGGCCACCCCACCCTCCCTGCACGACCCTTTGACCTTTATGCTAGTTAAAGCAAAGGTAAAAAAAAAAAAATTCTGTTGTTTCTTTCCATATAAAAAGTTGTCATTTTTAGATCTATTCAATCTATTTGATGTAATTACCATTTTTTGAACGATAAGTCAAAATAGTGTTTATCGTGACTGGTGTAGACTAGATGCTAGTCTTTGTCACTGCAGTCTGATAGTGATGAACAATGAACAAAAAACAGGCACGAGGAGGAGGAGGGAGGGGAACATACATGTAGCTTTCACATCTGCCATCACAAAAAAGAAAAAAAAAAAAAAAAAAAAAAACTAATATACTTGCGGATGTTAGCTTTAAAATGAAAACGCCCTTGTCTATATTATGTTATTATTCTTCGTCATGAGTTAATATTAAAGGGAGGAAATTTCATTATGGCTTAGCTGGAACTCTTCGGTGTTTAAATTGCAGTGGCTCATTTTCCAGACAGCTGCTCCGCTCAAAGCTCTCACAACGTTAATTAATGTTTGCGGTAACAGCTCAGACAAAGGTCTCCAGATTACGGCCTTTTCACTGTTCACAGGTGACACCCAAGAATAAATATTGTGACTCAGATAAGCACTGTAAATGTACTTTTGATTTCACATTCTAGTCTGTGGAAATCGAGTTATTAAGGCGGAAGAGCGGCAGAGTGGTTAGCATTCGGCTCACGCTACACTGTCAGACAAAGGTTCGGACACACTCTCTCATTTAATGTTTTATTTTTTATTTTTTTTCGTACCATTTTCTACATTTTATATACATACGGAAGACATCAAATATATGAAGAAAGATATATGCAATAATTTAAAAAAGAAAAAATAATAATAATAAACAAACATACACTACCAGTCAAAAGTGTGGATACACCCTTTCGTTTAATGTTTTTTTTTTTCATACCACTTTCTACATTTTATACACACAGAAGACATTAGATATACAAAGAAAGATATATAGAATTATTTAGTAAAGAAAAGAAAAAAAATCTGTATCTTATTTCATATATTTAAGTCTTCTGTATAGAAAAAAAAAAACCCAAAAAAACATTGAAGTTGTCCAAACTTTTGACTTCTGGGTGTAAAAGTGTATTGTGCTGCTTTTCTGGTGGAGTTTCTGGTGGGGTTTGTCACCTGCTTGTCTCCATGGAGATGTAATTGCTTGCCTGAAATATTCTACAGTATGGCATTTAATTTATCGACTGCACTGATACTATCTGAACTTTCATTTCTTTAACATGATGGTGGTGTTTTTCCCAATTTTAATACAACAAAAAAGAATTCCGGAGAGAGACATCAGCACCAAACAAAAGCAGAACCTCCAGAGATTTGTTTTTACAACTGTCCACTGTGTCTCATCAAACAAAATTATCACAAACTTCATAAATCTGTGACATCTCAAAGAAGAGAAGAGGAACCTACTGTTACACATTAACATCTGCTCTGTCCCTTCTCACATATGTTTTGGCCTTTGCCCTGAAACAAAGGAACGTTCTGTCCTTGGATGCGTTCCTGCTAAATTCTATTTGTATATCGTAGGACAAATACTGTAAATGAAAATGTGCTCTATTCAACCGTAGGGGAAAGATGCCAAACTGTGGTAAACTCTCTTCCAGACCAGAGAGATGGTCCTAAACACAACACAGCTCCTTCCGACTTAAGGGAGGAGCTAAGGCAAGACTCCTCACGGGGCGGCCCTCTTTGTTAAACTGTAGGGATGAATATATATATACAACAGTGTATTTAAATGCTGTCTTATCAACCATAGGGAACAGACCCGCTAAAACGTCATTAAACCCAGAGCCAGATCAGAAGGAGAAAGTGATTTCTGAGCTGTTTAGGCACCTCCATATTCTTTCTTTGAATATGAATATTTGAATATTTACATGAATATTTCAGGCATCTAGGCAACTTCTGGAGCCGAAGGTAAACTCTTAATAACTCTTAACAATCAGTATTAATGCCACCATCTGTATTCTTGCATGAATGTTCTGAACCAGGGATTAAAAACGTGCATTCTCTTCTCCCAGAGCAGAGCACGCCAGAGCAGATCTGATCTCACAGACAGCCACAGACAAACTGACAGGTCTGGTTTAATGAGACCACCCCTCTAAGAGCCCACCCCAGAGCAGTGTGCCGCTGTTCACAAAGACTCAATTTCATCACCTGACATCACAAGTTTGAGTCGTAATCACTCCAAACCAATTCCAAATAATTCACTATTTGAAAGCTAAATGGTTTAATTCCAAATGATTCAAATTTATCATAGGAGGTACTATGATCTACATAACAAAACAACAAAAGCAGAACCTCCAGAGATCAAAACTATCTTTGCGTTGTTTTAACAGCTGTCTACTGTCTCTCCTCAAACAAACTTATCAACAAACTTCATAAATCTGTGACATCACAAAGAAGAGAAGAGGAACTGCTCTGTTCCTTCTCACTCCAAAGATTCCTGCCACATGGGTCACCTTTTGGAATAAAACTTTGATTTTTGCTTAAATCCATTTTGTAATTTAGAAATTTTAAAATGTCTTAAAACTTTTGTGACAGTTCATCACAAGCGTGATGTCACTGCAAAATATTAATATGTTTAGTATTGGTTCCGGTTTTGTTCTAGAAAAAACAAAACATCTTTTATGAGCCTGCACACACCGCTCGACCTGCATCTGAAAACATGTTTTTTTACACTTCTGCGGTGAGTCTTGTGAGTACAGACAGGCCTGTGCTCCAACAGATGGAGCTCTGTAAACTTCAGGGATGAGAGCTTTCTCCTGTCGCTGCCTCTCTCTTCCCTCAGGAGATTTTTTATTAAAATGGACAATATTTCCTGCATTTTGGTGCATTTTAGAGTCAAGTCCAGATCATCACATTAGCACTTTACCACCACCAGCCAAATACAAAGACTAAAACTTCCCCTTTAAGTTTATGGCCACAGTGTGTCCAATCAACTTCACTGCATTCAAATTCACATGTCAACAGCAACAGCACTTTTTTTTTTAACTTTATTTAAAACTTCTGTTAGGAAAGGAAGACTGGCAGACCCCAAATACGCAGAGTAAAAAGGATTTATTAACAAAAATAGGTTTCTGGGGCAAGTGGGTTTCAGGGGTGGGGCAGGACGGTTCCAGGTTGGCTGTAGACGGTGGAGGTAGGTGAAGGCTGGAGCTGACCGGAGGAACAGGACTGGTGGTAACGGGACGAAGCTGGCTCCGGAAGAAGAAACTGAAGAGCGGACAAAAATAGGTAAGTATAAAAAAAAAATCAGAGTTCACAGAAACAGAATAAAGCTGAGCTTGATCACCACAAGACTGACGGAACGATCTGGCACTGGAGAGCAGGTCAGCAGGGCCTTTATTGCTGGAGTTGATTGTTGAATGAGTTTCAGGAGTGGAGCACAGCAGGTGAGGAGTGATTGGAATCCGCCCAGGAAGGACCAAACAAGGTGAGAGAGAAGGGGAAGAGGGAGCAGGAAGGGAGGGGGTAGGAGCAGCTGGATAAAAATTCTCACAACTTCAAACTGTCAAAAACAATACTGTGCAACTGTCCAAATGAACCCAATAAGCTGCACAACAAAAATTAGCCATATAATCAAAAACATGTTCGTGCCATGAATTAGATCAGATGTTTTACTCAGAAAAGTGCTGTTTACGTCCTATAACCTCAGTTTTATTAAGAAAGGAGCTCGAGGCGTGAGGGGAGAGACAGAGGAGAGCTGATCCTGTGAACAGCAGAGCCTCACGAGCTGTCTGGACTGATAATAAGAAATAACTTTAAGTGAATAAAACCCCACATAATGCGTATGAGAGAGTATTATCCTCCCATTACTGTGCCTATTTTCAATCTGAATATATGGGCCATTTTTTTTTTTTTTTTTTTTCAATATTTATTTTTCCAGCGTCAGATATCTCGAGGTGTATCCGTGAGAGTTGGCAGCCTCGCTCTCCTCTCACTGCCTCACGCTATCGATCTCATTTTATCTAATCTGCAGGGAAAAAACCTGTTTAAAGACCATATTAGTTGTTCTAAAGCTTATTTAAGAGCCACGACACAGCATTTCAGTGTTGAATAATTTTGTTTTGTAAACGAGGCCATTACTGGCGCACCCCAGGAGGGCGGCTGAAGGGGAGACACTGTAGACTCTTGAAATGACATTTGTTTTGTACTTCTTTGGTGTATTGAATATGGTGTGGTTTGTGAATAAAACCACAAAAACGGTCCATTTCTTTTATTTTATTTATTTCTCAAATTAAATGTGTTAAATATTTATGATATATCCCTCCTCATGTGGACATGTCATCAAAGCGTAGGTGTTTCATGATGTCTTGGAAGCGGTTTCGGGCCATAGCATAGCCATCCTTCTATTTGTTGAAGGTGAAGCAGGCAACTACAGTGCATCCGGAAAGTATTCACAGCGCTTCATTTTTTCCACATTTTGTCATGTTACAGCCTCATTCCAAATTGTATTAAATTCATCTCTTACCTCAAAATTCTACACACAATACCCCATTATGACAATGTGAAAAAAGTTTTTTGACAGTTTTTGAATTTATTAAAAATAGAAAACTAAGAAATCACATTTACATAAGTATTCACAGCCTTTGCCATGAAGCTCAAAATTGAGCTCAGGTACATCCTTTTTCCACTGATCATCCTTGAGATGTTTCTACAGCTTCATTGGAGTCCACCTGCGGTAAATTCAGTTGATTGGACATGATTTGGAAAGGCACACACCGGTCTATATAAGGTCCCACAGTTGACCGTGCATGTCGGAGCACAAACACCAAGCATGAAGTCAAAGGAATTGTCTGTAGACCTGCGAGACAGGTTTGTCTTGAGGCACAAATCTGGGGAAGGATACAGAACAATTTCTGCTGCTTTGAAGGTCCCAATGAGCACAGTGGCCTCCATTATTCGTAAATGGAAGACGTTTGGAACCACCAGGACTCTTCCTAGAGCTGGCCGGCCGTCTAAACTGAGCGATCGGGGGAGAAGGGCCTTAGTCAGGGAGGTGACCAAGAACCCGATGGTCACTCTGTCAGAGCTCCAGCGTTCCTCTGTGGAGAGAGGAGAGCCTTCCAAAAGGACAACCATCTCTGCAGCAATCCACCAATCAGGCCTGTATGGTAGAGTGGCCAGACGAAAGCCACTCCTTAGTAAAAGGAACATGGCAGCCCGTCTGGAATTTGCCAAAAGGCACTTGAACGACTCTCAGACCATAAGAAACAAAATTCTCTGGTCTGATGAGACAAAGATTGAACTCTTTGGTGTGAATGCCAGGCGTCATGTTTGGAGGAAACCAGGCACCGCTCATCACCAAAAAAATGAAACACAGAAGGTTCATTTTTCAGCAGGACAACGACCCAAAGCACACAGCCAAGATTTTAAAGGACTGGCTTCAGAACCACTCTGTGAATGTCCTGGAGTGGCCCAGCCAGAGTCCAGACTTGAATCCGATTGAACATTTCTGGAGAGACCTGAAAATGGCTGTGCACAGACGTCTCCCTTCCAACCTGATGGAGCTTGAGAATTACTGCAAAGAAGAATGGGCAAAACTGCCTAAAGATCGGTGTGCTAAGGCCCAATCCCAATTCTCCCCCTTAGCCCTCTGTCTTTGTCCTCTGTCTTTAAACAGAGGGGTAAGGCAAAGGGGTGTGTTTTAAACCCTTAGAAATGGGACACCCCTTTGCAGTCGCAACAATATGACATTATTTTTAAAGTTTTGAAGTATTGTGCTCCTTTTGAGTTTGTTTTAAATGAACTTTGCAAAAAGTAAAATGTTTTTTTAATTTTTTAATTTGTTAAAATGACTATACTCTGTACAACATATGTAAATCAAATTTTAATCAACTGTAACACAAAATTAAAATGCTGCAGAGGTGGACGGAGTTGTAGAGGATGCCTGGTACACACAAAAAAGAAAACAAAATTAATACATAGTCATAAACATATATAGTTGTTCTGGTACCTACAAATATTATAGAATGTAATATACCTTATATTTTATTTTCAAATTCTCCCACTTTTTTGAAGCTTGTTGGGCTGACACAACTCCAACAAGTCCAGCCTCCTACAAGAAATACAAATGTGATTAATAACATGTCATTAAATAGGGGATAATTTACAAGGCGAAACGAAACAATAATATTTTAGGCGATGCATGTTCGTAATACTTTACACATTCTACGTAACATGTGTCTAGTTCTAAAAGCGCATGAGACGAGTTACGAGGCGAAATGAAAACATATACAGATACAGCGATATATTTGACACATTCTAGTCTGACATATATCCGTATATAGTTCTTTTAGGCCATGCATGTTCGTAATACTTTACACATTCTACCGTAACAAGCGTATAGTTCTAACCGGGCATGTTACGATAAGCCGTATATGTCAGAAAGCGTAAATGCAGGCGCCATGAGTATACCTACAACTTTTCAAAAGTTACTACAGTTTTATGAGGTTCTTGAGTGCAAATACTCACATTTGTCCAATTTCTTCCCGATTGCTCGACACTTCCCGATTTCCGTGTTGCTTTTTGCTCCGACTTGCGTTAAGCCACGCCTATCCCCTTTGCGCAAAGGGTGCATCTGAAAACGCTTTGCGCAGAGGGGTATCATAGCCCTTCCCCTTAGCCCTCGCACTTACAGAAAAGAGTATTGGGACACCCCTCTGTCTCTCGTGAACGCGCACAACAGAGGGGTAGGGCTAAGACAGAGGGCTAAGGGGGAGAATTGAGACGCAGCCTAAGCTTGTGGCATCATATTCAAAAAGACTTGAGGCTGTAATTGCTGCCAAAGGTGGATCAACAAAGTATTAAGCAAAGGCTGTGAATACTTGTGTAAATGTGATTTATTAGTTTTCTATTTTTAATAAATTCAAAAAATGTAAAAAAAAAAAAAAAAAACTTTTTTCACATTGTCATAATGGGGTATTGTGTGTAGAATTTTGAGGTAAGAGATGAATTTAATACAATTTGGAATGAGGCTGTAACATGACAAAATGTGAGAAAAAGGAAGCGCTGTGAATACTTTCCGGATGCACTGTATTTATCCCCCTCAGCACAAAAGGCTGCATGCAACTTTGGAACCTTTAGCCCACCATCCCCCACTGCCACACGCCCACACAGCTTATGGGAACTGACCAGCTAGTCCTCCCCCCTGCTGATTCTTCAGGTACTGGAGGCATTTACAAATGAAGAGATGCTAATTGTGACCATCAGAGTCGTCAGTTTGGACTAAGAGTCTTTCGACTCTTCTCTAGGACTTTTAGGGGGGTGTCAAAATTCCTGGGACTTCTAGTGTTAAAGGTTCTAAATTACACAGCACTGTGAGCTTTAAGTCAAGTTATAATGTTTTTACCTACTCAAAAACATACCTGGAGTTTTTTTTCTTTTGCACGTTTGAGTAATCCTTTATTATTATTGTCTACATCTCCTAAGATGAAAAGGCCCTGTTCCACCTTGTGATGTCATGAAGCGGTAGTTTTCAAGTTAACAACTACCTTTTACCTTTTGTTTAAATTCCAAGGCTGAAATGACCCAAATGACTCTAGTGAAAGTGTAATACAAAAAGTGGAACTCTTTTTGTATTACATGACATCACAAGGTGGACAAAGTGTTTTCAGTTTGAGAGAACTCAGCCTAAATATGCAGGATTTCTGCGTTAAACCTGTGTGAATGAAACAAAACACAGCTGCAGGGATGTTTTTTCGATGAGGAAACAACTTTATAGCATAGATCAGAAAATAGCGTAATATGGGCCCTTTTGACAACATGACATTTTCTTTGAATACAGAAGACACATTTATCTATGTAGTAGACATTTATGAAAAAGACATACTGTAGCTTATAATTTACATCACTTATCTATAATAGTGCACATCTGTTGCCATAGCACCAGCTGTTTACATAATTCCACTGATTCAAAACTGAAAATGAAACCTCCTGATTGAAATCGGCAGCTGAACTGTGCGATATTTGACTCGGATCACTAATGTAACTTTAAAGGGTCCATATTACACCATTTTCTTGTTATAATGTGTTATAATGTTGTTTCATCATCAAAATATGCCTGGAGTTGTGTTTTGTTTCGTTCACACACATTTGTTGAACATGCAAATCCTGAATATTTAGGCTGAGTTCTTCTCTCAAACAGAAAACACTGTCACGTGGTAATACAGAAAGTGCTCCACTGTGTTTTTAAATTCCATAGACCTTCACTAGATTCATCTAGATAATTTCAGCTCTAATTACCTATCTCTACTGAACTAAAGGTAACTTGAAAACTACAGCTTCATGACATCACAAGGTGGAACAGAGCATTTTGAGCTTTAGAGATGTAGACAGACTGATAATAAAGGATTAATCAAACATGAATGAAACAAAACACAACTCCAGGTCTGTTTTTGAGGAGGTAACAGCATTCTAACATGGCTTAACGCTCACAAGAGTCAGTTTTGATTAATATAGGCTGCAGTATGCATTTTTCAGTGATAAGAGTTCTACCGCCTGCCTGTCTCCATGGAGATGTTATTGCTTTGCCTGAAATGTTCCACAATATCTAATATCTATACACAATTCTTTAAGTAATGTATTTTTCCATATATTTCAGTAATCCTTATTCAAACACCTAAATCATATTTTGTTTTAGATTTGGATATGTCTGTAATACTCTTCAGTTCATTTTAAGTGTGAATATTGTACTGTAGAACTGCACCCTTTGGTTTAAACATCAGCTCTACAGTCACCACTGGGCCCGCGGGAGGCCATTTGCTGTCACTAAAGGCATGTCATTCTGAGAGCTATTTTGGGTTGATTGCGACCTGGTTGGAGCTGGCAAGCTACAGTGAGGAGCTCATTCTGCTTTCTGCTTAAATTGAGGACCAAAACACAGAATATAATATAACCAATTTTTACATAATAGATCATATTTTTGAGGGGGCTTTATCCAAATGAGACTTTGTTTTTAACTTCACAAATCTGATGCAATGTGCAGTAGTTTCATCAGCGGGATGCACGCTGATAGTGTCTTGATAGAGCTCTGAAGAGGGAGTAATTTAGCACATCAAAAATTAAACTAAAATTTATTAAACATTTGAATATGTTGTTTTTGGTGAATATAGCATTTTCAAAACAAACAACAAAGGTTATATGGTGATCTAGATGTTATGTGTTAACAATTAACACCCCCACATAAGTGTACTATCGCCTCTTTAAAGAGCCACTAAACACCAAAACCACTGTTTTTACTGATTAACTGTGTAAATGGGTCTAAAATAGAAGTGTATACCTATCCCTGGCCTTATTTTGGCATTTTAGTGCATATTTGTTAAAAATCAGACTTTGGGTCAAAAGCCATGGCTGTAACGGCCTCTTTAGGATCAACTATGGCCACTACATTTGAATTTCCAGGTTGAACAAACGGCCGCCAATGAGTCAGATGCAGGTTATTATGTGACAAGCACAGCTGCTCACGGTCAGCTCATGGTCTATGGGCGGTACGTGAGCCCCGCTTGCTATGGTCTCCCCCTCCGCATCAGGGGAAGGAGGTGGAGAAAAATCCTCCACCTCAAAGCTGCGCTCCCTGGCGAAACTCGCTTCGCTGTCACTCTTCATTGGCAGTATGTTATTGCTCGCTCTCACTGACCGGCGCTGTCGCCCGGCTGTCACTCATAGGTCAAGCCCCGCCCCACACCATCACCCCACTCACACTCCCCAACCCATCGAGTGTCGCCCACTTTGGTGGATTTTTCAAATTTTGACTGTGGGCGGAGTTAACTCAAGCACCCCATGGATCATCGTTATAATTTGCCCAAATTAAATACAATATTTATCTAAAACAACTTAATAAAAGAAACTTATCGCCGAAAACGTCATCATAACACCTCCTATACAGTAGATGGCTGCAGATTACACTAGCAAGCAGCCGAATCCTGTGTGTATCACTGATTTAAAAAATAAATCTGGAGAACGAAGTAAGTACAGAGCAGTGGGCGTATGTCGGTGACAGTGAAAACAGGGGTTAATCGGCAATATGGTAACTTGAAAATAAATGATTAAAGATTGAAAACATGCACAAATCACTCCAAATACAGCTTCGAGACGGTAAATGAGAAGGGAAAACAACAATTTTGCATTATCTCCTTTAAGAAAATCTCATATACTGTATATGCAAGGTATTATATATTTCCCTGAATCCAGATGCCTTGGTTGTACAGCCCTGGTCTCTATCATGTTTTTGCTCAGATCTAGAGAGAGGGAGCCTTTAAAGTGCAGCTCTGACCTTTGTGATGGAGGCTCTGCTTGTGGTTCGGGCGTTTGACTGCGCTCGTCCATGGCATTTCACTGCACTGACAGTTAAAGCGGCTGGATTTATGTGGGTTATGTATTTCAGATTCTACACTGCACTGCCTCTCAAAGAGAGGGGTAAGGAGCCAGCAGGTTGCTTTCAGGTTGCAGAATTTGATGTTGTCAGATGGTGGGCAGGGGCCTATATAACTCTATGGGAGATTTAGCCCACTGTTTTTGCAACAAATATCCAAACGTATGATCCACAAGTGTTGAACCTTATCATTATTTGTTAGGGATTGGCATCACAAACTTGCCATATTCATTTTATGGCTTAAAGGTCCTATATTACGCAAAATTGACTCTTATGAGCTTTAAGACATGCTATAATTCTATTACGTTCTCAAAAACAAGTCTCAAGTCTAAGTCTCCAAAGCTCAAAATGCTCTGTTCCACCTTGTGATGTCATGAAGCGGTAGTTTTCAAGTTAACAGCTACTTTTACCTTTAGTTCAGTAGAGATTGGCAATATCAAGGCTAAAATTTCCAAATAATTGTAGTGACTGTGTATGTGGAGTGCTTTTTGTATTACCATATGACATCACAAGGTGGAACAAAGCGTTTTCAATTTGAGAAAAGAACTCAGCCTAAATATGCATAGTTTGTGTGTTAAACATGTGCGAATGAAACAAAACACAACTCCAGGTGTGTTTGTGATGAGGAAACCGTTTAAAGGTGCACTGTGAACCCTTTTTCTGGTAGGAAACAGTCATCTGCTTGTCTCCACTGAGATGACATTGCACTGCCTGGAATGCTCCACAGTATAGCATACAGTATATTCAATTTCAGGTCTGTTTAATGCTTAAAAAAATAACATGAGAAAAAATGTAATCGTACTGTGATCAGGCTTGCCTCTCCATAGATTAGATGTGTAACTTGACCTGGACAAGTATCTAGTTATTAATGCAAGCTTAACTGATTCAATTCAATGTAATCAGTTCATACAATGTTATCCTCCAATTTGCCTAATTAAATAGATTGTCATTGTTATTTAAATTGTATGGCACAAGTACAGAGGACATGATGCAATGTTCTCCAGCTCCAGTCTATTCAGATTTCAATTACAGGCTCAAGAGGAGACACCACTCCATCAAAGTGAAAAGATAAATGTCGAACAGATGGAACTACATGCTGTATTCCCGTTGTCCTCTGAGCTTGGATTTTGTGAGTTTCCATCTTTGAGAAAATCAAAATGGAACTTTCTATCTCGGAATTCCTACTTGAAAACTCAGAAACCATTTCAGTTAGAGCAGCGTTAGCGCATACCTGGAGCACTGGAGATGTAGACAGACTAATAATAAATAAAGGATTACTTTATATATAATGTGTGAATGAAACAAAACACAACTTCAGGTAATATATTATTTGGTGTAATATTCAGACTAAACCTTGGCTCACGCAACAGCAGCAATGTCACCAGGAGAGTAGGAAGGAAAGAGAGTGTGATTTTTATTTTTTTTTATACTATTTCATTCTCTTGACAAATTTACAGTATTTATTGCTTTTTCTACAAATACTCCCACTGCTTTTTAGTGAAATCTGAACTGTTAAAAGCCCTTCTGGGGGCTGGCTTTGTCAATTAGCCTCAGATATAAACACTGATGTTGTTAAAAGTAGGCCAACTGTAGCTTGTTTTTCTAGGTATTTTTGAGCTATAAAATCACCTGTAATTGAATACATGTAAAATAGAGCTGCTTAGTGTCATACTGTGGAAGATTCCAGGCAGAGCAATGATTTATCCATAGAAACAAGCAGGTGACGGATCTTAAACACAAAAGTTACTTAGTTCACCTTTAAGAAAACATTAGTAAATCACAATTTGGCAATTTTACCAAAATACTGTAGCTGTCTGTCCAGCTGTTACTTTTATACAAAGACGTGTGAACCATATCCTTCTGTCTTCCTGATCGCAGAGGACGTGATTAACAGGTGGATTAACCAATCAGAGAAAAGCATGGTCTGTTTGAGTCAGAACAATCTCTCCGATTCTTGAAGCTTTCAGGACAGAATTACCTTGTAGAGGCGTGCTTTTCTAAAGAACATAAAAGTGCTCTGAAAGTGTCTGAGGATATAGGGCGATTCAGAGCTTCTTGTCTGTACTTTCAGAAGTTTCTGTGTTTCCTCATAAAACTGTTTAAACTACCATTGTTGTCAAGAGTGTGGAAGGGCGAGTGTTTCTGTTCCTGTATCATTATCAAGTGAGCCATACACATGAACAGGAAGTCGCAAATATTCTGTCTGGCCTCTTTTTACTCTTCTTAAAGGTGCATTGTGTAACTTTTCTGGTAGAAGGTCTGTCACCTACTTGTTTCTATGGATATGTCATTGCTCTGCCTGGAATGTTCCACAGTATGACATTAAACTGTTCTACCTTACGTTTATTCAATTACAAGTGTAGCTAAAAAATACCTAGAAAAAAAGGCATTCTGACTGGGGTCGCCTCTCCACAGATTTGACCTGTAACTTCTAGTTTGGTCTCCATGAAGACAGAAAGGTTTAATATCATACTGTGAAACATTCTGGAAGAGGCACATCACCTGCATGGAAATAAAACCATACTTTGGAACATTTTTCATTGCGATAGATCTGTTTTATGCCACACTGCAGAATATCGACAAAACATTTACAGTAGAAAACAAACAGATGGAGGCTAGATAATAGGTTTATTGAAATGCAAGCCGCTCAGAAAAAATGCATGTTTTTCAGTGCAATAAACACATCCATAATGAAAAAAAAAAAACATGTTTTAGTCTAATTTTCTACAAAAACATTACATACTGAGGCTTTAAAACCATACTTTAGAACATTCATCATTGACGTCTTATGCCATACAAACATACATACAAAATGACATGGAAATAAATGTTCCATGAAGGCCCTTTTTCAAGTCCAAATCTGTTTTTCAGTGCCATAATCACAACCTAAATCACCAAAAGGTCTATATTTGACTAAAAAGTGACACACTGTGGCTTTAACAAACACTGGTCGGATAGAAGAAACCAAAGTGTTTAGGGAGTGACTTTGAATTTCAATAAGCAAATTAGCATTAGCTGCCAATAAATGCATATAGTGTTTAAAGAGGATATTTTAGGCTTAAGGCAGTCAGCACCAGTCCTTGGTTAAGTCCTTCATCTAAACTGTCCATTGCAAATCAATAGTCGTCTGTCATTGTGTGTCTCTAAGCACAGAGCTAACTAACCTAAACCAGAAGACCTCTACCAGCACCAGTGATGCTTCATATCGATATCAAAGTTAAATGTTAAAGGGCCCATATTACGCTATTTTCTGATCTATGTTATATGTAGTTTTCTCATCACAAACAGACCTGGAGTTGTGTTTTGTTTCAATCACACATGTTTAACACACAAATCCTGCATATTTCTTTTCTCAAACTGAATAATTAGTATGATTTCAACCCTGGAATTGCCAATCTCTACTGAACTAAAGGTATACAAGTAGCTGTTAACTTGAAAACTACCACTAGATGACATCACAAGGTGGAAAAGGGCTCAAAAAAATAACATGCAGTCGTGCTGTGAGTGGGCTCGTCTCACCTCAGCACTGACCTGTAAATTGGCCTGTTGGTTGCTTGTCTCCACTGAGATTTTGTGTTTAGTGAGACAAGTTTACCATAATGCCATACTGTGGAACTTTCTAAACAAAGCAATTCCTGTACATCTCCAGAGTGTCAAGAAATTGGGATAAACTCCATCCGTAAAGTTACGTAGTACATAGAAATAATAGAGTATTTAAAGGCATTTGTGACAGCCCACCATCTTGATTGCTTCGTCACACGATCCATGCGTCAGAGAAGATTTACAGATGCAGTTGATCACTATGACAACCCATTTGCGAATTCCTGGAAACAGGTCATCAATCCACCTGCCCTTTTCACCTGCCCCCCTCTCAAACTGCACCAGCCTATAAAAAAAATCTGACGCAATCTGAAACTATGGACTTGCCCGAGTATTATATAAGCTTTACTTTTTCTTCTGCTGACCGGAAATTAAAAAAGTCTGCGAAGTGGACACCAGAGAGCCCGTCGAGGTCCTCTAGAACAGATTAATTTGAGCCTTGCCTTCGTGTCCTATATTTCCCCTTTACAAAGAGCAGGAGGTGGAAGTGGCAGTGAGAATATTGATTACTTTTATGACCGGTCAGATGCACTAATAACTGCAGCTTGGCGAACTACAGTATGTCCAGTATTGTGATTGTCCTGTATCAGTTAAAAGCCCTATAGGGACCAGTTCTCCAGCTATAAGCACTTTGATGCATACATTGGGCTGCTGTGCTACAGTTAGTCAGTGTTTTTGCATATGTCCTTTAATGAAATGAAAATAGATTAGATTAAACATTTGGCCATGAGAAAAATTACAACTTTAGTGCAACCTTAAAGATCCTATATTATGCAAAAGTGACTCTTGTGAGCTTTAAGCCATGTTATAATGTTGTTACCTCACCAAAAACATACCTAGAGTTGTGTTTTGTTTTGTTTCATTCACACATGTTTGAGTAATCCTTTATTATTAGTCTGTCTACATCTCCAAGCTCAAAATGCTCAGCTTGTGATGTCAAGAAGTAGTAGTTTCAAGTTAGCAGCTACCTTTTATATTTTGGTCAAGAGATTGTCAATTCCAGGGCTGAAATTATCCAAATGATTCTAGTGATTTTTGTGTTTTGTCTGTTTGAACTGTGGGAAGTGTCTTTGAGTGTCAATAAAAGCACTTTACAAGTTTTATGCATTATTATTATTATTATTATTATTATTATTAGTAGTAGTAGTAGTAGTAGTAGTAGTAGTAGTAGTAGTAGTAGTAGTAGTAGTAAAGGTGTATGCAATTTAAAACCAGTGGAGTACTTCCTGTATTACCGCGTGACATCACAAGGTGGAAGAGAGTGTTTACTGTTTGAGAGACTCTAAATCTGCAGAGTTTGTGTGTTAAAAATGTGTGAATGTAACAAAACACAACTCCGGGTGTGTTTTTGACAAGGAAACAACATTATAACAGATCAGAAAATAGCGTAATACAGACCCTTTAATGACTGTTCGTAGTAACTGAATCTTCTTCCTGGTTAATTACGATCAGGTCTGTTCCTGGACACATTCTAGGGCCACTGATGTTTCTGTATTACCGGTATATTCCTGATTTACCAGCACACCTCTTCACTCCTCCACCTCTCACTTTGCACATATTGTTTCCTTTGGCGTCATCTGTCTTTTCATGATTGTGAACAATGAGCCTATTCACTTTGTAAACAGAGGGGTCAAAGGTTACACCATGCCTAATCCTGACCTGTTGCCTGGGCTGTGAGCTAAGACGTTCACCGGATCAATAGCTGTTTACAATAATCCGCCTGGACGTCGCCACACCAACTGTGAAACCAACGCTAGAAAGAATTGATACTTTGCAGCTGGGGTTGTGATGCTATCTGTAAGCACTGCTCTGTCTGTCATGTTAAACTTTAATCTGAGGTTTATTTTAACATAATCTGACCAGAAAAAGCTGATTTAGTTATAACTACAGCAGGTGATCTGATTTCCACATAAACATCATTGTCTGAGTGGTCAGATCAGGTTGGCAATGCGATTCCAGCTCCCACACATTAATACTTCTGTTATGTCCTTGGGCAAGACTCTTAACCCTCCTCGTCCCCAGCGTCTGTGTACACTGGTGTATGAACGTGTGTGTTAGTGGGTGAGTGGTGCATTGACGTAAAGCGCTTTGAGTGCCTTGAATCTGGAAAAGAGCGATATAAAAAATGGGACCCTTTCCTTTTAAGACACAATCTTTACTTTGCATAAAATTTGCATAAGAACACTGAAAATATGTTTGTGTTTTAGTCACGCACTGTGCCCATCTATTAAGTTCTGGCCTTCATCTGATATAGAGAAGTTTTCAAATTTAATTAGGATCTTACATGGCCTTCGTTATTTCCTGGCATCTCTGTTTATACAGAAATATTCGTCTGTTCACCACTCCCTCTGTCGTATTGAGTCTGTTTATATAAAAGGACATACAGTAGCTAACCCGCTATCCACAGCATTTCAAATAGGAAGTGTTCATCAGCTGGTTCCACTTGACTTTACATAGAAAAATTGTCACTCCTCTCTCTGTAACAACTGCTGTGAGCCTCGTTATTTTGGTCTTAAAATGTTTGTATACTCTATCCTGAGGTTTTTATTTCTTTAGCTTGGCCGTGAATAAATTCCTTTTCCTAATATAAGTTTGCTGCTAGTCTCATGAGCTTCATTTGACCAAACACCATGGGTAACATCACACTCACTTAGTCCACTTCTTTATACAGACTTTGGTCTCGAGTCAGAAGCAAACCTGATCGTCCAATCAGATTTGTTTATTTTATTGACACTTGTGAAACAAAGCAGCTCATTGGTCACCTGTCATTTTGAACTAACTCAAATTTCTCTCATTTAATGCTTTAATCATTCATTCAGCAGACATTTGCGATATTTTTCAGACTCTTGTGATTTTTTCCCTTACTTTTTCCTTGTAAATTGACTGGCTCTGGCTCTCTGACTGGCTTAACCCACCTGTCAATCACATCTGAAAACAGGGAGACCAGACTCACATCTTAGTAAAGTTTAGGATAAGTGTGTATTCTGGACTACATTATATCTTCACTTTTCTTTTCTTTATAATAAAAATATTTCACTTTGGAGCCGTATTTGTTTTGTCAGACATTGACCTTGGTGCAGTGGAGATTCAGCTCTTATATCATGTCGTACCTTCCTTTATATTTCAGTGCTGCTGCTTGAAGCTATTTGAAGTCTTTTCTCTTTGGGGGCTTCCAGCTGAGAGCTCGGATCTTAACCAGACCAAACCCAGACCCCCTCTGTATCCAAGGGCAACAGGCATTAACATGGAACAGAGCTCACAGGGGTTTGTGCATCTAGACCAGGTCTACAAGGACGTGGTTTTGACTTTCAGATGTGATCATGTGCTAGTTATAATTAGATTAGAAGTACAAAAGTAAAAGTACAATATTTAAGTACATTTTTTAGGCATCTGTAGTTTACTTAAAGGTGCATTGTGTAACTTTTCTGGTAGAGGGTCTGTCAAATGCTTTTCTCCATGGAGATGTTATTGCTTTGTCTGGAATGTTTCACAGTATGGCATTAAACCTTTCTATCTTCATGGAGACAAAACCAAGTTACAGATCAGATCTGTGGAGAGGCGACCCCGCTTACAGTCAGAATGCCTGTTTTTCTAGGTATTTTTGTACCATAAAAACATGTAGAGCAATGACATATCCATAGAAACTAGCAGGTGACGGATCCCCAACCAGCAATTACAGTTTACAATGGATACTTTTTACTTATTGACTTATTTTTAGCAGATTTCATTTGAGTTAAAGGTGCACTGTGTAACTTTTCTGGTGGAGGGTCCTTCGAATGCTTGTCTCCATGGAGATGTTATTGCTTTGTCTGGAATGTTTCACAGTAAAACATTAAACCTTTCTATCTTCATGGAGATTAAACTAGACCAAGTTACAGGTCAGATCTGTGGAGAGGCGACCCCGCTCAAAGTCAGAATGTTTGTTTTTCTTGGTATTTTTGAGCTATAAAAGCACCTGTAATTTAATAAATGTAAGGTAGAGCTGTTTAATGTCATACTGTGGAACATTCCAGGCAAAGCAATGACATCTCCATAGAAACAAGCAGGTGATGGACCCCAAACCAAAAAGTTACATAGTGCATCTTTAACGATTCAACTCTGAGCAAACCAAACACATAGATACACTAAAACAGCTAGAAAAACTAAGAAATCAATAGAATAACTTAAAATCAGCTAAAATCTTTATCAAAATCACTACATCATGCTTTAAAAGAACACTGCCACGCTGCATCTCATTTCTTCCTTTACAAGCTAATTTTTCTGTTTTTGAGTCACAATAACTAACACAGTATCTAGCTTTCAGTGCCATTTTCTTCCACGCACCTGCGTTCCAAAAATTTCAATAGCAGTGAGCGGTTTTGCCAATACAATATTAAAGTGGTCTTTCTACAAACCTGAGCAGTTACAAGAGTTTATTCAGTTTGTGTTAATGTGATGTGATGATGCGCTGGCACTCGCTCTGGCACATGGCAAAATTACAGGAAAGACAGTCTCACTGGGGGAGGGGAGAATATAATTAGGAAGTGTTCGTCTGAGGTTTTAAATGAATTCTGTTGTGATTGAATGAAAGCAGTAGGGGGCGCACAGGGGCTAAGGGCATGGAGCTGTCAGGTTCAATATCTGTTTAAAAGACTAATGTAGTGTGCTATAATGTTATATAAGAGAAAGTTTTGTGCAGGCTTTTTAAACAAACTAAACTTGATTTCGAGACTAAAGAATAGACTTGATACTCGATACAGATTTTGATACACAAATAATCATTTTTAAAACTCTTTTTTAAACAATATTGTCTGTAATTTTCAACACAAAATTATAGTATTAGTATAGTATTTATTACGCCATGTGGTCTTACACTAGTTCTGATAAAACACAAGGATAGGAAAAGGTCAAATTTGATCCAATTATGTGATTTTTTTCATTATCAATACTGTACTTGCTTCAATGAGTATCTAGTTTTAGTATTGATTAGTATCTGATTTTCAATACTTTTGACAACTCTAGTGTCTAGTTTCAGTACTATTTTTAACATATGTATGTATTTTTTTCTTATCCTGTAGTCTATTTTCATATAATCAAAAGCAACTGAATATGGAAAAGGACCAACCCAAGTGTGAATGCTCTGCTAGGGAAGAAGCTAGGGATGCACCGATCCACTACTGGTATCAAATATTGCCAATACCGAAAAATTTGCTAGATCGGACATTGACTTCCAAATATTGATTCAGCCGATATCCTGGTTGGACATATAAATTGATGTAATAAGACTATTTACTGGTTATAATCGTCCCAGAAAGTATGTTTGAACTTTTAGGCCCAGCCACCAGACGCTCGCCATCGAGCACCCAATCCAGGCCTGGTTCCAGAGTGGGGCCCCGGTAACGCCAATCCGGGCGACGTAATTGGCCTTGCTGTTTTCCTCTTCATAAAGGGCTTCTGAACCGCTCTTAGTCTGGTCCCCCAGGACCTGTTTGCCTTGGGAGACCCTACCAGGGGCATGAAGGCCCCGACAACATAGCTTCCGGGATCATTCGGGCTCCACCATGTTAAGGTGGTGGTTCAAGGAGGGGACCACACAATTTTTTTTTTTTTTTATAATTTTAACCAGACAATGTATTTATTAAAATTATATAAAAATCTCTTCTTATCTCCTGTCTCATCTTGTCAAAACTTCATCTCAACCCACACTAACATCTGCTAATTTTCCCCGAGGCGAGTGTGGCTCCACACTCAATACTACACACTCTAATAACAAACAAGTGGCAATGTTTGGTGGTGAAGTCTGCCTCTGTGCGCACTGGAAACGTTATTGTTGTCATCTGTTATCCCTGTTTCTACCTCCAAGCATTTTGTTTTCATTTCAAGAGCAAACCCTCGGCTTTATCCCTTCTCATTGCGGCTCAGTTGACGCGCTTTGTTTTGATTTACGGCGTTGATCTTCTTCTCACGGTTTCCATGGCACTCGATATACGCAACTGTACCCTTCCTAACAAGACAGAAGTGAAGATATTGAAAAATGATTAATGAGCAAATCAAAACAAAGTGCTCGTGCCTTGGATAAAATGTATGTTCTTGTATTTTTTTCCCCCTTTCTTTCATCTGTCTTGGGAAACTGAAATAGCTTGCGTCTTGGTTCTGCACCTGCTGCTTTTCACATAACGGTTTGAAGTCAAGAAGTTCCTGTATTGTATGGCTTTGATTGGAGTGCATTATGTAACTTTTCTGGTGGAGGGTCCGTCGAATGCTTTTCTCTATGGAGATGTTATTGTTTTGTCTGGAATGTTTCATAGTATGGTATTTATCTTTCTATTTTCATGGAGACCAAACCAGACCAAGTTACAGGTCAGATCTGTGGAGAGGCGACCCCACTCACAGTCAGTCACGGTCTGTTTTTCTAGATATTTTGGAGCTTTAACATCATCTGTATTTGAATAAATGTAAGGTAGAGCTGTTTAATATCACACTGTGGAACATTCCAGGCAGAGCAATGACATATCCATAGAAACAAGCAAGTGACGGACCCCCAACCAAAAAGTTACATAGTGCACCTTTAAGGAAACTACTACACCATTAAAGTACTTGTCTGGACGTACAATCTGATGTATAATTTGAAGGTAATGTCATTTTAAAATGTAAAGAGGGGGTATTTTTTGGAGCTTTCAACTAAACATGTTATAATGTTGTTTCCTGAAGTTTTATATGTCATCCATACATGTTTATGTAATCTAGCGATCTCTCCCGGGCAGTGGTGAAACGTGACAAAGCAAAAGTAGTAAAGTGCTGTACTTAAGTATACATTTTAGGTGCCTAATAAGTACATTTTAAAGTGGATACTTTTTACTTTTACTTCATCTGAGAGCAGGTATCTTTCTACTTCAATATATTTTTGAACAGGACTGAAATGTAAAAGTATTTTTATTATCACGTGAGACCTGCTGAAAAGGCTGACTTTTTTTTTTTTTTTTTTTTTTAATCAAAGTCATAGTTTAAGCAAATAAAAAATATACAAATAAAAAGAGCTAGAAAAAATGACTGATTCAGTTGAACAAAATTCAGCACAAATCTGTATAAAAATCTCTACATTTTAAGCCTTATAAGACCTGAAAATCAGTGTGAAATGATTATTTAAATTAAATTTAAATTCCTTAAGTTGATTTTTTAAGGTGATTTACTTGAGTATTTTTTTTTTTGCTCCAGTATCTGTACTTTTACTTAAATAACAAATTTGAGTACTTCTTACTTCTGCTGTAAGATTCTGTCCAACGCTCCACCCACAAGCCTACATCACCCATCCTCCTATGTGGCAATTCTCCAAAAATACACAAAAACATGACACAAAACAATACACTACAACTTCACAAATCTGATGCGATGTCCAGTAGTTTCATTAGCGGGATGCACGCTGATTGTAATGTTATAGCGCTATGAAGGGGAGTGACTTAATGCGGAGAGCAACTCAGAGCATCAAATTGAAAAATTAAACAAATTACATGTAAATTAATTTGTTTAATTAAACTAAAAAATGTAATTACATTTTTGGCGAATATTGCATTTTCAGAACAATAAAAGGTAATATTTTATGTGTGGGCAATTAATACCCCATAGAAATGCAATACCCCCGCACAAGCATTTGTCGTACTCACAGAGGGAAGTTTTATCAAGTAAGATAATTATTACTTCAATAAAATATGCAGTAAAATATGTATAGAAGTATTATGGTAAAAAGTAAAAAGTAACTCTCACTCGTGAACAATTCAATGAAAAAAATAGGCTACAATATAGTGTTACTAAATGAGCTGTGAGGCTAGTGAAGAGTGAAATGAAATGTCAGCAAAGCATTCTGGGAGTCCACAGGGGGTCTACACACAAACCATTATCGAAACAGCACAGCAATTTTTAGTGGCATTTGGCAGGTTTGAACCGTATCATTTTTAGTATTTTGGTTCTCAAGAAAACACATAAGTCTATTATTTGGGTTGCCAGTTCCTACGACTAAAACCAGTAAACCTAAAAAGACTCTCTGATCTGAATGGTCATTACCTAAACCTCAGCTCCTGCAGCCAGTCATGAGTCAGTGCTAGTGCAGCCTCTGCAGCTCAGTGAGGGAATTCTGGAGGTTCTGAGCTTCACATGAGGCCTGTCCATAAACTGAGACTCGTATGTGTCCTCTATTTGCAGGTTAAAGGGCTCATATAACGTTATTTTATGATCTCTGCTATAATATTGTTTCCTCGTCAAAAACCACAAATCACCCAGAGTTGTGTTTTGTTTCGTTCAACATGTTTAACACACAAACCCTACATATCAAGGCTCAGTTCTTCTCTCAAATTAAAAACACTCTGTTCCACCTTATGATCTCATGTGGTAATACAGGAAGTGCTCCACTGTGTTTTTAAACTCCATACACTTTCACAAGAATTATTTGGATAATTTCAGCTCTGGAATTGCCAAACTCTACTGAACTAAAGTTAAAAGGTAGCTGTTCACTTGAAAACTACCACTACATGACATCACAAGGTGGAACAGAGCATTTTGAGCTTTGGACAGAGGTGGAAAAAGTACTGAAAAATTGTAATTAAGTAAAAGTATCTTTACTTTGCTTAAATCCTACTCAAGTAAAAGTAAAAGTACCCATCTGAAAATGTACTCGAGTAAAAGTAAAAAATGACTTCATTTCAAATGTACTTTGAGTAAAAGTTACTTAGTTACTTTCAATTAAATAAAAAAAAAAAAACTACAGTAAAAATGCAGGTTTTTTCATAATGTTGCTGCACATAAATGCGCTCTTAAATAGACATAAACTGCGGTAAACTAAATGTGACGCACTACCATTTAATTCCTCTAGGAGCTGAAGATATATGGGATAATGAATCTAGGACAGGGGTCGGCAACCCGCGGCTCCAGAGCCGCATGTGGCTCTTTCATCGTTCTGTCGTGGCTCCCTGTGACTTTGGAAAATAATGAGTATTTATTAATTACATTGTATTTTTATTTTAGTTTGTTCGTTTTTAAATGTAAATCTAAAATTGTAGATAATGGTAATCTTGTAACATTTAAATAAAACGTTTTTTTATATTTTTGTCGCTCAAAACATGCGTCAAAGCCGCCGATGTGCGCCACCCGCACACACTGGCAGCCCGGACTTACCGGCACCTACATCAGCAGTATGATTTTCAGCCCAATGATGATAAATCCAAGAAAAGGAAAGTTTCTGAAGAAAACAGAACGCTTAATGCTACGTGGGCAGATTCATTTGCTTTCACGGCTGATGAGACTGGTACACGCGGTACACGCGATAAAATGACGACGGAACACAGAAGCAGATGCATTTTTGGTTCGCTGCGGGTGGATAATTTAAGTTTGGATTTTTATTTCCTACGAGGAGGACTCAAATAATAATGTGTTTAATGCAGCTTTGCGCACATTTGTTTACGTTATACAGAAGTAAAACTTAAAACCACATGGCTAATTTGCATAAACTAGAAGAGCTGAAAAAACAGCTGCTCCTTGTGCCGCTGATGCGGTCAGCTTCTGTTATTATTATGACCTCCATATCTGGCTCCGCACTGGCCATCTTGTTCCAACGCCTTGATTCAGATTGTGATACAATGGAATTGCTGCACGCAAACCCGCGCAATGCAATTTCCTTTCAGTTCTGGCAGATTTTTTTCCCGCATTTTATTTTTTGCCCCTATTGATATTATTTTACTCAGTAACGAGGGCGGCTTTCAATGTAGCGAAGTAAAATACTTGGCTTAAAATGTACTCGAGTAAAAGTAAAATTACCTGTTTCAAAAACTACTTAGAAAATTACAAAGTACTCATAAAAACGACTCAATTACAGTAACGTGAGTAAATGTAATTTGTTACTTTCCACCCCTGTCAGTCTGTGACATCATCATCAGTCTGTGACATCATCAGTCTGTGACATCATCACAGTCTATGACATCATCAGTCTATGACATCACCACAGTCTGTTACATCACCACAGTCTATGACATCATCATCAGTCTGTGACATCATCAGTCTATGACATCATCACAGTCTATGACATCATCAGTATGTGACATCATCAGTATGTGACATCATCACAGTCTGTGACATCATCAGTCTGTGACATCATCATCAGTCTGTGACATCACCACAGTCTATGACATCATCAGTCTATGACATCACCACAGTCTATGACATCATCAGTCTATGACATCACCACAGTCTGTGACATCATCAGTCTGTGACATCATCAGTCTGTGACATCATCACAGTCTGTGACATCATCAGTCTGTGACATCATCATCAGTCTGTGACATCATCACAGTCTATGACATCATTAGTCTGTGACATCATCAGTCTGTGACATCATCAGTCTCTGACATCATCACAGTCTATGACATCATTAGTCTGTGACATCATCACAGTCTGTGACATCATCAGTCTGTGACATCATCACAGTCTGTGACATCATCAGTCTGTGACATCATCATCAGTGTAGGAGCCATATGTGGGTGTATACTTTCCCTTGTGTGACTGATGCACATGCGCTTTAGTTCTGTGCACTACACTGTGGTGGCTGGGGGCGGTACGGTAGCTGTGGTGTGGCCTATATGTGAGAACGCTCACCTGCTGAGAGGGTTTGGGCCTTGGATCATGGCGGCGGGGTGAGCACGGGGAGCAACTTTCTGTTGACCGTATTTTAACAGGAAAGATATGCGCATAGAAGGAATCGGTGCATGGCTACGGACTGCAGCAGCTATAAAGTAAGTGCTTGTGCGCGTATGCCTACCATCTTAAACAGTTTCCGACTACATGTGCATTTGTTCTAAGTTACGCGTCTACAGTGTTTTACCTCGTGTAATAGCCTGCCGCGGCGTGTGGGATAAACTTTGGGTCACATACACCGCAATAATCAGTCTGTGACATCATCAGACTCTGACATCATCACAGTCTATGACACCACAGTCTATGACATCATCAGTCTGTGACATCACCACAGTCTATGACATCATCAGTCTGTGACATCATCAGTCTATGACATCATCACAGTCTATGACATCATCACAGTCTATGACATCATCAGTCTGTGACATCATCAGTCTATGACATCATCAGTCTGTGACATCATCACAGTCGGTGACATCATCACAGTCGGTGACATCATCACAGTCTATGACATCATCAGTCTGTGACATCATCAGTCTATGACATCATCACAGTCTATGACATCATCAGTCTGTGACATCATCACAGTCGGTGACATCATCACAGTCTGTGACATCATCACAGTCTGTGACATCATCAGTCTATGACATCATCAGTCTATGACATTACCACAGTCTAATAATGTGTTTAATGCAGCTTTGCGCATATTTGTTTACGTTATACAGAAGCGAAACTTAAAACCACATGGCTAATTTGCATAAACTAGAAGAGCTGAAAAAACAGCTGCTCCTTGTGCTGCTGATGCGGTCAGCTTCTGTTATTATTATGACCTCCATATCTGGCTCCGCACTGGCCATCTTGTTCCAACGCCTTGATTCAGATTGTGATACAATGGAACTGCTGCACGCAAACCCGCGCAATGCAATTTCCTTTCAGTTCCGGCAGATTTTTTTCCCGCATTTTATTTTTTGCCCCTATCGATATTATTTTACTCAGTAACGAGGGCGGCTTTCAATGTAGCGAAGTAAAATACTTGGCTTAAAATGTACTCGAGTAAAAGTAAAATTACCTGTTTCAAAAACTACTTAGAAAATTACAAAGTACTCATAAAAACTACTCAATTACAGTAACGTGAGTAAATGTAATTCGTTACTTTCCACCCCTGGCTTTGGAGATGTAGACAGACTAAAAAAAACAGGAGGTAACAACATTATAACATGGCTTAAAGCTCACAATAGTCATTTTTATGTAATATAGAACTTTTAAGACACTGGCAACCCAGGGTCAGTTGTTATTCCCTTTTTAAACAGCTACTACATATCCTACCTTAGGATACTTACTCATATATTTCAGTTCTTTTTTTATTTAATTTCCACGGGGAATTTGTTAAAAAGTAAACCATGACTCATCTGCTTAACAATTGTGCCCTTTCTTTAATCTTTGAGGGAAAATACCAGCTCAAATTGTCCTACTTTGCTTGTCTTACACAGAGATCGATGACACTCCAAAAACGCAGTCATTAATGAGACAGATTGAGTGATGTCATTGTGGAACATTTTGCTTCTGGGGGAGGTCTCCTCTGCGGCCTGTGCAATTATGTTAGCGTCAGATATTTTGCACCAATTAGTTCTGCTCCTCTCGGCCATTTTCGACAGATGAGGCTGAACTTGTCACAGCGAAACCTGCTTCCTCGTTAATAAGAGCTGCTGTGGGCGCCTGTCTGTAGGAGTAACACTGCTAATGTGGAATCCTGCTTATGTAATGTACTCCAGTTATGGAGACGAGGACTTATTTTTGGTTTTGTTCCAATTGACACAACATGTAACGTAACAGCAATGTCAACTTTTTATGATAGTAGCTGTGACTATCAAAATGCATTTGTGAAGTTGCTACGATTTTTGTATTTTATGGAGATGTTTTGGCTTTGACTCCACATTAAACTTCTACACAATCTGAGCACATGCTCGAGGAACTGTAGCCTGTGCTCTTACTCTTTTTCACAAACAAAATAGTCCGCATTGATGTTAAAATAGGCTGAAGTACGTCT
Source organism: Taenioides sp. WSHXM2023 (assembly GCA_029959045.1). Taxonomy (NCBI): domain Eukaryota; kingdom Metazoa; phylum Chordata; class Actinopteri; order Gobiiformes; family Gobiidae; genus Taenioides; species Taenioides sp. WSHXM2023. Next base: position 6,754,009 of record CM057101.1, on the reverse strand, counting down.
GTTGGCATCACCATGTTTGTTTTGGTTTGTTTGGACGCTTCGGCTTTGGCTTCTGCCCAAACCTGAATGCTGCTCTGTGATTGGTCTGCCTGGCTGATTAAATGTACAGTGAGCCCATGCCAAGCCAAGATGGATTCACATGAGTTTGTGAACTCACAAATATCAGTGCAAGGTTAGGTTGCCAGTGCCTAAGCCTAAACTTAGAGGACACATACATGTTTTACTCTTTGGTTATGCTATATGGACATAAAAGAGGCTGCACTAGCACTGATTAATGATGGCAACAGGTGCTGGGGTTTTGGTAGTGACGATTCAGATCGGAGTCATTTTAGGTTTGAGAGACTCGTGTGAGGCTTATTCTGCTTTCTGATTGGATAATCATCAGAACCAAAACACCAAATTACTACATAAACAACTTAGTCATCATGTCCAATGTTTATATTAATGCTATATATGCTGTAATAATGCTATAATTAGTGCTATATTTGATTTGAACATAGTTAGGTCATGTTTATAGAATACATAGGCCTGCAGTTCTGTCAATATGTTATCGTAGGCTATATATATCCACATACATAATACACTCTTATTAAATTAAGTGCAATATCTGTTTCCTTGTGATTTCAAACCGTACGCAAGCCGTTACTGTTTAATCATTTTAATGGAAGCACATAGGGCTTCACTTCTTACTCTGTCTGAACAATGGTTGTGATGACAGGAGCTCACTGGCCTACAATCATTGCCTCATTCACTTTTATCCCATGATCCTTTGCTGCTGTTACTCCTTTGTGTTAAACCTTCCAGTCTTTTATGTTGTACGCTCTCGGTAAAATTCAGGATGGCCGTACATATAAAGCGTATAGTGTTAAATGAGGTTAAAGGAATAATTACTTTTTTAATGAAGTCCACCAATAATGTTACACTTTTGTACGAGAGGGTATCATTGAAATCTAGGTCTGAAGGGGGTTGGTTAGAGCACTAACGAGCACAAGAGGAAATTACCAATGTAAATTTGAACTTTTAAAGGTCCTATATTACACAAAATTGACTCTTTGTGAAGTTTAGGCCATGTTATAATGTTTTTACCTCCTCAAAAACATACCTGGAGTTTTGTTTCATTCACACATGTTTGAGTAATCCTTTATTATTAGTCTGTCTACATCTCCATAGCTCAAGATGCTCTGTTCTACCTTGTGATGTCATGAAGTGGTAGTTTTCAAGTTACCTCTCTTTTACCTTTTGTTTAGTTGAGATTGAGTTTGAAAACACAGGGGAGCACTTCCTGTATTACCACATGACATCACAAACAGGAACAGTGTTTTCTGTTTAAGAGAAGAACTCAGCCTAAATATACAGGGTTTGTGTTACACATGTGTGAGTGAAACAAAACACAACTCCAGGTCTGTTTGTGATAACGTTTGTGATACCGTAATATGGGCCCTTATTATGCACATATTATGCCAAATTGACTTTTTTGAAGTTAATTAATTAATTATTGCATTTATATAGCACCTTTCAAGACACCCAAAGCACTTCACAGTTCATTGTTCATTCACACCACAATCAGTAGTGGTAAGCTACTACTGTAGCCACAGCTGCCCTGGGGCAGACTGACAGAAACAAGGCTGCCCATCTGCGCCATCGGACCCTCCGACTCCCACCAACACTCAAGCACACTCCACTTTCTTACTAGGCAATGTGGGTGAAGTGTCTTGCCTAAGGACATAATGACACTGGCGCCCCCCTGTGGCACCTGGAATTCCCAGCGGTCTCCTATACAAGTACTAGGAGGCCTGGCCTTGCTTAGGTTCTGAGATCTGACCAGATCAGGCTTTGACCACATGTATGGCCACATGTTGTGTTCCACAGTATGACTTTAAATGTGTCCGTCTTGCATTTATTCAGTTGTGTTTTTAAATACAAATCTATGCATGTCCCCTCTCCACAGATTTGACCTAAAAGTTGGCCTTGTGGCATCACGTGCTTGTATTTATGGAGATACGTTTAATGCCATACTGTGGAACATTTTAGGCAAAGAAATAACACCTCCATGGAGACAAGCAGGTGGCAGACCCTCCACCAGGAAAGTTACACATTGCACCTTTAAATAATAACTATTGACTGATTGCAGCTATTAATATGTAGATTGGATTGCGATTATCTTCCTTCATCCCACTTAAAACTCAAAACATATCTTACAAACAACTTTATACCATACTATAAAATGTGTCTCACCCGCAAGGACTTAGTGAGAGAAAATATGTTTCTAAAGTTGTTTCTGAATAACCCTTTAGCAGGTTGTTGTTATTGTTGTTACCCAAAAGGACAGCATTTGCTCGTGCAGATCCCCGTCTGGCTCTCTCCGCTCACACAGCAGATGGTGACGGAGCGTTGGAGGGAGAAATAATAAATGAATAATTACGTAATGTGACTATGATACACAGATCAGGCGTAACTGTATGACAATGCTATGCGCATCCTGAGAAAGTATATACAGTATGTTTTCATTTATATGGGTTTTTATAAGAGCAGTGTTCAGCTTATTTGATATACTGTAGTTTGTTAGCTTGACCACATTGGAAGCAGCCCTAACTCTACCTTCTTAGTAATACTTCAGATACTGACCACTGTAGAACGCTACCAAAGATCAGTATCAAGTCAGGTCTAAACCAGGACTAAACCAGGACTAACCCAGGGCTAAACCAGGTCAAAATCAGGTGTAACCGAGGAGTAAAGCAGGTCTGACCCTACATTAACCCAGGTCTAAACCAGGTCTAACCAAGGACTAAACCAAATCTAAACCAGATCTAACCAAAGACTAAACTAGGTCTAACTCAGGACTAAATCAGATCTAAACCAGGTTTAAACAGGTCAAAACCAAGACTAAATCAGGTCTAAACAAGGGCTAAACCACATCTAAATCAGGTCTAATCCAGGAGTAAAGTACGTTTGGCACTGGCTAACCCAGGTCTAAACTAGGATTAAACCAGGGTTAAACCAGGACTATGCCAGGTCTAACCCAACTAAACCAGATCTAAACCAGCAGTAAACCAGGTCGAACCCAGGACTAAACCTGGTCTAACCCAGCATTAAGCAGTCAGCAAAAGGTCTTACCAGGTCTGGATACAGCCACAGTACACATTGCTGAGGTATGAAATTGCTCTTTTGTTTTTCATATTTTCATATTTTCATGCATTGTTCTTGTCCTTCTTCTGCAATTACCTGAAATGACCAAGGCGTAGAAAACACAAATCAGTATTCACACATCCTTTGTTTCAGCTCTACAGGTCAAGTTTTCAAAATGCTTTTTTGGTGCCAAATAAAAACAGTTTTATCCTAATATTACATTACCAAAATACATATCTCGTTTTTATTTTTGCTTTATCCAAACAATATTCACACAATATTTTCACCAATGCATCAAGAATCTGCTAAAATGTGCCAGTGCCCTTGGTTGAGGTTCCAATATTGCACAAAACGTGAATGGATTATAGAACCAGAAAGTTACATAGTTCACCTTTAAATTATAGACAATATACTCCACATACCATTTTTTTTTTTTTTTTTTTTTTTGGCCCATGCTTTCTGGTGAACTGGCACATATTATCCTACCAGTAGCTCTCCATCCCCTTCCAAGCAGCTCGCCAAGGGATTTCTGAATTATATATTGTGCTGAATAACTCAAAATTGATTAATTGCATACCATGGTAAATGTATAATTCTGATACCTAACTTTGTGCACTGATAAATGGATAATGGTTTATGTTTTTTAAGTAGCTGTACCACATCTACGTCTGTGGTTCTTATTCTTAATCTATTTCGTGCGACTGCTAAAATGAGTAGCTCTCTTACATTTTCATTTTGCAAAGGCAGCTCAACAGAGAAAAAGTTTTAAATACTTACTTTATACTTAAATAATCAACCATTTTGATGTGAGGCAGACCTGATTTTAAGGCTGCATGAAGTTGTGGCGGCACTGAAAACTTTTTTAATGATTCTGTGGTCCTCCATGTGCACCCATCCATGATTAAAAAAACACCCCATAGCTCTTCTAATTTTACATATCTCCAGAATACCAATGGCAATATTATCCATTTCTTTATAGCTCCCACTGTCATATCTACTCAAACTTTCTGAAAACATAGTTCACCTTTATCACTGATTTGCCTTGTATTTTCTTGCGTGTTCTTCTCTACTCTAACCGCCTGATTTCTCTCCTTTTGCAGAACAGATGGGCGACAGTTGAAGCGTCGCAGGAAACCACATCGTGACTGAAAAAGAGGCTCACAATCTGCTATGAATCGGCTTGTTCAAAAAGCTATGCCGTTTCTTGGGGCGGACATGACGGAGGATCTGTGGGCGAACGGCAGCTGGGCCAGTCCAACTCCGGTCGGGCTGTTTCTTCTCATGTTCAATGAAAGCTCTTTCAACGAGTCACTGCTAAACTCAACCAACTCCCCAGACCCAATGGGACCTAGCATAACTGGAGTGCTTATTCCATTGATTTACATTGTTGTTTGTATCATTGGACTGGGAGGGAATACGCTAGTCATTCACATAATCCTCCATTACTCCAAAATCGAATCCGTCACCAATATTTATATTTTGAACTTGGCGATTGCTGACGAACTTTTCATGATCGGACTGCCTTTCTTAGCGATCCAAAATACGCTGCAATTGTGGCCATTTGGACCCTTTATGTGTCGGTTAGTTTTGACCGTGGACTCCATTAATCAGTTCACAAGTATTTTCTGTCTAACTGTCATGACAATCGATCGGTACCTTGCCGTAGTCCACCCCATCCGGTCCTCAAAATGGCGGCGTCCGCAAATAGCCAAGATTATCAATGGGACAATCTGGGCGCTTTCGTTTTTAGTCGTTTTGCCTGTTGTGATTTTTTCGAATACACAGAAAAACGGGGGGACTTGTAACATCGCCTGGCCTGAACCGTCAAATATTTGGCGAGCTGCTTTCATCATTTACACCTCCACTGTTGGCTTTTTTGTCCCACTTTTGATTATCTGCTTTTGCTACTTGCTAATTGTCTTCAAAATCCGTAGCTCTGGTAAAAAGGTCCACGCTACATCAACAAAACGCCGGAAATCTGAACGAAAAGTTACGCACATGGTTATAATCGTAGTTGCGTTGTTCGTGCTTTGCTGGATGCCATTTTATCTCCTCAATATCATAAACTTGCTAGTAGCGCTACCACCAGAATACCAAGGACTATACTTCTTTGTTGTTGTCCTAGGCTATGCTAACAGCTGTGCTAATCCAATTGTGTATGGCTTCCTGTCCGACAATTTCAAAAGAGGTTTCCGGAAAGCGCTATGCAGATCCACACGAAGGGTTGAAAATCACGAACCGATTGAACGACAAGAGCAAAGAGATGAAGGAAGGCGTGCGTTAATGCCCCGAGAAAGTTTACGAAGAGTTATCCGAGATGTTGACGATGATGACGAAGATATGTCAGAAATGACGGAAATCTACAGAATCACCCAAAATGGCAATTGCGATTTCCGGCAGCAGACTTCGCAAATGCTGTTCACAGAGAATAGACTGGTACCGGGAATGACGGAGATGTCGTCACCAGAAAAGAGGGACAAAATGGCCGACCCAAAATGTGCAAATAGCGCAATGAATGGGTCCAGTCTGGCTGCCCCACTTGTTTTGAATGGGACCAAAAATGGGAGCATTAAAACTTTACCAGAGGAGAACACAGCTGAGCAGAGCACCTCTTTAGAGATTAGCTACTTATAACTGACCAAGAAAAAAAAAAAAAAAAAAGTAGTGCAACATATTTGAACGTTGGCTGCACTTTCTAAAACTGTACATAACCATACTGAAGCACAACAAGAAGACATTCATTATTTATTTAATGTATATTTTGTAAAAAAAAAAAAAAAAAAAAAAAAAGTTTATTAAAGGTGTACTATAACTTTTTGGTTAGGGGTCCATCACCTGCTTGTTTCTATGGATATGTCATTGCTCTGCCTGGAATGTTCCACAGTTTGACGTTAGACAATTCTACCTTACATTTATTCAATTACAGGTGGTTTTGCAGCTCAGAAATACCTAGAAAAACAGACATTCTGACTGTGAGCGGGGTCGCCTCTCTACAGATCTGACCCGTAACTTGGCCTGATTTAGTCTCTAGAAAGGTTTAATACCATACTGTGAAACATTCCAGACAAAGTAAAAACATCTCTATGGAGAAAAGCAGGTGGCAAAACCTCCACCAGAAAAGTTACACAATGCACCTTTAAATGTGCAGAAATTGTCTTCAGGGAGATATTGTTGCTTTGTCTGAAATTTTCCACAGTCTGGCATTGAACTTATTGGACTCTCTTACATGTATTCAATTACAGGTGTTTTTACAAAATTTTACAAATGGTATATTTAAGTGGGTAGCTTCTTCACAGATCTTACTTTTAACTTTGCCTGTTGACATCAACTGCTTGTCCCCATGGAGACAGATAAGCTACCCAAAGCATAAACACTAGGCAGTCCAGCTAAGTATACATATACCTTGATCTTAATGCTTTACTGTGTAACATTCCAAGCAAAGCAAAAACATCTCCATGAAGATAAGGAGGAGATGTTCCCTGTTGTTTCACCTGAAAAGTGACACAGTTTATACAAAACACCAAGGCTGAATTCTGCAAAGTTGTAATATTTAAAGAAGGGGTATTTTACTTTATGGGGTATTGACTGCTAACACATAACATTTAGATCACCATGTTACAGAGATCGCTATATTACGGGAGAGATCACTAAATGACTCTAACATGCATGGACGGCATCTAAAACCTCTTCAGGCATGTTTTAAATGAGGGAACAACGTTATAACAGGGTAGAAATCTAAGAAAAAAATTTGCATAATACCCCCTCTTTAATTGCCAGTCTGGACCATGGATTAATGACGTTTGTGAAGAGTAATGAAGTCTTAGAGTCAAAACTGTTTTTAGCTCCTGCCCAAAAACTGTAATTGTCTAGCTTGTGTTTTTTCTCTGGTCAGATTTTGCTCTTTCCCCTACGGCGCCGTGCATCATTGTCCAGAGAGATACAGCTTGTCACTTTCTTATATTCTTACATAAACCCGGACTATTTTTACCACCAGAACTGTGTGACTAGCAGCAGTGTTGGAAAGGAACGAAGCACAAAAGTAAAAGTACAATACTTATGTACAATTTTTAGGTATCTGTACTTTACTTAAGTACATTGGACAGTGGACTTTTGATTTTTACTTCACTACATTTGAGAGCAGGTATCTGTACTTTCTACTCCACTACATTTTAGATCTGGACTGAAAAAGTAAAAAGTACATTTCTTTAAGGTGTGGGACCTGCTGAAATGCTTGAGACTTTATTTTTAGCACATTTAATTTGAGTTATAATCCCAACTTTGAGCAAACCAAATTCATAGCTCGAAAAAATAAGGAATCAACTGAATCACTTAAAATCAGCTAAATTCTCAATTCTTCTCAATTTGATGCGTTAATTGTTCCAAAAGCAGCTAAATACATTTACTTTTTACTCTTAAATTACATTTTTTAACAGGTACTTTCATAGTTTTACTTAAGTAGGTTTTTTCATATGATACTATTACTTTTACCTGAGTAATTTTTTGCCCCCGTATCTGTACTTTTACTTAAGTAACAAAATTGAGTACTTAATCCATCACTGACCTTTTGGACATAGTGTTTTACTGTAGTAATGAGACCCTTGCAGTACTTTTTATAAACCTTTGTACAGACTCCTGAACTGTTTGTTTGAATAGAAGTAACACAAGTACACACATTGTAAAAGAAGGTATATATTGTATGTCATTGTTCACCTTGAAGCCTGTAGGTTCCAGTCAATACCATTTATTTTCCCACTGGCTTTTTTAATGATTCAGGTAAGAGTTTAAAAGGTCCGTCCATATTACGCAATTTCTTGATCTATGTTATAATAGTCCCTCATCAAAAACGTACCTGGAGTTGTGTTTTGTTTCACTCACACATGTTAAACACACAAACCCTACATATTTAGACTGAGTTCTTCTCTCAAACAGAAAACACTGTTCCACCTTGTGATGTCACTGATATCCACTGTGTTTTTAAATTTCATATACTTTCACTAGAACCATTTTCAGCTCTGGAACTACTGTACTAAAGTTAAAAGGAACTTCATGACATCACAAGGCGTAAAGAGCATTTTGAGCTTCGGAGATGCAGAGTAATAATAAAGGATTACTGAAACATGTGAATGAAGCAAAACACAACTCTAGGTCTGTTTTTGAGGCGATAACAACATTTTAACACGGCTTAAAGCTCACAAAAGTCAAGTTTGCGTAATATAAGACCTTTAAAGACAGACAAGGATTGCTGGAACCAACCTATTCTTGTACTAAATATAATTTGTAGTTCTTAAGAGGTTAAATATCCCATTCTCTGTCCTTAACATCTGATTTGGTTAATGATTCATAGTTTGCTTTCTGAAGTCACCTTCCAGTACAGCGGTCATGCTATCTTAACCCAGATACACTTTGTTCTAGTTTATTCAAATGGACTCAAAAAATTCCACAATTCAAAATGTTCAGATGTTCATATTTTTGTCCTATTTATGTATAAACAGTATTTTGTACATAGCACTGAGCCTTGTATTTATTTTCTTAAGCAGCTTGTGATGTTAATGTGTCTGACAAAAATGCAGATTCAGACTATTTTTAAACATATTTCAAAATAGCGATTTCTGATTTATAAAAAAGCTTTTGCCTTGTGATTTTATGTATGTAATGTTAATTTTGAAATGAACAAAGCTCCTATTTATATAGCATTATTGATGTTAAAATGATTTGTGTTAATAATGTTGATTAAATGTTGTTATGAGTCAAACGGTCACTGACTGAGTTCTTACAAATCTTATAGGTTCTTCTGATAATGATTCATTTAAAGTATAGTGTTCAGTCTTAAAGGTGCATTGTGTAACTTTTCTGGTGGAGGGTCTGTCCCCGCTTGTATACATTGCTCTGCCTGGAATGTTCCACAGTATGACATTAAACTGCTCTACTTTACATTTATTCAATTACAGGTGGATTTCTAGCTCAAAAATACCTAGTAAAACAGGCATTCTGACTATGAGCGGGGTCGCCTCTCCATAGATCTGACCTGTAACTTGGCCTGGTTTGGTCTCCATGAAGATAGAAAGGCCATACTGTGGAACATTCCAGATAAAGCAATAACATCTCCGTGGGGAAAAGCATTTGACGGACTCTCCACCAGAAAAGTTACACAATGCAACTTTAATGATCCATTTGTTTACTAGGCATATTAAAAGACCTCAAAATGTGTGAGGTACTTCTTCTGAAAGTAATTAATATATGAATTATCCTCAAATGAATTTGACACGAGTCAAAACTGAAAAAAGAAAAATTGAATGAATGTCTATTCATGGGTCTAGAGACAAAGAAGAATTTTGATTATTCCATTTGATTATTTGAGAGACATAATATTTTAATTTGAAAATTTTGATTGCTAAAATGGTGCTACTTGGACCCATGAGTCACTCAAAGAAGGAGATGAATACAAACAGTCTTCTGCATTGGCTCATGCTGTACTTTTGTGAGCAAAGAATCGAACACTGTCTGATATATTTAGAAAAGTTTGATCAAAGTTTCTCAGAACTAAAGAACACAACCCATGGTGCGTTTAATGGAATGAACTGTTCAATAAAGTCAATCTGGAAAGTGAAATGCTCTAAGGCCTCTCTTGGGTACAGACGGCTGTAACATGGTCTAATCCAGGCAAAAGTGAGTGGAGTTTGCATGCCCTGTTCAATTGTGTTTTCTCCTAAAAGTACATTACGTGACTTTTTGATTGGGAGTCCGTCACCTGCTTGTTTCTGTGGATATGTCATTGCTCTGCCTGGAATGTTCCACAGTATGACATTAAACAGCTCTACTTTACATTTATTCAATTACAGGTGGTTTTATAGCTCAAAAATACCTCGAAAAACAGACATTCTGACTGTGAGCGGGGTCGCCTCTCCACAGATCTGTCTCAGGGACAGTTCACAGACCCTCGAAAATGACTGAGTACAGAATTTAAGTAACTTAGCAGAGCAAAAAGAACAATACATAAATGCCATTCTATAAAAGAGTATTTTTTAACACAAAGAAGTTATTATATTTGATTAATATTACTGTAAAGCCATATTATGTTAGCAGCTGTTGCTTTAAACCCAAGTTGGACTGCCTCACTCCTGTGTGAGTGTGACAGTAGGTGGAGTTAATGCTCCCTCTGCTGACCATTTGTTTGGGTTAATCTATATACTTTTTTTTTTTTTTTTTTAATAGTGTGCAACAGGTTAGACACACATGTAACTAAAACATTAATATATTTAAGATTTAACTAAGAATTCTATCTAGATTTTTCTTGTCTGACAATATGGTGATTTTCAAAAGATAGACACAAAAAAAAAAACAAAAAAAACCCCGAAATAACATCTGAACAACAGTGCAAGAAACGTAAATGCCTAAGTTATTTGATACTAAAAAAAATTTACAATTTCATGACATCACAAGGTGGAACAGAGCATTTTGAGCTTTGGAGATGCGACAGACTAATAATGCAGGATTACTCAAACCATACGTGACTGAAACAAAACACTCCAGGTGTGTTTTTGATGAGGTAAAAACATTGTACCATGACTTAAAGCTCACAAGAGTCATTTCTGTGTAATACGGGACATTTAAAGATGCACTGTGAAACTTTTCTGGTGGAGGGTCTGTCAAATGCTTTTCTCCATGGAGATGTTATTGCTCTGTCTGGAATGTTTCACAGTATGGCATTAAACCTTTCTATCTTCATGGAGACCAAACCAGACCAAGTTACAGGTCAGATCTGTGGAGAGGCAACTCCGCTCACAGTCTGAATGCCTGTTTTTGTAGGTATTTTTGAGCTAGAAAACCACCTGTAATTGAATAAATGTAAAGTAGAGGTGTTTATTGTCATACTGTGGAACATTCCAGGCAGAGGAATGACGTATTCATGGAAACAAGCAGGCGACGGACCCCCAACCGGAAAAGTTACACAATGCACCTTTAAAGCTACAACTCAAAGCCACATACACACACAAACGCTAAATAAATAAAATATGAGTGTGTTTTTCAGATTGCAGAGTGACCACATTAGATTTCCCACAGTCTGTTGGTGCTGTCTCTGCTCCTCTCACTCTCTCACGCCCACACACCCTCAGCACAGCCACATCGCCGAGCATAAAACTGTCATTACAGCCACATTAAGGGGACATTTCCTTCAACTGGTCTTGATTCGCAGTACCCTTGACGCTAACAGGGAGCAGAGTCGTAAGAGCTTTGTGCACACTGGAAAAGAGGGACTGCAGCCTTGTGTACGAGCTATGGCTTGAATTCAAATTATGTTGTGGTGTTTACTTTGGTCCCAACTGTTCTTGGCTCATTATACTTTAGATTTGTTTGTACAGACATCTACCGTGCACCCAACAAGCCCACCATATTACTATATTACGCTGTTTTCTGTTCTATGTTGTTTCCTCATCACAAACAGACCTGGAGTTGTATCTTGTTTCATTCACACATGTTTAACACACAAACCCTGCATAATTAAGCTGAGTTCTTCTCTCAAACACAAAACACTGTTCCACCATGTGGGAATACAGGAAGTGCTCGAGTGTGTTTTTTAAACTCTGTACACCTTCATTAAAAACATTTGGCAATTCCAGGGCTGAAATTATCATTCTCCACTGACCTAAGGTAAAAGCTGATAACCTGAAAACTACTACATGACATCACAAGGTGGAACAGAGCATTTTGAGCTTTGGAGATATGGACAGACTAATAATAAAGGGTTACTCAGTTCATTCATGTGTGAATGAAACAAAACACAACTCCAGGTATGTTTTTGAAGACGTAACAGCATTATAACACGGCTTAAAGCTCACAAGAGTAAAGTTTGTGTAAAATAGCACTAGTACAGAGGCAGTGAAAATAAATGTTAATAAAATGCTGATTTGTATAGCAGGTCATAGGGTTTAGTCATGAATAAAAATAATGTGATTCAACATTTGTGAAGTTCAATATTTCTTGCAAAAATAGAATGTAAACAGCCAACTGAGAGTATGACGTTATCCCATTCTAAAAGCCCTCCTATACTTATGGAATTCATAGAGTCTAAGGCACGCTGGGACCATAGACTGTATAGTTAACCTACTTGCCATTGACTCCAGTCGCCATAAGGTTGAAAAACTGTCACCCCTCTCTCTGTAACTGCTGCAGTGAGCTTACCTGATCAGCCAGAACCACACGCTTTGAAAAAACTTTGCAAAAAAGTGTCTCCCTGATTTCAGAGGGTGTGACTGACAGGTGGATTAACCAGTCCAAGAGACACATGCTCTGTTCCCATCAAAAACAAACACGGCTGCTTACACACACGGAATGAGAAACAGTATGGATTTTTACAGAATCAATAAACAACTATTAATTATCTCAAGCAAAAAGGTTCTGAAGGTTATAAGATTTTTTTCAGAGGAGGTGTCTTCCGCATTTGAGGGACACGTGCTACAAATGAGCAGCTGTGGTTGGAGCGTCTCAAGTTTGGATGGAGGATTTTCACGCTCCTGGATTTGGACAGAATGTAAGAAGGGACTGGCTGGTCAGGCAGTCAGTGAGCCTTGTCATTTTGGTCTTAAAATGTTCGGATTAACCCGCTCTACATGATCCTGGAGTTTTTATTTTGCTATTTTGTCCATAAATAAATAATATGAAACTCGGCTCCAAATTCGCTCCAGTCGTGAGCTTCATTTGACTTGAGCCGAACGCTATGGGTGATATCACACTCCCTTACTCCACTTCATACAGTTTATTGCTGGGACCCCCCTGTGCTAGCCTCCTGATGCTAATTGTACACTGTGATTTGAGTCAGCCTCAGCCCACGAGCCACTCACCCACCATCAGTATGGACCACACTATAACAGCCTATTATGCCCTATTATGTTTACAGAGGCATGGAGTGTTTACATGGACCAAACAATCATTAATGCTTCAAGTATGACTCAAATGCAACACAACTTATATTGATACTCGGCCGCTGATGTCAACAACATTCTCTGGGGGTGTGACGCTAACTGTGGCTCTGCTCTGTCTGAAGCTCTGTTACTCAGTTGAGACTTTAATCTGTGCTTTATTTTATACAGTCTGAACATGAACTGACTTAATTCAAACTACAACAAATGGTCTGATTTTCTACTGTTAAACAAGTCCCTATCACGTAATGTTACAGCTAGTTACCATCGTTTTTGTTTTTTTTTTTTCAGTTAGTCACTCTCATCTTTTTGTTGAAAATCAAACACCTAAACAGGATCGTGAAAGCTCGTATTGATTACAGGCTCTTGAAAGTTTTCAGAGATGAGTATTCTGCTTTCCACATAGAAAGATCCATGTAGAACACCCCCAGAGCGATGTCACTGCAAAGTATCAATCAGAGTTTTGACTTTTCCCCCATATGCTATTGCACAGTGCTTTTTCACAGTACATAAATTTGTTTGTTTCTCCACTTGAAGCTTGGCATAATCAGAATTCATGGACCTTTTCTCTGGTAATTTACACTGAGTGGGACTGTGAGAGCTGATTCACTCTGTTTTTCCTCATCAGCGTCATACAAATGCTTTGATTTGAGTGCAAGGACATGTTTTCTTTCTTTCTTTCTTTCTTTTTTTTTTTTGCCTAAGACTCTGCAGGAGGAAACCAGAGGTGGAAAGTAACAAATTACATTTACTCACGTTACTGTAATTGAGTCGTTTTTATGAGTACTTTGTAATTTTCTAAGTAGTTTTTGAAACAGGTAATTTTACTTTTACTCGAGTACATTTTAAGCCAAGTATTTTACTTCGCTACATTGAAAGCCGCCCACGTTACTGAGTAAAATAATATCGATAGGGGCAAAAAATAAAATGCGGGAAAAAAATCTGCCGGAACTGAAAGGAAATTGCATTGCGCGGGTTTGCGTGCGGCAATTCCATTGTATCACAATCTGAATCAAGGCGTTGGAACAAGATGGCCAGTGCGGAGCCAGATATGGAGGTCATAATAATAACAGAAGCTGACCGCATCAGCGGCACAAGGAGCGAGCTGTTTTTTCAGCTCTTCTAGTTTATGCAAATTAGCCATGTGGTTTTAAGTTTCGCTTCTGTATAACGTAAACAAATGTGCGCAAAGCTGCATTAAACACATTATTATTTGAGTCCTCCTCGTAGGAAATAAAAATCCAAACTTAAATTATCCACCCGCAGCGAACTAAAAATGCGTCTGCTTCTGTGTTCCGTCGTCATTTTATCGCGTGTACCGCGTGTATCAGTCTCATCAGCCGTGAAAGCAAATGAAATTAAGTATTTTTTTACTTTTACTCGAGTACATTTTCACACGGGTACTTTTACTTTTACTTGAGTAGGATTTGAGCAAAGTAAAGATACTTTTACTTAATTACAATTTTTCAGTACGTTTTCCACCTCTGCAGACTGATGATGTCACAGACTGATGATGTCACATACTGATGATGTCACAGACTGTGATGATGTCATAGACTGTGGTGATGTCATAGACTGATGATGTCACATACTGATGATGTCATAGACTGATGATGTCATAGACTGTGATGATGTCATAGACTGTGATGTCATAGACTGATGATGTCATAGACAGTGATGATGTCATAGACTGTGATGATGTCACAGACTGATGATGTCATAGACTGTAGTGATGACGAACTACAACTAGCACCATCCTCCACTACAGCTCATAAGCGCGAGTCTTAAGAGAATTATTTACACCTTTCAGTCTTTTCATCACAACAGTAGCAACATAAATAAACTGCATGAGTGAAATAAAGAACTGCGCTGCACACATACGACCTGCACACGTATAATCTCTGAAAAGTTTAACATGAACATCTCCAATGCGATAGAAGCACAGAACAGACTCACCATAGGCAGAACATCCCTCAGTCACAGAAAGAACACGCATATTCCACTGAGTCCTGCCCTTTAGTCCGACAGAAGCTGACTGCATCAGCGGCACAAGGAGCAGCTGTTTTTTCAGCGCTTCTAGTTTATGCAAATGAGCCATGTGGTTTTAAGTTTCGCTTCTGTATAACGTAAACAAATGTGCGCAAAGCTGCATTAAACACATTATTATTTGAGTCCTCCTCGTAGGAAATAAAAATCCAAACTTAAATGATCCACTGTCGCGTGTACCGCGTGTACCAGTCTCATCAGCCGTGAAAGCAAATGAATCTGCCCACGTATTGGGCCGAAAATCATACTGCTGATGTAGGTGCCGGTAAGTCCGGGCTGCCAGTGTGTGCGGGTGGCGCACATCGGCGGCTTTGACGCATGTTTTGAGCAACAAAAATATTAATTATCCCATATATCTTCAGCTCCTAGAGGAATTAAATGGTAGTGCGTCACATTTTTTACCGCAGTTTATGTCTATTTAAGACTGCATTTATGTGCAGCAACATTATGAAAAAACCTGCATTTTTACTGTTTTTTTTTTTTTTATTTAATTGAAAGTAACTAAGTAACTTTTACTCAAAGTACATTTGAAATGAAGTAATTTTTTACTTTTACTCGAGTACATTTTCAGACGGGTACTTTTACTTTTACTTGAGTAGGATTTAAGCAAAGTAAAGATACTTTTACTTAATTACAATTTTTCAGTCCTTTTTCCACCTCTGGAGGAAACACAATCATCTATCCTTTCTTTCTGTCTTTCTCATGCAGTTGTGTACTTAATAGTTACAGTTCTTTTAACATTGGGGATATGAGAAGCTAATTTAATTTTAAGGTGCACTATGTAACCTTTCTGGAGGAGTAAATGCCATCTTTTCTCAGTATGATGTTACTGCTTTGCCTGGGATGTTCCACAATATGGCATTACCAATATAGTTGCCAATCTCGCATTTAGCCTATTCAGTTACAAGTGTTTTTAAAATCTGACCTGCAACTTGTCATGGGGGCTCCACCAGCTGGTCTCCATGGACATACTGTAGATAAGTTAAATGCCACGTGGTAGATTCCATGGAGACAAGCAGGTGGCGGACCCTATACCAGAAAAGTTTTGCAGTCCACATTTAATAGCCAATAACAGCTTTACTGCCCAAATTATGCAGAAGAAATAATTCATCCTGCAGAATTGTGACATTTTCCAACCTCCCTGATACGGGCTTTATTGATTTGACATTTGCAAACAAGACGACTCTTTTGAACTATTCCTTCATGTCAGCGGTTGGAACTGGATCTCATTTTTTAAAGGAACAAAATATTTTCTTTTCTAGTTTTTATGCATTTTTATACCTATTAATGCTGAACCAACACAAGAATCAGCACCAGCACAGAAGCAGAGCAGACAATACGAGTGAGAGCTTTGTGCACAAAAAACATATCTGGCGTCATAATAACCCTTTTTATTGTAGTAGTAATAATAATAATAATAATAATAATAATAATAATAATAATAATAATAATAATAATAATAATAATAACAATAATAATAATAATAATAATAATTTAGGCTTAGGCTTTGAAGAAAATACATTTATTACCACGCAGAGTTAAAAAAAAAAAAAAAAAAAGTAAAATAAAAAAAAAACGGAAGTACGTACTGCTTAGCGGCATTGCGTCACTTCCTTTCACACCGGCTCTCTGTCCGGGTTTTGCTCCGTGTTTGGACCACAGGAATTAAAAACTCCAAAAAAGGCATCACACAACTCACGGTAAGACTCTACATTTTGTGCGATGAAACAGTAGATAGTACCCTCTTTTTGCATCGCATAAAACTGAAAGATCGTTCCTAAATTGTGGAAGTATTCTCTCTGCCGCCATGTTAGCTTAGCATCGTTAGCATCGGCCACCTGGCAGCATGACTAGCACAGGGACTTAGCCACTTTGCTAACAGCTAGATAAAATCATCAGAAGAGTTACACAATATAAACCCCATCTTTATTCAGAGAGCATAGTGGAGCCATAATGATGAGTTAGTCTGAATGATCTTTGACCACATCATGTCTTTGTTGATTTGCGTTTTGCCTTTACAAGTAGTTCCCTAAATTCATCCACTCATCAGGGGCTCATTTGTACAAAGGCGTTTCTTCATGTTAATTATGTCATTTCTTCATATTATGGTAACATTAATGTTATTGGAGATTATGACAGACATTTCTATTGCCACAACTCTTAGTGCAATAGTGCTGCTGTTCCACTTGTCTCGTAAGAATGTCAAAATATCACATTTTAGACAAGGAAAGTTTATTTCTATAGCACAATTCGTGCACAAAGTAATTCTAAGTGGTTTACATAATAAGAAAGACATTAGAATTGTAATATAAACAAATCAAAACATAAACAATTAACACTGAAAGAGAAGAGTACAAAATAAAAACCTTTCAGCCATGCACACGCCTAAACAAACATTTTGAGCTTGAATTTAAACATTGTCATTAAAAATTTTAGTGTTTTGATTATTGTTAGAAGGAACATCACGATTCAATGATTGGTGACACCATGACTGTAAAATATAATGTTCTTTCTTCCCCCTTGCCTTGTCTTACCATCCCTCAAGTATGTGCCCAGCTTAGTTATGAAAAATCGAACTTTCTGTATGATTTAATGTGCATAAACGGCCAAATAGAAAAGGACTTTA
Source organism: Taenioides sp. WSHXM2023 (assembly GCA_029959045.1). Lineage (NCBI taxonomy): Eukaryota > Metazoa > Chordata > Actinopteri > Gobiiformes > Gobiidae > Taenioides > Taenioides sp. WSHXM2023. The sequence goes on along the minus strand of CM057101.1, from coordinate 6,736,294 downwards.
CTTTCCTGTCTGGAATAATCTTGACCTTCCTACTTCATTGTGTAGTTTGCATGTGCTTCCAGTTAGTAGAAAACTAGTTTCTCGTGTACATTTGGGTCTGTGATGACTAGCCCACTGCGCAAGCTGATCAGAGCATGTTATTATAATGTGCTGCTGGTGAAGAGATCAGTGCTGCTTTTAGGCTGAGGCCCTCTGCATGTAACTTTCAAATTTATTAACTTTCATTCATCTTTTAGAGTGTATTCATTCCAACTGTAACTGTGCAGGTCATGGCGAAGTTCCACGCCCCTGTCATCCAGGACAACCCGTCCGGATGGGGTCCCTGTGCAGTCCCAGAGAAGTTCAAGGACATGCCCTACCAGCCCTTCAGCAAAGGAGACCGTCTGGGCAAGGTTTGTATTAGTTTGATTACCTCTGAATGATTCTCAGAAATCTCAAACTTGTTTTCACGGTTCTGTCGCCCTTTGTTGGTCAGGTGGCTGATTGGACTGGAGCGACCTATCAGGACAAAAGATACACAAGTGAGATGCACCCATTTGTTGTTTAGTTTCTTTTTAAAAGTTTGAAAGCACTTATTGGATGTTGTAGTCTTAAAATGGAGGAGAAACTACTAGAGTAGTTTGTAGAGTGGAATCACAGGTTAAAGATGTTAAAGATTGTTGTTGTTGTTGTTGTGTTCAGATAAGTACTCCTCTCAGTTTGGAGGTGGGAGCCAGTACGCCTATTTCCATGAAGAAGATGAGACAAGTTTCCAGCTGGTGGACACTGCAAAGACGCAGAAGACTGCCTACCAGAGGAACCGCATGAGATTTGCCCAGGTAACACTTATTTTTATATTTTAGACTTTAATTTAAAAATAATTGGTCTGCGGTCTATTTTCTTGATAAGCAGAAAATATTTTCATAAGCACAATATATTCTGTCCTTCGGGATGTAGCAATTAACGTGTTTTACTGTACGCAGCCTCATGTATTTTAGTATGTATTTTCAGCGTGTGTTTTGTGTGTGTTTTGTGTGTATGTGGGTGAGACTGTGCATGTGACTGTGTTGTTTGGTTGTGTGGGGTCGGGCAGTTGTGGGGGTAGTTTAATTGGGTGGAAGGGAAGGTGGGATTGTTTTTAATGACTCTAAAGCATCTTGAGTTACATTTTGTTTGTTTGGAAAGGGCTTTCTAAATAAAGTTTGATTGATTTGAATTAAAGGTCACGGTACGGCATATTACAGTATATTTCATTTGTTTCCTGGGTTGTTAATCTTAACCTTAAAACTTTCACAGAGAAACCTGCGTCGCGACAAGGATCGGAGGAACCTCACTCCGTTCAACATGCAGACGCTGCCTAAGAGCGCCAAGCAGAAGGAGAGGTGGGCATCTCTGTAACATAAGGAATGGTAAAATTTTCCATTGGAAACTTTGAAAGAAAAACAAATGTGTGTCTTAAGGGATCGGATGCGACTCCAGAAGAAGTTTCAGAAGCAGTTTGGTGTCCGTCAAAAATGGGACCAGAAATCCCAGGTATGTTATGTGTGCATTAAGGTTGTCAAAAGTATCAAAAATCAGATACTCAGTATTGAAAAGTAACTGAAAAAAATCCACTAAAAGTGACAAAATTTTACCAGTTATATAATATAGAGCCACTGAAAATGTGCTGAAAATTACATTCTGTTGTCTACTTTTTCCTCCATCATTGTTGAGTTAAAACTGGAAATGAGTACCAAGCCTTAGTATTGAAATGGAGTTTCGTGACAGCACTAGTTTACACCATAGTTACCATAGTGACTTCAACGTATCACTATAAAGTATTAATTTGCAAAGAAACATTAGAATGTCTCTATAAAGAAGTCAATCTGGGCTTCCATTTGAACTTTCTTATAACAAAATTGTAGCTATTCACTTGCATCTCTTTTTTTGCTAATGCTAATATTGGCTTGGTGATGACTAGTCCACTGCGCAAGCTGATCACTGCATGTTATGGTTATGTGCTGGTGGAGATGTCAGTGCTGCTTTTTAGACTAAGACCTTTAAATGGTACCTTAACACTACAAATACATTTATCTACATTATTTACTAACTAATTTTAGAGTGATCTATTCTGACACAGCAAAATACTGTGTACTTCAGAGACCATAACATAAAGCTCTCATGTGTACACCCACATTGCCAGCACCCATTACTCAATGATAGTTTGAATGAAAGAGCATGTGGTGCAAAGCCAGATCTATTTACTGGTTTAATATTCCATTTGTGTAATTGAGATATTGTAACTAGATCATCTCCTATGTAATGTGAAAACACGTTACACACATAACAAAAGACTGTGACAAACCTTGAGAAAGTCAACAATAGAGCAATACTCAGGTCTCACACAGCATTTAAAGCTATAGCATGACAATATATAAATACTTAGCTGTAATGAATAGTTTATAGTAGAACTTTATCTTAAACTCCCATTAATACAGGAGACTACAGTGGTGCTCCATAGTCTAAAAACTAGCTGACCAAAAAAAAATTGGTTAAACAAATGATTCTTAAACATATAGGAGTAACCATTTTTAATCTGTATTCAGTGCTTTTTGGTTCAGTAAAGGCATTAAGTGACATTTATACACCAAAATGTTGTATTGGCTAAAATGATTAAAATATGGATCACTTGTGCCACCATAGTCTCAGTATAAATGTGTGGCAAACTCTGGCTCACCCTTGTTCCTTGCGCCCTCTGCTTAGGCCCAGCTGAAGCCGAGGGACTCGTCTGTGGAGGTGAGGAGCGACTGGGAGGTCAAAGAGGAGATGGACTTCCCCCGACTGATGAAGATGAGATACATGGAGGTGGCCGACCCCGTGGACATGTGAGTTTGACTCTAGTGCTGACTATTATTAAATGATGTATTCATGCTAATTGTTTAAGTTAAAGATTGATGTTTGCCTAGTTTTGCATTAAAGGACATTGCATTAAACACTTTGTTCCACCTTGTGATGTCGTGTAGTAATACAGGAAGTGCTCCACTATGTTTTTACACTCCATATACCATCCATCCATTTTCTCCCGCTTAATCCGGCTGGGTCGCGGGGGCAGCACGCTGCCCATTACTCTGGGCACCAGACCCAGACACCTATGAACCCCTCTGCAGGTGGTGAGCCCACAGGAGGGAACTCCATATACCTTCATTAGAATCATTTGGACGATTTTAGCCCTGGAATTGCCCACCTCTACTGATCTAAAGGTAAAGCGTAGCTGATAAGTTAAAAACTACCACTACATGACATCACGAGGTGGAACAACATTTTGAGCTTTTGAGCTGCAGACAGACTAAAACACAACTCCAGGTATGTTTTTGAGGAGGTAACAACATTATAACATGGCTTAAAACTCACAGGAATTCAGTTTGTGTATATAAAACAAACAAACAAAAAGTCAATATAAGAAATATTTTCAGTCAGTGCTATTATTTCTTCAATATTAAACAAATTAAATTGTAAATTTAAGTTCTTTTTTCTCTTCAGTGAGTGCTATGGAGCTCTGGAGTACTATGACAAGGCTTTTGACCGAATCACGACCCGAAACGAGAAGCAGCTCAAAAGCATTAAGAGGATTTTCCACACGGTCACCACCACGGACGACCCCGTCATCCGCAAGGTCTGCATTTAGACTAATCTGTGAATGTTTGTTATTTGAAAAGAAAGATGAATTGCTGGATTTCAGATAACATTACAACATTCTATAGGCCAATGTTATTTAATACAGTTGGGGGCAGGTAAAATTAATATTGTTCAACTGCTGATTTTTGTGGCAATATAGTGTGGTTTTGGGTCTAGTCAATAATAGAAAGGATCAGGTTCCATATTGGGAATTTACCTTTCCAGTATTTCATGGCAAAGTACGATGTAATCAGTAAGAAAAACTGCCATGAAACATCCAAATAATGAATTCATAAATGTTGAACTTGATCATTTTTATTAGTGACTAGACCACAAAACTCACTTTATTACAACAAAAATCTGCATTCCGACTATATTAACTTTAGCTGCCCCTGGCCCCCCATCTACAGCCTCATTCCAAATTGTATTAAATTCATCTCTTACCTCAAAATTCTACACACAATACCCCATTATGACAATGTGAAAAAAGTTTTTGAATTTATTAAAAATAGAAAACTAAGAAATCACATTTACATAAGTATTCACAGCCTTTGCCATGAAGCTCAAAATTGAGCTCAGGTGCATCCTTTTTCCACTGATCATCCTTGAGATGTTTCTACAGCTTCATTGGAGTCGACCTGCGGTAAATTCAGTTGATTGGACATGATTTGGAAAGGCACACACCGGTCTATATAAGGTCCCACAGTTGACCGTGCATGTCAGAGCACAAACACCAAGCATGAAGTCAAAGGAATTGTCTGTAGACCTGCGAGACAGGATTGTCTTGAGGCACAAATCTGGGGAAGGATACAGAACAATTTCTGCTGCTTTGAAGGTCCCAATGAGCACAGTGGCCTCCATTATTCGTAAATGGAAGACGTTTGGAACCACCAGGACTCTTCCTAGAGCTGGCCGGCCTTCTAAACTGAGCGATCGGGGGAGAAGGGCCTTAGTCAGGGAGGTGACCAAGAACCCGATGGTCACTCTGTCAGAGCTCCAGCGTTCCTCTGTGGAGAGAGGAGAGCCTTCCAGAAGGACAACCATCTCTGCAGCAATCCACCAATCAGGCCTGTATGGTAGAGTGGCCAGACGAAAGCCACTCCTTAGTAAAATGAACATGGCAGCCCGTCTGGAATTTGCCAAAAGGCACTTGAACGACTCAGACCATAAGAAACAAAATTCTCTGGTCTGATGAGACAAAGATTGAACTCTTTGGTGTGAATGCCAGGCGTCATGTTTGGAGGAAACCAGGCACCGCTCATCACCAGGCCAATACCATCCCTACAGTGAAGCATGGTGGTGGCAGCATCATGCTATGGGCATGTTTTTCAGCAGCAGGAACTGGCAGACTAGTCAGGATAGAAGGAAAAATGAATGCAGCAATATACAGAGAGATCCTGGATGAAAACCTGCTCCAGAGCGCTGTTGACCTCAGACTGGGGCGAAGGTTCATTTTTCAGCAGGACAACGACCCGAAGCACACAGCCAAGATCTCAAAGGATTGGCTTCAGAACCACTCTGTGAATGTCCTGGAGTGGCCCAGCCAGAGTCCAGACTTGAATCCCATTGAACATCTCTGGAGAGACCTGAAAATGGCTGTGCACAGACGTCTCCCATCCAACCTGATGGAGCTTGAGAATTACTGCAAAGAAGAATGTGCAAAACTGCCTAAAGATCGGTGTGCTAAGCTTGTGGCATCATATTCAAAAAGACTTGAGGCTGTAATTGCTGCCAAAGGTGGATCAACAAAGTATTAAGCAAAGGCTGTGAATACTTATGTAAATGTGATTTATTAGTTTTCTATTTTTAATAAATTCAAAAAATGTAAAAATAAAAAACTTTTTTCACATTATCATAATGGGGTATTGTGTGTAGAATTTTGAGGTAAGAGATTAACTTAATACAATTTGGAATGAGGCTGTAACATGACAAAATGTGGGGAAAAAGGAAGTGCTGTGAATACTTTCTGGATGCACTGTATATCAAGGGTTTTTTGGGATCCAGCTGTTATTGGTGGATACAGATTTTCCTATTGATAACATTGTACTGTCTTATGAAATATCTAAGAGGTAAATTCACAAATGTTGAAACTGATCATTTCTATTGGTGACGAGACCGTAGAACTCACTGTATTACAAAAGAAATCTGCATTTTAACAGTATTAATTTTAGCTCTCATTTGTATCATTGTCGTGGACTCAGTCTTGTGTCTTGTCTCATCTTGTGGAAGTTGTCTCGTACCACCCCTAAGAAACAAATCATAGACAATTACAGACAAAAACACACACATAAAATCATGTAGACATACACAGGTACAGTGCAGGAGGCCAACAGGGGGCAGCAAGTGCAGGTATAATCAGTGTTCACAGGTCTGGTAAATTTTTGTTGCCTCATTTCCAGCTAAAAGATTGAGTTATGAATCATTCTTGGCTTCTCTGAATGCCTGAGTGACTCACTTTATAATGTAGATTTTAAATAGAACTGAAAATGGTTAATTCATGAAACCCAATGTGAGTTATTCACTGTCAAAATATATAGTGGAGGAAATAAGTATTTGATCCCTTGCTGATTTTGTAGGTTTGCCCACTGACAAAGAAATGAACAGTCTACAATTTTAATGGTAGGTTTATTTTAACATTGAGAGACAGAATATCAAAAAGAAAATCCAGAAAATCACATTATAGAAAATATATTAATTGATTTGCATTTCATTGTGTGAAATAAATATTTGATCCCCTACCAACCATTAAGAGATCTGCTCCCACAGTCCAGTTAGACTCTCCTAATTAACTCGTCACCTGAATTAGACTCCTGTTTTAACTAGTCACCTGTATAAAAGAGACCTGTCCACAGAATCAGTCAGTCAATCAGACTCCAACATGGGAAAGACCAAAGAGCTGTCAAAGGATGTCAGGGACAAGATTGTAGACCTGCACAAGGCTGGAATGGGTTACAAAACCTGGTGTTAAGGAGACAACTGTTTGTGTGTAAAATTTAAGAAATATAAAATGACCATCAGTCGACCTCAGTCTGGGGCTCCCCACAAGATCTCACCTCGTGGGGTTTCACTGATCATGAGAACAGTGAGAAATCAGCCTAGAACTACACAGGAGGAGCTAGTCAGTGATCTCACGGCAGCTGCTTTTCTCCATGGAGATGCTGGTGCTTTGACTGTAATGTTTCACAGTATAGCAATAAACCTTTCCATCATTGTGGAAGCCAGACCAGAGCAAGTAACAAATCAGAATGCCTGCTTTTTCTAGGTATTTGTGAGTGATAAAACCCCTGTAATTGAATAAATATAAGATGGAGCTGGTTAATGTCATACTGTGGAATATTCCAAGCAGAGCAAATGTGACAGACCCCCAACTGAAAATTTACATGGTGCATTGCTTTCCTGAACAGAAACAAGACAGGCCTTTAATAATTGCCATAAGAAAAAGTCAAATTTCTTTATCCTTAGTTCAGCTCCAAACCACATGCTTTTCCTGACAGAAAATCGGCTGTAAACCCCTTCATTAAAAGTTCTGAGCTTTTTAACAAAATAGAGATTACTCCATTTCAATCTTAATTAAAACAGGATTAATTTGCGTAGCCCTGATTTTATTGTTTGTTTTGCAGTTGGCCAAGACTCAAGGCAACGTGTTTGCCACTGACGCCATCTTGGCCACTCTGATGTGCTGCACGCGCTCAGTCAACTCCTGGGACATCATCGTCCAGAGAGTCGGAAACAAGCTGTTCTTTGACAAGAGGGACAACTCCGACTTTGGTGAGACTTGGGTTTATTATATTAGTATATTATTCGGTATTAAAGACCCTTTATTGCACAAAACTAACTCTTGTGAGCTTTAAGCCATGTTATAATATAGTTACCCCCTCAAAAACATACCAGGAGCTGTTTTATTTCATTCACACATGCCAAAAACATTTTTAGAGCATTTTAAAGTTCATATTTTTCTCATTCCTGGGTCTATCAGCGTAAAATAAAACGTGACTGAAACATAAAACCCACCTCTGATAGAAACGGTTACTAGTTTTACAAGAAGTGCTCCACTATGTTTTTAAACTCCATACACCTTCACTAGAATCACTGGGATGATTTCAGCCCTGGAATTGCCAACCTCTACTGTAAAATAGGTGAAAGGTAGCTGTTAACATGAAAACTACCACTACATGACATCACAATTTTGCATAGTATAGAATCTTTAAAGTGAATAAAATAATTACTCGAGTAATACAAGTTTTGGTGGACTACACCCTATCAGCTGATTAATCGACTAAAGGACTACAGCTCTAGTTTGAACCATGCATGAGCTTTTGGAATATTCAAAAATTTCATGGGTGAAAAAAGACATTTTCATAGCACTCAAGCCTCAAATACAAGGCAATGCAGGATTAGTCAAGCATCACTCGAAAACAACAGCAGTGATCTATTAACTCAGCAGCCGGTTGCAAAATTGCAGCTTGGATTTTTTTTTAGCCCTGTCTAAGTGCTTCCACAAGCCATACATTTACATAAAACACGAAATGTAGCAACACAGGTGTTCAAAAGCATGTTTATGGATGTGCATTTATGTACCTTTTTTCCCCCTGGTTTCTAACGCTTATTTCATGTTCAGTAATGCGGCGTGTGAAATTGCCTACACTGTAAATGTTATTTATTTTTGTTGGTGGTCCCCAATATATTTATTATTAATGTCAAGCTAAAGTATTCTTATTTGAACATGTGTTATGTTTTCCATGTTAAATAAACAAAAAACTGATTTTAAAAAAAACAGTTGGGGGTCTGTCACCTTCTTGTTTCTATGGATATGTCATTGCTCTACTTTGAATTTTCCACAGTATGACATCAAACAGATCTGTCTTGCAATTCAATTTAATTCATATTTTTTATTTTAATTTAATTGAATTCAATTACAGGTGGTTTTATAGCTCAAAAATACCTAGAAAAACAGGCATTCAGACTGTGAACGGGGTCGCTGCTCCACAGTTCTGACCTGTAACTTGGTCTGGTCTTTCCATGGAGATAGAAAGTTAATTCCAGACAAAGCAAAAACATCTCCATGGAGAAAATGAGGTGACAGGCCCTCCACCAAAAAAGTTACACAATGCACCTTTAATATTTAAACACACACTTGGATTATTAGACAGTCGCAAACATGGTCCATCATTCTCATGTAAGTGGGCCTTTCACGGTAATTGCTGAATCAACTTAACATTCAGTATATGTTAGAAAAAACCTTTCAGGCACAGTAAATATCGTACTAACTTTTCTTTGCACTAACAGAGAATTTTCTTGTTTTTTTCAAAGGCTCACTATGTAACTTTTATAGAGATGTTATTGCCTGGAATGTTCGACAGTATGGCATTGGCATTAGTCTCATTTATCTCCATGGAAACAAGTAGGTTATAGGTCAGATCTGTGGAGAGGAGAGCCCACTCTCAGTAAGAAGTCATGATTTTCTATATTTTTGAGCTGTAAAAGATACACAAGTTTAATGCCAGTGTGAAACATTCTAGGCAAATTATTTTTTTCTTGTCTCTCTCATCCTCCTGTTTATTGTGTTGTTATTCCAGACTTGCTGACTGTGAGTGAGACCGCCAATGAACCTCCCCAGGACGAGGGAAACTCCTTCAACTCTCCACGAAATCTGGCCATGGAAGCGACCTACATTAACCACAACTTCAGTCAGCAGTGTCTACGCATGGTCAGGATAAGGGCCCATATTACACTATTTTCTGATCTATGTTATTATAATGTTGTTTCCTCATCAAAAACAAACCTGGAGTTGTGTTTTGTTTCATTCACACATGTTTAACACACACATCCTGCATATTTAGGCTGAGTTCTTCTCTCAAACAGAAAACACCTTGTGATGTCATGTGGTAATACAAGAAATGCTTCACTGTGTTTTTAAACTCCATACACCTTCACTAGAATCATTAGGATGATTTCAGGCCTGGAATTGTCAATCTCTACTGAATTAAATTTAAATGGTAGCTTTTAACCAGAAAACTACCACTACATGACATCAAGGTGGAACAGAGCATTTTGAGCTTTGTAGATGTAGATGGAGTACTAATAAAGGATTACTCAAACATGTGTGAATGAAACAAAACACAACTCCAGTTATGTTTTTGAGGAGGTTCAAACATTATAACATGGCTTAAAGCTAAAGTTGTCTACCCTTTTATCACGATTTATTGTCCCATGCCTATTACATTGACACACACACAGCAATTACACTTGTTATGATTATTGCACCAAAAGTTTTCTCATTTGTTTCTGTTTTATTATTATTTTTAGGGAGGTGAACGCTACAAGTTCTCAAACCCTAATCCTTTTGTAGAAGAGGATATGGACAAGAGTGAGGTGGCATCTGTTGCGTACAGGTAAGAAATAATAATGTAATGTTTTAACAGACTCTTTTCTGAGTAAAACGTATGAGATAGAATCTGAGAAAATTGTGAGTGTGCATTTGATTAATGTCATGGAAAGCCAAAGGTTTTCCAACATTTAAAAGTTTGTATTTTTGTCATTCCTGTGTCTATCAACGCAAAATAAATAGTGATTGAAAGATATAACCACCTCTGTTAGAATATTTCAGCCTCTTTGGAGCTTTTTACTCAGAAACAACTTATAGTTAAGTTTACACCCCTGATACTGTGGGTGCTTCTCGTACTTTGATTCTGCAAAAATTAGTGATGTTTTCCAGAAATCAGTAATGTTTTATAGCCCCCTGTGATGATTTTTTTTTCTTTCTCAATATGGACAGACAACATGTGTGACCAAGTATTGAAGAAGTGTGTACTCTGAATTGCAGGCAATTGCAATTTAATAGATACAAGAAAATATAAGACGTTGTTTTCAAATTGAAGTGTTTGATGCAAATCAATAAGATCTCTATGTAGATTAGAGGTGGTGGTGGTAGAGGTGGTAGACCCTCACCTGAAAACTTAAATGTAAAAAAAAAACATGGCCTAGGGAATCAAATACGTCATTAGAATGAAAGAACTTTTGTGTTATAAAAGTGCCACAAACATACTATAGTTCTCATTATTTAACCTTAAACGAGTTACCTGTAGTCTGCACGCCTTATGTAACCAATAAGTAATAATAAAGTTAATTTTCAGGATAAGATAAGGAAAGTTTTTGAGAAAGGTGTAGCCTCAGGATGGTCTTTATTGCCACGGAATAAAGAAGCTCTATAATTCAGCAGCCACAAATACAAAAAGTGGCTAAAAAGAAAAAGCAGTAATTGGTGCTCATTATTCAGCTTGAAGCCAGAAACTCTAACACGTGTGTTTATAGATATCGTTCTGCTGAGAATTAAATGGGGCTTAAAGGGCCCATATTAAGCTACTTGCCGATCTATGTTCTAATGTTGTTTCCTCATCACAAACGTACCTGGAGTTGTGTTTTGTTTCAGTCAAATGTTTAACACACAAACCCTGCATATATTTAGGCTGAGGTCTTCTCTCAAGCAGAAAACACTCTGCTCAACCTTGTGATGTCATGTGGTAATCCAGGAAGTGCTCTGTGTTTTTAAACTCTATACACTTTCACTAGAATTCTTTGGATGATTTTGGTCCTGGAATTGCCAATCTCTACTGAACTAAAGGTAAAAGGAGCTGTTAACTTGAAAACTACCACTACATGACATCACAAGGTGGAACAGAGCATTTTGAGCTTTGAGGGTGCAGTCAGACTGATGATGCAGGATTACTCAAACATGTGTGAATGAAACAAAACACAACTCCGGGTATGTTTTTGATGAGGTAACATTATAACATGACAAGAGTAAATTTTGCGTGATTTTAGGACCTTTTAAAAAGTGGAGAAAAATATTGAATTGTATTTTTTCTGACAAGCATTTCTATTGCGATTAGATATTATATTTAAGTAATAGGATTCTGTTTAAAGTAGCAGTTTTTATGCAGAATAACACCAGATAGTTTGATGATTGTGAAGGAAATGAAGGCACTTAAAAAATTTTATCCTTTGTGGTTTACTAATTGCGTCCATTCAAATTTTGATTGTTGCCCTAGGCTGAAATGTGAACTTTTTCCATGTTTTACCTTATTGTAATCAGTAATACAGTAATCACCGTATGCAGGCTGTGTAGTTAAGTTGGTTGTTCATAATTTCATGCTTTTATTTCTTTGTCGTTCAGATACCGTCACTGGAAGCTGGGAGAGGACATCGATCTGATTGTTCGCTGTGAGCACGATGGAGTGATGACTGGAGCCAACGGAGAAGTGTCCTTCATCAACATCAAGACCCTGAACGAGTGGGACTCCAGGGTAAGAGCTGGCTGCTACTTAAATCATATCATGAGTTTTTGGTTGCTGTATTAGAAAAGGGGTGAAGACCACAAAAGCGTATACCTACGGTTTAATACATAGACAGAGACACACACATGGTTAAGCAAAAGTTTACTGTGACAACTTAGTTTTTGCAACGACAAAAGCTCTATTGGGGGTCCAGAACGTTCTTTAACATAATTGTTCTCGTATTCTTGCATGATGCTTGTTTGTCCTTCAGCTAACATAAAAAACATGCCATCATTAGGACTGGAACCACTAACCCCCTAACTTTAAAGTGCCTTTGACAGGATGGACCACTTATTTCACTAAAACACACTGGTTGTTTAATGGATGTGAATCATGACTTCACACTAGGGGAATTCCATGTTACCCAGCAACTATCATGTACAGTGGGCCAAACTCCTTTAATGTACACAGAAATTACAATTTAACAAATAAAAAAAGATTAATTCTCTATCAAGAAACCTCCATGTTCCTACTTTTACTACTATTGTTTTGGCCTAAAGTACCTGATTTTTACTGGAAAAACTGAACTAGTTTTGCCGTAATGGTAATGCTAACGACTACAGCATGCTAACCATACACTTACTGATTCTCGGACAGCAAAATGCTTTATAATTAGACAGACAATACAGATGAGATTTTGACCTCAAGAGCAATTTACACGTGGAAAAAATCAGCCCTTTAACGCTGCTGGATTGTGTCTTTTAACACTAGCCCTGTATTCTGTTTTGTGCAGCATTGTAACGGGGTGGACTGGCGTCAGAAGCTGGACTCTCAGAGAGGAGCTGTTTTGGCCACTGAACTGAAGAACAACAGCTACAAACTGGCCAGATGGACCTGCTGCGCCATGCTCGCCGGCTCAGAGTACCTCAAATTGGGGTGAGCAGCCAACCATTTCATACACATTTTTAGTTCAGACTAGAGTGAAAGAAGAATGGAAGAGAAGACTAAACTAAAAGTGTGACTAAACGCCTAGACTCCGGCCACAACCACATTTCAAATACAGCTGCGAGACTGGGCAGTATCTGGGTGACTAAACAAAAGACAAACGGCGTCTGGGGGTCTAAGAGCAGTGTGATTGGTCAAACAGATAGACTATATAAAGAAGTCAAATGAAGATCATTGAGGCTGGCAGTTATGGGGGTGAATTTGGAGCAGAGTGCCATATTTGAAATTCCAACTGTGAGTATCATGGCAACCAAAGAGCCAATCCGGAGTGAGCGCTTAGCAGCGCTGTCAATCAGACCTGTTGCTAACGCTAGGGGGCTCAACCTCGGGGAAGGAGAGCGCCTGATTTGTCTGTTATTAATGTTCATATCTTGATTTACGCACAAAATAGCGAAATAAAAATGCTACGCCCCCTATTGAGTGAGTGATAGGTGGATTTAACCAATCACTGTGAAGCATGACATTTCAAACAAAGCAGAGGACTTTTAATACTTCTTACAGGCAATACAAATATAGGACGTAGTCATGAATCATTCTAAAATTGAAAGGGAGATCAGGCTCCAATAAATGAGCCTCATATTATGGTATTTTTGTCGTAGCACACCCCTAGAACCCGGTAATGACCACTGCTTTTCTGAGGCCGTCCTGTGTAGTGCAGCCAGTGCCAGCAGCCTCTACTTTGCCAAGCCATCTTCATAACAGGTTTGCTGCCAGACTAGAGCACTGACCAAAATCTCTTGGCATTTCTCTCCAATTTTCTTCCCCAATCACACATGGCCCATTAAAACGGATTTCTTGGTTGTGAGCTGAAGTGCCGCTCATCTGCCAGTCTCACAGTGCCGTCAGTGTAACAATTTGCCTGGCAGCCAGACTGGAGTTTTCTGTATATTTGTAGAGGATTCTCAGTCTGGTCACTACTCCCTCCTCCGCCTCTCATCAATCAATCTGAAGGGGAAAATCTCATTATAAACAGCTATTAGGGCTGAAAATTTGAGGAAAATATATAATGGCGCTTTTTCTGCTAAGTATTGTGATTAAATTTGCAATTTATGTTTAAATATTTAAACGTGTCCATGAAAATCTACAAAAAGACTTAAAGGTGCACTGTGTAACTTTTTGGTTGGGGGTCTGTCACCTGTTTATTTCTATGGAGATGTCATTGCTCTACCTGGAATGTTCCACAGTGTGACATTAAACACATTTATTCAATTACAGGTGGTTTTATAGCTCAAAACCCCATAGAAAAACAGATATTCTGACTGTGAGCGGGGTCGCCTCTCCACAGATCTGACCTGTAACTTGGCCTGGTTTTGTCTCCATGAAGATGGAAAGGTTTAAAGCCACACTGTGAAACATTTCTGACACAGCAATAACATTTCCATGGAGAAAAACATTTGACAGACCCTCCACCTGAAAAGTTACACAGTGCACCTTTAAATGTGAACTGACAAACTAATACAAGAGTCACATTTCACAACAGTCTGTACAATATTTTGTAGGGATGCACCGACTAATACTGGTATCGAATATTGATGCCGATATTAAAAATTTGTTGGATCAAATATCAGCGTCCAAATATCAAATCAGCCGATATCCTGCTAGAACATATAAATTGATGTAATCAGTTTGAACTTCTATTTGTACAAAACTCGTTTGTGGTTAGTTGAGGGATAAATAACAGCTACATAATACATTTGGATCAGTTTTATCTTATTTTATTTTTGTATAACGGAAATTAATGCTATTTTCAGTTAGGGATATCGTATCAGGATATCATATCGTCAAAAGTCTCACAGTAATATCATGGGCCATCACAATATATCGAATTACAAATCTCTGATTAAATTAATAGTTATGACGCAGCAAGAGCTAAAAAAGAGGGAACTACATAGACCATGATCCTTTGCTCCATTTCAGTGCCAATTACTAGTGCATGACAAAATAACTGTTGTAAGCACTTTTCAATCTTAATTCTTTGGGTTATGACAAAACAAAGGACTGTCAAGTTATTTTAAAGGGAAAAAGAAGCATATTCAGTTTCATTAGCCTCCATAAAATATTGCAGTAAATACTGTACCGTGAGATGCATATCGTGAAAATATATCGAGAGATTTGGGTATCGTTACATCCC
Organism: Taenioides sp. WSHXM2023; assembly: GCA_029959045.1. Classification (NCBI taxonomy): domain Eukaryota; kingdom Metazoa; phylum Chordata; class Actinopteri; order Gobiiformes; family Gobiidae; genus Taenioides; species Taenioides sp. WSHXM2023. The sequence continues at coordinate 6,721,252 of CM057101.1, read as the reverse complement.
TATTTTTCAGTAACTTCGGTTGATATCGGGTATTGGCTGATTCTTAAAGCTGTAGTATCATAGTATCAGAATTGGTATGGAACAAACAGATCATCTTTTTTTTTTTTTTTTTTTTTTTTTTTTTTGTGGAGTAATTGTTATACTTCAAATAGACTGCAGCCTTTGCTAATTGAGTTTATTCAAATTGCGGTTTTGATTCGATTGCAATTAATCTTGCTACCCTAACAACTATTAACCTTTATTTAAATTAAATAAAGACCTATACATATTTAATTATAGAGCACTTTTTAAAAACAGATGAAAAACAGTGAAAACTATATAGCAGACACAATCACAATAGGTCTTCTTTGTAGGGCCTGTAACTATTTTCATTTCTTTTGGTAGAGATAAATGGCAATTAATCAAAAAAATGTAGCCTCATCTGTTCCTGTATCTGTTCAAGTACAGTACGTCTGTCATTAGTAATGGGATTCTGTTCAATGTGCACATTTTAAACACACCTAGAATTTACAAAAAGACTAATACAGAAATTTCTGAACATTTTTGAGCAGATCTAAACAGGCTTACCAGTTTTTATGCAGAATAAGACACAAGATTTTGTTAGTGTTCTCTAAGCAGTAGATTCTAAATTCTCTAATCAAGGACCCACTCACCCATCCACACACACGTTCATACACCAGTGTACGCAGACACCAGGGGCAAGGTGGGTTAAGTGTCTTGCCCAAGGACACAATGACAGCATTCATCTGTGGGAGCTGGAATCGCATCGCCAACCTTTGGGTCAGTGAATCTGACCGCTCAACCATTGATGCTTATGTCGAGAGCGGAATTCGAACCGCCAGCCTTCTGATCTTACCAGGATTAGCAGTTTTGATGCAGAATAAGACGGATTTTGTTTGTGGACGAAATTGGGGTACTGTAATTTGCTAATTCCTGTATCTGTTCAGGTACGTTTCTCGTTACCATGTGAAGGACTCTGCGCGCCACGTGATCTTGGGCACGCAGCAGTTTAAACCCAATGAGTTCGCCAGCCAGATCAACCTGAGCATGGAGAACGCCTGGGGCATCCTTCGCTGCGTCATTGACATCTGTCGCAAACTGGACGAAGGGAAGTACCTCATCCTCAAGGACCCCAACAAGGTGAGAATACGGCCCACCTGCGTTTTTAAGGGGCCCATATTACACTATTTTCTGATCTGTGTTATAATCTTGTTTCTTCATCCAAAACATAGCTGGAGTCGTGTTGAGGAGGTACAAGAGTCCAACATGACTAAAAGCTCGCAAGAGTTAATTTCGTGTAATATAGGACCTAACGGGGTTTGATTACTGGTTTAAAATGCACGTGACAAGTTATCATGTTTGATTGGATAGTGCTCGTGTGGTGAATATTTATCCTAGATCCTAGAAGTTAAGGTGCAGTTTGTGGGGAAAAATTTGAAAAGGAAAGTACAAAAATGCAAGACGTAGCCATGCGCTGGCTTTTCTGGCACTTTACAGGTCCTATATTATACAAAATTGACTCCTGTGAGCTTTAAGCCATGTTAAAATGTTGTTGCCTCCTCAAAAATATACCTGGAGTTGTGTTTTGTTTCATTCACGATTACGATTACGATTTATACGATTTAAACAATAACAGGCAGCAAATATGACATACGAAGAAGCAATTTTAGAACCATATTGTCTTATGCACTTTACTTTTTATTTTGGGACAATCCATATCGTATTTGTTTTAACAACTCTTCTGTCCACTGTTGTTTGACTACAGCAAGTGATCCGAGTCTACAGCCTTCCTGATGGCACCTTCAGCTCCGACGAAGAGGAGGAGGAAGAGGAGGATGAGGAGGACGAGGAGGAAGAAGGTCTGGTGTCATTTGAAATAACAGACATAATACTTAAAGGAACTGTGTGTAAGATTTTGATTTTAAACTTGATAAATTTGACCTACATTAGTTTCACCTCTGACTCAGAAAATATGTAACACAGCTCCAAGACAGTTTAAGAGGTTAAGAAGTGACTTTAACAATGCGAAAGGGGACTAAAGTGTCGTCACAGCAACTCTGTGAAATGGCTCTCTACAGCTACTCTCACTACTTCCACTGTTAAAGGGCCCATGTTGTGCTATTTTCTGATGTTATAATGGAGTTTACTCATCAAAAACACACCTGGAGTTGTGTTTTGTTTCATTCACACATTTAACACACACACACTGCATATTTAGGTTGAGTTCTTCTCTCAAACTAGAATAATTTGGATCATTTCAGACCTAGAATTGCCAATCTCTACTGAATTAAATACGAAAGGGAAGCAGTTAACTCGAAAACTACAGCTTCATGACATCACAAAGTGTAGCAGAACATTCTGAGAGTTGGAGATGTAGACAGACTAATAATAAAGCTTTACTCAAATGTGTGAATGTGAACAGAAACACCTAATTATAACACACAACTTGACCATCGTGTCTAATTTTTTTGTAATTAAGAATAAATCAGCATTACAACAAACCAGCGATATTTGATTTAAAAATGTTTGGGACGCAGTTACGTTTATTGACTTTAAAATCAAAATCTTACATGGTTCATTCCTTTAAATTATTATGTTCACTTTTCTAATCATTCTGTTATTTGTTGTTAAGAATCTGTGAGCTGCTGAGTCCATTTCTTAATTTTCCCCATGGAAAACGCACAATAACTTCAATAAAATACACACATTCATTTAAAACCTATAGAGACCAGCAGGGGGCAGATCCTCCATCATAAAATTCACACAAAGACCACTGCTCAAGCCTTAAACAGTAGAAAACACTTGACTTCCCCCTTCACAATAAAATATTAGTCTGTAGTCTGTGTCACGCTGGGCCTGAGGCAGTGTGGAAAAACTCACTGATTTCTTATGGGAAATTTCCTTTCCTTCCAGCTCTGCCAAAGCTCTGCCAAAGTGTCACTTTGATTCAGGCCAGAGTTTAGGTTATCAAAGTATTTATGGAGCCAAGAGTGTAAAAGGACAGTAAAACTAAAGTACTGTGTGTATTCTGCGTCTGATCATTTTATCTGAGAAATGGTGCTCTGAAATGTTTCTGTATCAAAGCAACTCTATGTAAGATTTAGATTTTAAATGACATTAAATCCATACATGGATTTAATGTCATTTAAAGGGCTAAGGGAGTGAGATCCCCCATAGTCAAATGAAGTTCACCGAGGCTAGCAGTTATTGGAGCGGATTTGGAGCTCCATATTAGGAATATGAGTTTATTTACATGCAAAATTACAAAATAAAAACTCCAGGACCATGTAGAGCAGATTAATACGAACATTTTAAGACCAAAATGACGAGGCTCACAGCAGCAGTTACAGAGAGAGGGATGACAGTTTTTCAATAGAAAGTGAATTGGAGCCAGAGTCAATGGAGCCGGAAGCGCCCCCATGAACATTTCCTATTTGGAACATGGTGGGTTAGCTATGTCCATTTACATAAACCGTCTATAGTTCCCAGACATGAGGCAGACATGTTTAAATCATAGCTTTTACTGATAACCATTTTAATGTTGATTTACTCTTAATAACAAAAACACTGTCATTTATTTGTTATAATTTGATGTTTTGTTCTCAAGACGATTATCATTATTAATCAGATTAATCAGAAAGCAGAATGAGTGATGAGCATGAGTGTCTCATTTGAGTTGCCAGTTTCAATGCTGAAATCCAGCTGGTTTAAATCTAAAATGCCTCTGATTTGAATGGTCACTACTTAAACCCCAACACCTGCTGCCAAATTACTGTATGTGTCTGCAGATAAAAGGTAAAAATCCTCAATTACAGCTTTTATAAAAACAGTGGCCATGATAGGAAAGGTTTTTGTTATAATTTGATGCTTGAATAATTTGATTAAGACTATTATCCAGTCAGAAGGCAGAATGAGCCTCACAGAAGTCTCTCATTTAGGTGATGAGCACAGACTGTATAAAGACATGGACTAAGGGAGTGTGACGTCACCCATAGCTCAGCTCAAGATGCTTGCAGTTATGGTGCGAATTTGGAGCTCCATATTAGGAATAGAAATTTATTAACAGACAAAATTGCGAAATAAACAAGATCATGTAGAGAGGGTTAATACAAACATTTTAAGACCAAAATGATAAGGCAGCAGAGAGGGTGTGGCAATTTTTCAAATGTAAAGTGAATTGGAGTCGATGGAGCCAGAAGCTTTCCCATGAACACTTATGTTATGGAGATTGTGTTTGAAATTCTAGCACTATGACAATAATGTCTAATCTGTTGCTTTTCAGACACACACATTGGTAAAAATGTGGTAGTATTTAAAAGTAGTTGGTAGTTAGAACATACCATAGGTCAGCACGGGGTTATTTGAAGGATAAACCAGGGCTTATGGGCAATGCTGAACTTTTCAGTGTAGTACAAATACACCACCCATAATGAAAATACACACATTTTTGAGTATATCTGTAGTTCGATTACTAATGCTGCATATTTGTATTGTCTCATTTCAGATGAAGAGAACTGAAGAGGAAATACTCCTGACCAAATGTGGCCTGTCACAATTGAATACATTTTGGCATAAATAAAGAGATGTTGGCCTAAATCTTGTTTTTTGTAGTTTTATTATTACTCTAACTCTTCAATTTGTAATTAGTTTGGCTGACTCGGCTGTGTTGTATTCTCATGTATATACAGTTGTATGAAAAAGTTTGGGCACCCCTCTGTGGTTGCATAATAACTGACTCTGTCTTCACAGAAAATGATCACAGTGGCATGTCATTCATTTTCCCATAAGTCGAGGACTGGGTGGTTTTCCAGACACGGATTTTAAGTGCAGTAATATTCATTTGTATGAAATTAAATCAATTGTGAAAAATAGGCTGTGCAAAAATGTGGGCACCCTTGTCATTTTGTTGCTTTGAATACCTGTAACTAATCAACACAGACTAATTGGAACACAAAATTGGTTTGATGAGCTCATTAAGCCTTGAACTTCATAGACCGGTGCATCCAGTCATGACAAAAGGTATTTAAGTTTGCCAAATGCTTGTTCTTCTTCTCTTTGACTCTCCTCTCAAGAGTGGCAACATGGGGGCCTCAAAACAAGTCTTAAATGACCTGAAAACAAAGATTGTTCAGCATTATGGTTTAAGGGAAGGCTACAAAAAGCTATCTCAAAGATTTCAGCTGTCAGTCTCCACTGTGAGGAACATAGTGAGGAAATGGAAGGCCACAGGCACAGTTCTTGTTAAGGTCAGAAGTGGCAGGCCAAGAAAACTATCAGAGACACAAAGACAAAGGATGATCAGTTACTTTTCTCTGTACCTCACTGAGCTGGGAAAACCTGCCTTTTCCTATGCAGCTCCATGGTCTTGTATTAAAATATTTGGAGAAACTACTGCTCAAGTGTAGTTATAACAGTAAGAGTGTTTAATTTATAGTTGAAGTACAAAACAAAAACATTCACAGAATTTTGCATTTTCAAAGAATTAACCACAAAACTCAGAAAAACAGGAGTGAAAGTGTCACATTTAAAAAAAAAAAAAAAAGAAAGTATGGACAACACTGTTCTGTTGTTCACTTCACACTTCACTACAGTATTAGTCTTCAGATTATTTAGAATTCTTTTATTCCCAGATAAACTGTAGATTCATGTCTCCAAGTCTCTCCTCCAGGATTCGGTCCACTCTTTCACTCTGAGCAACAGTGAAGATGTTCTTCCAGTCTCCAATGCGCCCTGTCAAATAATAACATTAACTGTTAATATTCAGATTCTGCTAAATTGACTTTGGTTTGATGCATGTTGTTTTATGTAAACTACATGTAACATCAAAGCTAAGGTGTCCAAAATGTACATCATTAGAAGTCTGAAGCACGTTATTAATATTCATCATGTGGGTCATGTGTTACCTTTGCGCATAAAGTCTCCATTTAGGTGGGGGAGGTTTTTTGGTGCATGTGTGTAGTTTGCTTTGGGGTCCTTCCTCATTGTTTCAAATGTTGATTTTTCAACAACTTTGTCAATGTCTGCGTCACTGAGATTTTTACACAAGAACTGGCAGATTTTCACCACTGATCCTCTTAGGTCCTAAAAAACAAAATGCACAGCGTCTGAAGTAATGCGGTTGCTGTTTCAAGCCCTGGGACGCTTTCACAACTCCATTATTTTCTACGAGCCGACACACACCAGGCGCTCCTCTCCGTTTCTCTCAGTGCAAGAAACTCTCACTTAACTCACTATAACCTCCAGAAACCAGCACCTTTCCGCTGCTCTGACAACCTCACACTGTGTCTCTTATTTTATTAGTAAGCTGCAGATAAAACACTAATTTATAACACAAGAAGAGTTATGTTAAAGCCTTTTACAGGGGTCCAAGGAATGCTCAGGGAGTTGGTGTGTTTGCGCAGACACATGAAAAATTAGGGGGAACATTGCTTGTTGGTAAACAACAGCGGCATTTCACACTACGGCCACTTTCTCGCGCTTTTGGATACCGTGGCTATCTACAATGCCTAAGTGCATTTGCGACGTACCAGGAGTGTGCAGGGATATTTCATTCTGAAAATACACCAGATCTGTCAGTTCTGCGCATCTGATTTCCTGTTTTGCTCATGTGATTTTGTCAGCTTTACGTCAGAGACCGCTGGGGTGTCTGGCAAAAATAGACTTCTTGCGGATTTTTTCCACAGGCCCCACCTGCACCGCACCGAGATCAGTGTGGAGAGGTGCTACTGATTATAATGACTTTCTAAGTCTTACGGGACCCATGCATGTCCCGAACTGCACCGCACCTACAGTCAGTGTACACCGGGCATAAGCCTCGTTTCCACAGGGCCAGTATGGGCTGGAACAGTCCGGAACCTGAGTTTCCACTACGTAACACGCTTAAGGTAATACCTTCCAAAGCGGTCTGGAATGGGACCTGTTCCAGAGGAGGATGTTGGAGGACCAGCAGCACACCAATAGCAAGGCACGCGTGGCAAGGAAGGGGAGGGAGAGAAACCCGTCGTGGGTCGGGAGGGAGCCCCGTCGTGGGTGGCGACGGAGGAAGAATAGGGAAGGAGACCCGTCGTGGGTCAGGAGAGAGGGAGGGAAGGATGGAGACCCGTCAGAGAGACAGGGATAAGACAAACGGGGTGACCTCATCGAGGTCTAACACAGAGGGAGCAACCACAGGGGGAGAAACGGTGGGGTGTAATGTGATTCAGAGAAGACTGCGCAGTAGACAAAAGATATTTACCGGCCACTGGTGATGATGCTAATTAGACCCCAGCAGAGGGAGCTATGAGACTGTAGTAGAGGAGAGGTGGGAGTGGTGACATCGGCAGCTGCACGCAGGAAACATGGCGGGAAGCGTGGAAGCTCATTCGTCTCGTTTCAGAGCGCCAGGGTTATTTTCTTAACCTAAACTGTTGAAGGGACATGGCGGGTGCCTAATGTCGTGGGCGCCGGAGGCCGTGCTGCGCCGAATGCTGTGGTTGCCGGGACCAGGCTGCGCCAAGCACTGTAGTCGCTGGAGGCCGGGCCGCGCTGAATGCTGTGGTTGCTGGGAGCCGGGCTGTGCCGAAAGCCGAAATGAGGAGGGGGAGACGGACTAGGAGGACAACGTGGATATCCCGTAGATACTGCCAGCAACAGAGATATTGACGGTGGACGCACGGCACTCCTTGGAGGCGGAGGTCTGCTGTGTAGGCGCAAACCTGTAGTGTTCACTGGGCAACGCGGGCCAGTCTGGAACGCCGACTGGAACGCCGACTGGAACGCCGACAAGCAGTTCCTACATGCGGTGTGATGGAAGATCCTGCAGCTGCAGATCCCTGGATGGGATCCTCATGGGATTTGTCGTGGCATGAGGAATTCGCGGACTGGAAGGAACTAGCAAACATGTGACAGGTCGGTGTTTGAATCTGATAGGTTGTTAGCAGCCCGGGTCGAGAGAGCGGACACGGACGGTGTTGTCGGGATAGGCTGTATAAATAGGGCTTCTGGGTAATTGAAGGCGTGGTCGAAATGAGCTGTGGTTGGCTGAGAGGAGGTTGAGGTGTGGTCCAGCTCCTGAATCTAAGTTAATCATATTAACTCCACTTATATATCCCTGTCTTCCGTGCTAAATCTAACATATCAAGATCGGATCAAATTTCTTACCATTATCATGTCCTCATAAGTGAGGTAGAAGATGTTGTACTGGTCAAAGGCTGAACGCCACACTCGGATGTGATCAAACCAGGATGAATAAGTCACTATGTAGAACAAAAGGAAAACACACACACATATATAAATATAATTTGCTAAAATGCCCATGTAAGGTTAGGTTCTGTCACCTGCATAGCGTTTTTAGAGTGAATACATTTTGCCACTCATCTAAGTTCTTCAGTTTTGATGCAGCTCTGGTGTGAACTCCCCGAATTCACAACAGTTGAAAGCAGAGAGCCGATCCATCAATTTTCTTCCGCTTATCCGGGGCCAGGTCGCGGGGGCAACAGTCTAAGCAGGACTTCCAGACTTTCTTCACTCTGGACACTTCCTCCAGCGCCTCCGGGGGGGCCCCAAAGCATTCCCAGGCCAGCCGAGAGACATAGTCCCTTCAGCACGTCCTGTGTCTTCCCCGGGGCCTCCTCTTGGTGGAACATGCCCAAAGCACCTCCCGAGGGAGGCGTCCAGGAGGCATCTGGAACAGATGCCCGAGCCACCTCAGCTGGCTCCTCTCGATGTGGAGGAGAGGGTCGAGAGGACCACCCAGCCACTCTGCGGAGGAAACTCATTTCGGCCACTTGTATCCGTGATCTTGTCCTTTCAGTAATTACCCAAAGCTCATGACCATACTGTAGGTGAGGGTAGGAACGTAGATTGACTGGTAAATCGAGAGCTTTGCCTTTCGATACAGCAGCAACATCACTGTTGACGCTGCACTGATCCGCCTGTCAATCTCATGAGCAGGCCCACACCTGCCCACCGCCACTCCCTGTGGGCAATACCAGAGAAATGGAGAGTCCAGCCCCCTTCATGGAGTTGGGTTCCAGAGTCCAAGCTGTGTGTGGACGTGAGGCAGACTATATCCATATCAGCTCAGTCCTGGGCTGTCCTCTGGACTCGGTGCAGCAGGTGGGGGACAAGAGGGTCCTGGCTAAACTCATGTCTATGCTGGACCATGAGGGTCACCCCCTGCAGGACGCCCTGTCTGCTCTGGAGAGCAGCATCAGTGACAGACTGATTCACCCTCGCTGTGTTAAGGAGAGATTTCGCAGGTCTTTCCTTCCTGCTGCTGTCAGACTGTATAATGAACAATGCTAGTCATGTGTCATTCCCATAGCAACCATGTGTCATCTCCATAGTAATAATAACAATGTGCAATATTATTTAAAGTCACTGTACCTGCTATTATTTATTTACCCACCACTGTCCATCACTGCAATGTACACAATCATCTCAGAATCAAAAACACTTATTGTGCAATGTTCCTGTGCCTTTTAGCTTAGCTTACAGTGTTGTGTTTTTTAGTTGATTGTAAATACTTATTATTATTATTTATCTTGATTTTGATGCATGCTCTTATTTTCCTACTGTTTCTGTAACTTGCGTTGTGACACTGCAATTTCCCCATTGTGGGACAAATAAAGGATTATCTTATCTTCAAAAAACCTGCTCTCCCTCTAGAGCTGTTCACAAGGTCACAAGGCTTTTGACGTGGATGTGCAAGACAAAAGTGGTGCGTGTGCAATGTAAAAGTAATATGTGTGTGAGCTTTTGAAGTGGATGTGCAAGACAAAAGTGGTGTATGTGTGACGTAGTTTGTGAGCTTTTGACAGACATGCTTATGACAAAAATGGTTTATGTGCAAGCTATTCATTAGCACGTGCATGTGCAAGGAAAAGTAGTACATGTGTAAGCTTTTAGTGCATATGTGTGACCTATTCCTGATATATGGCTTAGGATCCCCCTACAACTCAGCTAATACATTTGGTATGCATGTTTTGTACCATTCAACTAAGTGTCACTCACCATTTCCTGCTAAGTACATCTCCAAAAACTCCTCAAAGTTGATGTTGGGTTGTTTGAATTTATAATATGAGACCATGTTGTCTTTCAGATTCCACATCACATATATAATCTAGGAAATGGTTTGTGGATTATTTACATGTCAGGAACAATTTTATTCAAAACAACACTAGCTCTATGTAATATTTTACCTTTGGTCTTTTGTCCTTTACCCCTGGAGGCATGAGACTGGGAATTAGGTGAGAAGTAAATAGACGAGGAGATGGCGTTTTTGAAAGTTTCTCCTTAAACAGGCTAAACTCCAGCCATGGCATCTGCATCACGTTAAAACAAGTTTCCTTCACCTCTCCAGTGAGTTCATAGATGGAGATGATGATCTGCTGGGTCCAGATAGTGCCTGTGTGAAGATAGCTGTGGTATATAAACTGGTAAAATAAAAAAAATCTCATCCTCACCCTCAGCAGGTGGTCTCATCCTCTTTCAGCTCGGGTCCTCTACCAGAGGACTGGGAGCTTGAGGGTTCTGCGCAGTATCTTTGCCGTTCCTCGTACTGCACTTTTCTGTACTGAGATGCAGTGGCAGCTGGCCAATAGGGAGAGCAAGTTCACCGCACTCCCTAACTTGATCTAGATAAAAATTAATAAAGTTGTTATTTTGTATTAGGCTATATGTTTCATATTTTATTTAAAATTGAATGTGTATTTGCATAGACACATTTTTGTAATGTTAAATATGGTCATATTATCATTTGATTCATGTGTTTGCCATTTGAGTGTGTTGTATCAGAGGACAGACTGTATAAAACAGTGGCCTAAGCGAGTGTGACGTCACCCATAGTGTTCAGCACCATCCAAATGAAGATTGCGATGCTAGTGGTTACAGGAGCAAATTTGGAGCGGGGCTCTATATTATGAATAGGATTGTTTTAATGGACAAAATAGAGAGAAAAAAATAGGATCATATAGAGCGGGTTAATACGAACATTTTAAGACCAAAATGACGATAATAATATCACAATACAATATTCCAATGTAAGTCAATGGGAGCCAGGGTCAGTAGGAGTCAGAGGAGCCGCATGTGAACTTCCTATTTGGAACACGGCGGCTAGCGTGTTAGCCATGTCCATTTATATATACAGTTTATGTGTCAGAGCTATGGAAGTACAATAAAATCTGGAAGATGACGGCGTATTGATTTCATTGGTCTGTGCTCATTGGCAAATAGCACCAAAAAACGTTTTTACTTACGCATTACTTCCTGAATACTGGCCTTATGCCACCCAATGTGTGACATCAGAAACGTGCAGTTCTGACCAATCAAAGCCCTAGCTGCTAGAGCGAAGCTAGGCTAAATCTTACAAAGCTGACTTTCAGATGCTTTGACAATTTAAAAATTGTAAAAAGTTCATATTGTAAAAATAAAGAAGAATCCCTGCAAAGTCCAACTCATCCAGTTCTTATTATAGATCCATGGTCAGAGTGCATCGAATGGATTTCTATGGGAGAGTCAAATCTGGTGCTTCTGCCTATTGCTTTACATTGTAGCCGTCACGTAGGTCCTTGGGGTGTAGGGGAGACCACACTCAAACCAACTGATTGGTCTTCATAAAGGTTTATTATACACCTGACCTCTTGTCACTCAGCCTGCTAGCCATCTCCCCCCTAGCTGCTGACTCTCAGCTCATGGCCTTTTACTACTATTACTACGAGTTCAACTTCAAGTCAAAGGGCATCCGAGGAACCGTATTTAGGGAGAATTCTGTGTCTTCTCTTCAGTGGGACCCTGCAAAGCAAGAAAAGAAGAGGCTTTGCATTAAGCTGGAATGAGTGCATCAGGCTGTGGTATATCCTACAGCACTGGCAGGTGGCTAGTTACTTTCGCCTAAACCTCCACACAAGAAAGTGTGAGGGAGAGACACCACAGACCTTCAGCCGGGGCATCCGCTCGCTGCTCTATCAGCCTCTGCCTGCTCGTTTCTGGGCATAAAAATTTCACCTGGACGTAGCGTGCAGAGGGCTTAAGTGTACCCAGTGCCCCAGTCGAAACTATAGGCTGGTCGTAACTTTCAGGTTTAAGTCAGCTGTAGGGTTAAGACTAGTCTTACGACCAGGTGATGCACTTGGCTCCCAGACCTGACTGGACCAGGACTTGGAGCAGTTTCATCTCTTCATATTGGACAATAATAGACTTTTGGAGACAGAGCCAACAGGACAGTGGATAGAGGATACACTCTGCTTCAGTCCTCTGGAAAAGGTAATATGCTTGTTTTCATTAGTTTTGGGCAAATCTGAGGATGGAGCCTCACAATTAAGTAGTGTATAAATGAGCTTGTGGGTGCAGCGTAGCTACTCCGGTGTTTTGCCATGTGCGTTGTGGGAGTGGCTCTGATGCCATGTGTTTGTGTTTTGACCATAGCCTCTAAAACCATTTTCACACACACAATCCCACATGGCTCTTCTCCAGACATTCTGCTGTTGGCCCTTATGTATGAATGCACCACCTCTCTGGACATTAAACGGAGGTTTAACTGAACAAAATTTTTTAACATTTTTAAATCGTGATCAGTCAGCGTCATCCATAGCTCAATTGGATTTCATCAGCGTAGGCGCACAGAGACGTGTGGGGAAACAGGCTAAACTAGACTATGAACTATTTGAAGCAGAATTTGAAGCGGAATAACAAGCAGGATAACGAGAGACAAATGAAGACACAGCGTGCGCGTAAGCCACTTTAATGGCTTTATTGTAGTTATAGCAGCTTCATGAGTTTGTGCACAGGGACCCTCGTCCGTACCCTCAGTTTGTGTAGACATCTTTACAGAGTTACTACTGATAGCTCACCAAGATAGCAAAAACACACGAGACAGGAGACATGTTTGACTTTCAGCTGGTAGCCACAATGCCTGGCCACTCTGACATGCAGGAGTGACAGGAGGCTCCACCTTTATTATTTTATAACAGTGTGTAACCTTGTGCACAGCAATATAGAGCCCAACACATGTAGTGTAAATCATTGCACTCTAACACCTCCACTCGATGGTGCCAGGCACATTTTCTATAAGCACTAGATACCGAACAAATAAGGACAAAACTTTTCAATTTATGCTATTGTAGCAGATTTAGTGAACATGAAACTGTTTACAGGGTCCCGAGACCAAGACATGACCAAGACCTCTGAGGGTTGAGACTGAGACAAGACCAAGACTTTTAAAGGGTGGGACCGAGACAAGACTGAGACAACGGCCCATGGAGACCAAATCGAGACAGGGTCCCAGACCAAGACAAGACCAGCCCGAGGGTCAAGACTGAGACAAGACCAAGACTTTTAAAGGTCGAGACCGAAACAAGACCGAGACCACAGTCCACTGAGACCAAATCAAGACCATCTTTGTCTTTTTTTAAATTTATTTGTATTTTACAGTTATTTTGGCATATATATATATATATATATATATATATATATATATATATATATATATATATATATATATATATATCTCAATGTTTTTATAAATCTATCTCCATTTTATCTGATTATTGTTAATTTAGGCATAAAATAAGCCAAGCAAACTGTACTGCACTTAAACACTCTGTGCCCCTTTTTTGGACCCTCACCAACAGTTTGAGAACCCCTTCTTTAAGATAACTTCCACTGGCACTTTACAGAAAGCTGCTTCAAAGTTCGTGTTTCGTCTTGCCCTTCTAATCTAAGGACCGAGCCGACGTGCGCTATACGCGGGGAGGAGAGAGAGCGTGAAAAGGCGAGAAGCGGAGCACCGACGAGAGGCAGCTGGACAGGTAGGATGTTTTAAGAAGTTTAACCTGCTCTGTGATACACACTGGTACGCAAGGGCACACGCTGTTGCGGACAAGCCACATGCTGGAAACGTGTGTGTTTGTGATGTGCCGCTCAGTGTCTGCAGGTACCAGACGAGTGCACAGGCTGCAGTAAGGGCCTGGCCACACTGCACGCGTCAGCATTTGAAGCCTTGCGCGCTCCCGCACACCGGGACAAGTTTATTGCCAACGGCAGAGCCCTTCTCGTTGACCTCTTTTAGACAAATTTCATTGTTTCCAGCCACAACTATATCATCAACCCACACTTGCAAAATTACTTCATTATCATTTCACTTAGCGTTTTATCGTCTAAACAACCATACAGTTCTGGATATGCAAGTTAATTTTTCCTAACGCCTCCGCAGTGTCTTGTGGATTAGCTGCCGCTAGCTGAAGAGCTAGCTGATGAAGAATTTATCCACAACTATCAAGGTAAGAAAGTCGAAAGCTTACTGGTGGCCAACATGACAAATAAACAAGTTGACACAGCTGGAATTTAAACATCATTCACACACACACCACAACACATAGAACGGATCGCTGTCCAGATCAGCACTTGTTCAATCAAATCAGTAATGTTTGAGTCAATATTGTGGTGTCAAGAGACCAGTGTACAGTTCCTATTCTACACTGATGGAAATGAGTGATAGGCTACATCATAATCATTCATCAGGTTCATTAAATAATACAGTTAAACAAGGGGACTTAAGTATGGAACGCAGTGAGAAATGGAATGACTATCGCACACTACAGTGGAGTAACATTAACATAATAATTAACATAACAGTCAACACAGAGTTCATTAAGGCTTCCTGAGGTGATGAGACAGAGGTGAGATGTGTTCTAACTTGCGTCCTGCTACTTAACAACGCTTACAACGCATGAGGGTCATGAATCAATCAGTTCTAGCCTTTTTTAAATTATTAGAAAAAAATCTAAATGCAGTAATACTGTACAAATTATTACAAGTAAAAAAAATCACTATGTACTATACAAAGTATGTCCATGAATAAGATATATAGAGCCTGCAGCTTCGCAAAACTAGCCCACAGTCTGTCCTGAACGTGAGATGACGTTTTCATGGCCAAAAGAAATAGCCAATTGGAGGAGAACCATTCTAGGCAATTAGAGGCGGTACCTTTCCCTACCATCCTATGTTTCGCAAATTTGCCGGCCCGGCCGCTCTGACATGCAGGAGTGACAGGAGGCTCCGCCTTTATTATTATATAACAGTGCATAACCTTGCGCACAGCAATATGGTGCCCAACACATGTAGTGGCGATCATCGCACTCTAACAGGGCTGATTGTGAGCGGTGGATCAGGTTGTGCTGCGGCGTGAATATTGTATTTGGCTGTGCGTTGCAGAGGTGGGACCAAGTGGTTGTTAAGCAAATCTCAAGTAAGTCTCAAGTCTTTGGCCTCAAGTCCGTGTCAAGTCCCAAGTCAAAGATAGGCAAGTCAGTCAAGTCCCAAGTCAGTGGTCCACAAGTCCAAGTCGAGTCCAAGTCCTATACTTAGATTTTCAAGTCTTTTCAAGTCCTCAGACACAATTGTATTAAAAAAAAGTTAAACAAGCCATATTTACATACATATTGTGAATGTATTAAACCATTGTACAGCATGTGTAGTTAAAATAAATGCTGTAATTCATATTATTCTCAGAAATATAAATCAAATGTATTTTTTTCAAAATCAGTGTAAGGTTCTCCATTTATTTATTCACATGAATTGCATTCTGTTAAATTAATTTACCATACCTTAAGTAGTAGAACAAGTATCATTTAAGTTGTAAAAAGAAAAAAAAAAGCCACAACTAATCTTAAATCCAAGCAGTTTGGCAACATATTGGAAGAAAATTGATCTACCAGAAGAATCAACCAGTAATTAAAAAAATTAAAGAAATTAAGAGCCATAGCATTGTGTTTCCATGGGGTTTTATTCTGTGTAATAGCTGCAAACCCTGTAGTTAGACCTTGACAAACATGTTCTGAAATGTTCCTGTGTGTCAGGTGCCCTCCCTGTGTGTCAGGTGCCCTCCCTGTGTGTCACGCGTCTTCCCTGTGTGTCACGTGCCCTCCCTGTGTGTCACGTGTCCTCCCTGTGTGTTACGTGCCCTCCCTGTGTGTCACGTGCCCTCCCTGTGTGTCACGTGCCCTCCCTGTGTGTCAGGTGCCCTCCCTGTGTGTCAGGTGCCCTCCCTGTGTGTCACCTGTCTTCCCTGTGTGTCACGTGCCCTCCCTGTGTGTCACGTGTCTTCCCTGTGTGTCACGTGTCCTCCCTGTGTGTCACGTGTCCTCCCTGTGTGTCAGGTGCCCTCCCTGTGTGTCAGGTGCCCTCCCTGTGTGTCACCTGTCTTCCCTGTGTGTCAGGTGCCCTCCCTGTGTGTCAGGTGCCCTCCCTGTGTGTCACCTGTCTTCCCTGTGTGTCAGGTGCCCTCCCTGTGTGTCACGTGTCCTCCCTGTGTGTCACGTGCCCTCCCTGTGTGTCAGGTGCCCTCCCTGTGTGTCCATGGGGTCTTATTCTGTGTTAAAGCTAACCATGTAGTTTAGACCTTTACAAACATGTTCTGAAATGTGTTTGTGTGTTAGATGCCCTCCCTAATGTGAGAAATACAGTCAGAATAGATCCAAGCCAGGCTTAGATGAGTTCCAGTGGGGAGTGGCATTATAGATGCCTTGGCCAGAGCAGTGCTTTTGCGGGAAATAAATAAGTGCATAGAGGACAGGCCACTCAGAACAAAATAGACCTTTAACGAACCAGACTGGATCCACGTTTCTGTCCGGATGCTTTGCTCCACCTCAGAACCAGTGTGCTTCTTCTATCGAACAATATTACCCATGGAATATTTTTTTCCTTCCCGCTGGACAGTTTTGCCACGTTGATTGTACCATCTTTTGATTGGATGCTGTAGCGTGCACCGTAGCGCTGAGAGAGTGAGGGAGAGAGAGCGGGAAATGCACGATACTGACTGAAATGACGTTTCTTTACTTTCCTATCATATTTTGAGCATGAAGTCTTTCCAAATCAAGGCTTCAAAGTCCAAACAAGTCCCAAGTCAGTGGTGTTCAAGTCCATGTCCAGTCCCAAGTCTTTGGCCATTTTCCCAAGTCAAGTCTCAAGTCGTTAAATTGGTGACTCGAGTCTGACTTGACTCCAAGTCATGACTTTCAAGTCCCTACCTCTGGTGCATTGGGTTTAGATTGTGATAACCAAACATAGTGCAAGCATAGGACAGGGGACTGATGAAATAGAAGACAAATTATTTATATTAATTCAAGATTTCAAGAGTTCAGCCAATAGTGACCAAAATTGATACTAAATTTTCCCTTAATCACTAGGTTTGGATGTTGTGTAATTTTCTTTGCCTTTTTATGCTGTCAGTCATAGATAGGTAGAAGTTTTAATATCTGATCAAAATATATTCAGAAGGTAGGTATGATATTAGCATCACATTTGATGTTGTTTCAGATCAAAACACGGGACATTTCATGCCAGATACTGATGTTTGAAATACTAAGAAAACAGTCAGCTCAATAAAATAACTAAGACCATTTTAGAGGTGCTGAAGAGAGGGGTGCCGAAGCACCTGAGTATCATGATGTTAAAATACTGCTGATTTAAGGACAGAACTGATAACTGGACACCACAGTACTATTGGCATAACACTAATGCATTCACTAACCTGATTTGGGATAAGTGACCAAAAGCACATCATCCTCTCTTATCTCAAAGCTCTGCAGCGATTCAATGTACTCGACCGATGTCAAAAGTGGATTGAAATTGTAGCCTTTATATTCTTTGAACCCTGCCATTGCGATGTAGAAGAAGTGCAAGTTAGTCCAGCTGAACAGGTGCGTGTGGGGCCGCAAGTGTTTTTAAAGTGGGACTGAACATAAGCTCTGCCCACAACCATAAGCTCTGCCCACAACCATAAACTCTGCCCACAACCACATTTTAAACAGAGCTGATAAATTGGGCAGTACCTGGAGTAGTGTGTGAGCTGTGATTTTCCTGAATATCCACATTAAATCCAACAGCATAGAACAGCCCTATAAAAATCACCCATGTGTTGAAATATTAATTATATTATTATTAATAAGTTATGAAGAATAAACTGGACAATATATAACTCCTTTCCTTCCTGGTACTAAGGACGTAGATAGGTCATTGTTGTATCAGATATGTGTTAACTTCAATATTGATGTAAAATGACATAAAAATAAAATGGGAACAGTCCCTGACGTGGGCACAGTCCCCACAATTTGTACTGAAGAACCATGACATCAAAATATTATTTCTCAATACAGATTCATTTGCGGTCCGATTCATGTAGAAGTATTTAAAATATTTGGAGAAACTACTAGTCAAGTTTAGTCATTATAAGATAAACGGTGTCTGATTTTAAGTTAAAGTGCAAAACAATAAGAATTTCACAGAATTTTGCATTTTCAAAGGATAAACCACAAAACTCAGAAAAACAGGAGTGTGTCAAATGTTCAGATCTATTAATATTGTCAACACAGCTTTTATTACTAATACACTGCATTTCAAATTATTATACAAATTGTGTTTAAGTGTCAGTTGTTTTGTTTTCCAGTGAAACTCATGGATGGTTTTGTGTCTCAGTGAAATCATCTCATACACCTGTGCCAGTGAGTTTAAAAGTGAGTCCAACTAAAGGAAAAACAACTTCAGAAGTATGTTCTACATTATTAAGCGGAGCAACATTTTCAAGGTCAAGGTATGAAAACCTTAGATATTTTCTCATTGTGCCTTTGTACAGATTAAGGCACAATGAGGAAGGTTTCTGCCAGACAAATACATCGGATTAAGAGAGCAGCTGCTAAAATGTCATTACAAAGTAGCAAACAGGTATTTGAAGCTGCTGGTGCCTCTGGAGTCCCGTGAACATCAAGGTGTAGGATCCTCCAGAGGTTTGAGTTATGCATAAACCTTCTATTCAGCCACCCTTAAACAAAGCTCACAAGCACAAACGGCTCCAGTGGGCCCAGAAATACATGAAGACTCATTTTCAAACAGTCTTATTGTTAGAATAATTATGTTAGAATAATTGTCTGTATATATTTTATCCCATATTTGCTATAATCATATGTTAGATATTTGTGTGTTTTGAATAACCTCTTTGTGCTCTTTATACTATGTGCAGTACTTTTTACATGTGGAAGCAGATGATGTGACCTTCGAAACAAGAAAGGTTCCCAGGCCGCAGAGTGCAGCTGCCTGATAACTGTATCAAACATATTTTCAAAATATATCGTGTTGACGCTTTCCCTTCCCCTTAGAAACATTGTAACTAGGGACCATCCTAAATAAAATGGGGTAGACGGCTTTGAGTGGTCAGAGCGGGTTGGAGATTGTAACTGACACACTCTCTGTCCGTTCTCCTCGCGAGTAAACCTTAATAATCTCTTGTCTTTCTTCTTGTATATTACAATGTTTTGGTTGGTTTGAACCTGACATTAACTTGGTCCTTCGAGCTGGATTCCAAGACACCTGAAGACTCCATCGGGCGTTAAGAATCCAGAAAGATCGTGGCCACGGCAGAATAATCCCTTTCTCGGGCTGGTTGTCTTCTCGTCGGTTGGAGTCTGACGGTTGACGGAATACAGAGGGAGAAAGACAACAGAGGGTGAGTAAGTCTTGACTTAAAAAGAAGCGAATGACTGAGGGTCGTTGCGCATAGACAAACCCTATGAATCCTAGGCACTGATAGGTAAGGACGGCGGAGTCCTCTTCGTGTTAAATTCCGTAAACCAAAGGACGGCGGAGTCCTCTTCGTGTTAAATTCCGTGAGTAAAAGTAAAATAGGAGTGTGAATGAGTGTGTGAGTGGAAGTTAATAACCACTAGGTTATTAATTTCATACCAAAAGATTGGGGTTGAAAATAGTGAGTTTTTGTGGATGTAAAGACAAGATTTCTCCACCTTAACGGGTAGAAGTGAGAAATACCACAAAAATAAATTAATCACTATCCCAATCGGATCTTGAAATCAGTCTTAGAGACCTCCCTACGAGTAACAGACTGATCCAAATTGTGACAAAATGGGAAACTTATTAACAACCAGTAAACCTAGAGACAGGTTACAATGTAAGGATTATAAAATAATGGAAGCAAAAAATGCAGGATACAATAAATACCTAGACTTATGGGTTAAAAAATATAATTTTAAAGGCAGACTGAGTGTAGTGACCTTAGAGGCATTGCGCAACCAGATAAAAGAAAAAACAAAAAAATAATGAGAAGAAAATGCGTAAACACGGCATGAGAGAAGTAGGAAGTTGGTTAGAAGTGGCAAGACTGAGAGAGAGGCGACAAAAAAAGAAACAAGAAAGTAGAGAGGACAGAAATAAAAGAGAGGAAGTGTTTTTTCACAGAAAAGAGGATGATGAGATTTGCCTGGAAAAATCCAGACTCATCGCTGTACCAGCGGCTGAGTCTGGTCACTGGTGGTCCAGCAAATTTTCCTTGGCGGGCAACAATGAGCAAACAGACAGCAAAATAAACCAATCAGAGAAGAACTAACGGGCAGCGAAGTGAACCAATCAGAGAAGGGCGGACGTGACGTCGGCAACGCGACACGAAAATCTACAGTGGGAAAGTAAATAAACAGTAGCAAAGAACGGGGAGCTAATTCAACATGGCTAGCGCTACAGAGATCGTTGTAAATGACGTGTGTCGTTGTTGCGGTAAAAACATGAGACGTGGTGTAACTGGAAACTTTTATAAGTCACGAAGCTCACCGTTGTTGCAACGACTTGTGAACTTGGGTCTTGCATTAAGACTTCAGTTAAATAGATCGATTAGAGTGTGCAAGCCTTGTGTAAGCCTTGTCGGGCGCTTGGAATGGGACCTAACCATTTTTCGCAAATGGCAACAAGACGTGGAAACTCTCACTACTGAAACAATAACAGAGGATTCATCTGGACCTGGTGACAAACGAAAACGCTCAACTCCTTCTAAAACTCTAAGAGCACTGAAGAAGATCCGGCGTAGTCCTCCCCCCACTCAGTCCGCAACAAGGCGAAGCATCACACAGGTAAGCGTGCTATTGCTAAACGCTTTACTGAGTGCTAAGTCTGTAGGCTGTATCTAAGTAAACATTAGAGACATGGAAGAACCCAATTCACTAATGTGTTACTTCTTACGGATCAAGGCATTTGTCACTCTGTAGAATTAAAATAATTAACCTATAAAACTACGTTGTGCTTTTTTAAATGCCCGTTCGTTTACAAGTTGACACATACATTGCTGTTAATCGATGTGTTATAACATATTCCCGATCTATTTGCACAGTAATAAAGAGAAAATTAGGATGATATGGGTATTGACTGAGTTGAAAGATGTATCTTCTCCCCCACTATCCACAGCCTTGATGGATCAGTAAATGGTCTTTTTAACAAATGGTTATTAATTGTAAGTCACATCCTATATTCTTTAACATTTATGAACATTGTGTCTTCTATTTCACAGGTCATTACTGAGAACACAAGCAAAACTGTTGTCAAGGTTTCCTCTCCGTCTGAAGCTGGGATCATTCAGAACATAACTAATAAAAAGTTGAAAACTGCAGCCAACTTGATTTCAGCTCATAAAGAACTTAAAGTTAAAATCAAAGATTCACCTTATCATTAGTGAAGAATGTAAGTGCCTCTCAAACCCAAACAACAAATTTATGCTGTGGAAAACTACACCAGAGGATCTCCTTGTGGACCTTGAAAACGTCTCATTTTTTGCTGTCCATTTTCCAATCAGTCAACAGCAAAAGTCTACCAGCTGCTTGCACTGCACTTTGTACAGCACTACGAGGGAGAGAGCCTCGGATGTCACCCTTTGCTTATTATCTAAATAGTATACTGCAGCATGGAGGCACTAAAAAGGCTGCCTTTAAGAGGTTAAGCAAAATGGCCATCAAAACATCATACCAGCATGCAATCGGCAAACAAAAGGAGTTAGTAGCCATGTGTGGAGAGAGACTACAGGAGCTCTAAGTCTCCACTGAACTTTACCTGACCTCTGGGGCAGGAGGGCTCTCTGAGGACATGGCAAGTGTGAATGAAGGTGAGATACTATTTCACTAAAATATGACAAAAAACTAAAACAAATACTGCTTTATTATTTGTATGTGAATGAATTTGTAATTTGCTTGATCATACTTTATTCTACAGATGACAATCCTGAAATCAGAGACTCCTTCATCTTCAGCCCATTTGCTGTCTCAGAAGCTGCAGATGTGAATGTTCCACATGCTACCACACAGCTTCAGGCGCCATCCACATACTCCATGATATTTGATAATATGGACTTCTTCATGAAGGCACACCAGCAGTCCTCACTGATAAACAATAAATCCCTTCACTGAATTCATCATATTGCTGTAGAAGATCATGTCGAAACAAACCACCTCAGTAATGTAAGGCCACATGTTGACAGTGGTATATATGATCTTGAGGTTTTCAAGCATCTTTCCAAGGTTGTGGTATATTACATTCCACATGAGTATTCTGAGTAAATGTTGCTACGCTCCACAGACGTATGTACACATTTACCACACTGTTTTACAGCAGCAACATGTAATTCATGCATTGAATGTGTTGCAGTGACAATAATTATTTACTTTGATTACAGTACCTCCTTGGTGTGCTATTTAATAAAAATCTGTAAAAGGCATTTCTCAAAACACTGTTTATTTTTAGTGTCATACAAACAAATACAATTAGTTCAAAGCCAATCCCAGTACAAGGTGTTTTGCTGGTGTACAATTGTTATGTGTCCAAAACTAATCTGTTCTGAAATTGCTCCAAGAGGTTCTGTAAGAGCAACTTGTTTTCATACGTAACCTCTCTTCTGACAAGATGCGCAGAAACACCACTTTGAGGCAGTTCATACACTGGGGTGGTCTCCTGACAACCTTCTGGGTGACATTGGCATACTGTGTGACAGTAGGTGCAACACAGATGACCTGGTATAATTGCTGTGGTATACTCAAGTCAAAATGACTGTACAAAGCCGTTTTGTATTTAGCAGCTCCTTGACTACCTGATCTGCCTTTGTGTGCTGTTTGATGCGATAAAAAACTGCATGTGTTTACCATCTCTGCCTGCCCTACCCATCTCCTGCACAATGGCTTGCACATCCTCTGGAACACCGTACATAACAACATGAAATATGTTTGGAGATATGTCTTTGACTTCCTGTACTATCCAGTCCATACAGTCCAGCTGAGGTCCTGATACAGGAATCTGTCCAAGTCTGATGTTGTTCCGGTTTGGGCTTTCAGTCACAGTGACCGCCTTTTCCAGATGAAGCGGCCTCATCACTCTGTCTCTTGACTGGACATCAGCAGAGGCAGTTAGGGCCATTATAGGGGTACCTGTGAGACAACACAAACAAAAACATCAAAACAAAACATTATAGGTTCTGAAAGAGTAAAAAATGAATTGAATACCAACCTGCTTTGCCTGGAATTTGCCTACTCTCGCAAAGCACTCCCTGAAAGCACTTTTTCCTTTGTCAGCCAGTCCACTGGTAGGAAAAAAGTAAAAAAAAGAAAAAGAAAAAGAAAAAAACATGAGTACAACAGATCTGCATAGTAAATGAATTGTAGCCAAGCAGCGATACACTCAACATAACTTTATTACATTACATAACTCATCAACTTGTAGCTTCTGCGCTCATGTGGTCCACGGAAAATGTTTTTTTCCTGAGTTGACAGCAGTGTGTTTACGTCACACAGTATATGGAGAATCATTTGTCTTTTATCTTAATCACTTTGACTAAACGCTACTACATTTAGGGGTTTAATGACAGTTACCCAATGCCCATATCATAAGAGCAACAGATCTGCGCAAGACCCACACTACTGTATAAACATAATGAAGCTAATTACCGATATAGCTCTTTATGTTAAGTAGCTCACGTTAAAATAAACAAATAACGTTTAGCTTTTGAAGAGGCTAACAACAATGCTGTATGCAGCTGTTAACGATATGTAGCTCATGTTTAAGTAAACAAATAAGGTTTAGCTTTTGAGGCTAACAAAACATATGGGGTTATTGTTGTATGTTAAGCACTTTGGTCAACTATGGGTGTTTTTAAATGTGCTACACAAATACATTAAGACACCCGGTGACGTCTAAATCCCGACTTTCTGAGATAAAAGCACACGAATGCAAACGAGCCATAAGCTAACTCAAACTTCTCATCTCAGAAACGCGAGCACCACATGAACGCAGTTAGTTACGCTGTATAACAAAGTAATACCTTACCATTTGTATGTGAGATGAACCTCATCCACCACAATTCCAACAAGCTCCTTGATGTTACACAGCAAGCGCCTCCATTTGTCATTTAACAGCCCAACAGTAACTCCGCTTTTCCGCTGAAAATCTCCTCATCACTACTGACTCCAATCTGCATGGCGATAACTCCGAGCTTAGAGGACTCTGTTACCTGCTGCTCCATGAGTGCAGAGGAGACACGGCGACTACAACGGGATGTTCCAACAAATGGAGCCGTTTGATAGATTAAGCTTTTCCCAAAGCCGGTAGGAAGCAATGCGAAAACATCTTTAAAAAAAAAAAAAAAAAAAAAAAGAAAAAGAAAGAAAGGCCTCTAGAGCTGTCAGCTGCTGTGGTTTTAATGACTCTATGCGTTTTTGGTCATTTAAGACCATTAAAGATTTGAAAGCTGAACGGAAGAAACTTTCAGCTCTCCAGTGCGCCATCTTGATTCAAAACTGAGGAGAACTTCCGCCGCCTAAGAGTGACGTTGCCGGCAAAGGATGCGTCACTTCAATGAACGAATCAGATTGCACGACCGTGTCGAACCGGGGATTTCAAGCAGGGCGGAGGAGACGGGGACCAGACGGATATGGAGCTGTATTACAAATACAGAGAGATATCCTTCTGGATTTCCAGGCAAGAGTCTTTGTATCATGTGGCGAAATCACAGGTTTCGCATTCAGCCATTTCATGAGTTTTATGGTGGGGGGGGGGGTGCACACGTGACTATCCTAGCCCGTGGCCTATAAGGCTTGTAGCCTTTGTTTGGCAGTTTCGAGTGCTTCAGGTATGGGCATCTGGCTGTTCCTCTTGGGTACTTGCTTTTTCATTGCACCTTTCTGGGTCTCTGACAGTTGGCTCACTTCTCTTCATGCTTCCTTGATTTTAGCCTCTAACTGTCTTTTCCATGGTGGGTATTGTTTCTCATGGCTCCAATCGTTGCTCTTATAGCCCAGCACCTCTACGATCACTATTGCACCTCCGTCAGTTGTTTTGCTCTCTGGAGTAAAATGACTCACTTTTGAGACCCAAAAGATCGAAAGAGAAGGGCATTGCACTATTATTTGTGAAATAAGATAAGATAAGATAAGACTTTATTGATCTCACAGAGGAGAAATTCACTCGTGACAGAAGCTCACAGTCAGGGGACAGTGACAGTGGGAAAATGTTGGGAAATGTTGTGCAATAGTGTAGAAAAACTGTGGTTACGATATGACCAAGCAGTTCAGAGTCGCCCTGAAAACACACAAGGAGCACAGTAGCTGAAAAATCGCATACAAAGACACCAAAAACGTCTAGGAAGTCTGGGAGAAACAAATTGAGGCCTGAATCGGGGAAATTATCCTGTGGTGTGGTGGGTCTGTCATCAAGATATATAATTATAAAAATATCACAACTACTACTTTTTCATAGTTGACTAGTCATGGTTAGTCGATGAATCATTGCAGCCCTTATATAGCTGTATGAATTACATTTCTATTTGTCATTTTCCTATAAGGCACTGTCTGGACCCAGCAGATCGTGATCTCCATCTGTGAGTTGTCCGGGGGTTTGAATGAGTATTCCAATAATAGGGAGCAAATGCCGTGGCTGGAGTACCAACACGAGCGCCCGGACTACGCACTAAGACCCTCTCCTCGTCTGTTCACCAGCCACCTGCCCCCAGCTCTAATGCCTCTGGGGCTCAAAGACAAGAAGGCTAAGGTTAGACACATCTTAATACTGCAAAAATAGAATCAGGGGTCAAGGTGAAAAAAAAAAAAAAGACACGACCTGTTCTTCATGGTCTTGAGCTGTGTCCTGGGTGGGAGCAGACAGTGCTGCTGGCCTGCCCGAGTCCTGGCTGAGCTGTGTGGGTAGGTGGGGGCATCACCGTGGAGACAGTGGTGGGTTTGTAGGAGGACCTTGTAAATGATGTGGAGGTGAACAGGAAGCCAGTGCAAAGTGTGGAGGATGGGGGCGATGGGCTCACGTTTCTGCACCCTCGTCAGGACTCTGGCTGTGCTGTTCAAACTTGACCCCAAGGTTGGTGACAGAGGGAGGGAAAGGAATGTTGTGGCCAAAGAGTGAAATGGAGGTGATGTGGGAAGAGTGAAGTTGTTGAGAGGTTTGGGAATTGAATGGCTTCTGTTTTTGAGCCTTCAGCTGCAAGAAGTTCTGACTCATCCATGTGTCTATCTCCACCAGACAGGAGTAAAGGCAGGTGACAGTGGCAGAGGGGGGATCCAGGTGACTTTGAGGTAGCTCTGTCATCAGCACAGCAGTGGAAATTGATCCCATGTCCGCTGACAACACAACCAAGGGGAAGCATGTAGATGGTGAAAAGGGTTGAACAGTGTATGTAGCCCTGGGGGACCCCACAGGTCTTGAGATAGGAGCAGAACCAGTGAAGGGCAGAGTCAGAGAGGCCAATGATGGAGACAGTGGAGGAAGTTATGATGGTTGATGGTGTTGAACTCAGCAGAGAGGTTGAGAAGAATGAGGAGGGATGTGGAACTGGTGGAACTGATGACTCTGATGAGCACTGTTTCTGTACTGTGAGAGGGGCAGAAACCAGATCAGACTTTTCATACTTTTAGATTTGTGATAACTGGAGCTGGGTGGAAATTAATTTTTTTCAAAAATTTTGGAGATGAACGGGAGATTGAGGGGTTTTTTTTGTTTTTGTTTTTTTGTTTGTTTTTTTTGAGAATTGGTTTGATCATAGCAGTTTTGAGGGAGGAAGAACATGAGCTGTTTGAAGGGAGAGATTAATCATTTTTGTTATGAGAGGGGTTCTTTGAGCAGAGGAGAGTTTTAGGGAGCATGTTTAGATCTGCTGATGACATTCTCGACCTCCTGCCATATCGCGGGAGAGAAAGGTAAAAGATTATGTGTGGTCTGTTTGAACGTTTTGGTCAATTCTCTAACTGACCTATCTACCCTCTGGTGTTTGTTTAAGAGAATGCAGCCTTGACGTTGGAAACATGTGGATGTATAAATGCAGTGACAGTTACTATGCTTGGAACACACAGATCTGTTTACGTGCAAAAGTGGAGCATAAATGAACCTTAAGCTGTGGGTTGTTGGTTCCTCTTGTGGCCACAATTTGTATTACACAAAAAATAGATGCATATTGATTTTTCTGTATGTCTTTGCAGATCATATATGTGATGCGAAACCCAAAAGACAACATTGTGTCCTATTACCACTTCTCCAAAATTGTGAAGGTCATGGAAAATCCCAACAGTTTTGAGGAGTTTTTGGAACAGTATTTAGCAGGAAATGGTAAGCGCCCAAAAACAAAGTGATGACAGAATGGTGGACCTGAGGACCTCGCCAAACAAAACAAATAGATGTGGCACTGGGCCAAGCCCATATAGGGCCACTGAAGATGGTGTCAACAGGGTTAACAGAAAAGTCAAACACAAAAGGCAAAATGTGGTTGGTTAACAGCAGGCCTGGTTCGGCCTGCAGTGAGCAGCAGCCTGAGCAGTGGAGGGCACAAAGCGATGAGTGAGTGCCCCAGTGCCTGGAAGGAGAGGCGGTGCACAGCGAATGAGAGACCATGCCATACATAAACATCCTATTTATACTGTCACGCCACAAAACAAGCATGAATAATAAAAATACATACATACAAATACAAGGTGTACATTATTTGAGGTATTTATATAACTTCTTCTTATGATTTACAGTTGTGGGTTCATCCTGGTTTGATCACATCCGTCTTTGGCATTCAGTCTATGACCAGTACAACATCCTCTATCTGACCTATGAGGACATGATACAGGTGAGTTAAAAGACATTCTTATTTTACTATTGTAATGATTTCATTTTAAACTTGTTTTCAAGGACCTGAGAGGGGAAGTGGTGAAAATCTGTAACTTCTTGGGAAAAATTCTGAGTGATGCAGACATCGATAAAGTTGTAGAGAAATCAACATTTTGGACGATGAAGAAGGACTCAAAAGCCAATTATACATTTTTACCAAAAGAGAGGCTGAGTGGAGACTTCATGCGCAAAGGTAACATGTGGCCAGTCACAGAGTAAAGCTCCAGAACCCACACTCATAATTAAGGCCACTGAGTAAGTTTTATGAGAAGACACGAGATAACTAATAGCCTGAAAATGATAACAGAGTGCAAGAGCCAGCTGTATGTGTGCATGGTATTTTAATAATAAATATCCAAATGTCATAAGATAAGATAAGATAAGATAAGATAAGATAAGATAAGATAAGACTTTATTGATCTCACAGAGGAGAAATTCACTCGTGACAGAAGCTCACAGTCAGGGGACAGTATAGTGCAAAAAGTTGTGAAAAATTGTGCAAACACTCAGAACAATAAGTAAATAAAAAATAAAATCACAATAAATATTAACATATTTACAACATCAGGTAGCTCTTATGTACAGGGAGTGAAAGAAATGTAAATATATAATAAAACATATCTATTATATAATATATATATATGTAAAAGAATACAAATATACAAATATATAAATATATAATCTGAGGACAGTGGAGGCGGTTACTGATGAGGTGACATGGTTACAGGTTATTGCACAGGTTATTGCACAGGTTATTGTAAGTGTTAAACAGTGGAGTTGTACAGTCTGACAGCAGTGGGGATGAAGGACCTGCGGTAGCGTTCCTTCTTGCATTGAGGGTGCCTCAGTCGGCCGCTGAAGGTGCTGCTCAGTTCCTCTACAGTCCGGTGCAGAGGGTGTTTAATCTGACCATTAGTCTTGAGAGAACCTGAAATTACAACAAAAATCTGTATATTTATGGTAGTAATTTGATCTGTTTGTTGTGTGCTCCAAAAGCTTGTCAGAAATAGCTCCTTAAATCTAATCTATGTCTTTTCTGCTGTCTCGTCCTCTGGCACATACCCAGAAACTGTCTTATCTCAGTGTGAAGGAGTAGCTGCTCTATACTGAGCTCCCACAGTTCAGTGCACAAATACAGCTTTTATTTGTTCCAGTAGCACCCTTTGGTGGTGAAAAAAAAACTAACTCCAGGGGCAGAACATGTGAATTCAGTGATACTATTTGGTTTTGATTTCTGGTGTGTTGTGAGTGAAAATCGGAGCCCAGGTTTTGTAATTGTCTGTCAGGGGTTTATATAAATACAAACTTCCAATATTTCCAGGGCGCATTGGAGACTGGAAGAACACCCTCACTGTTGCTCAGAGTGAAAGAGTGGACCAAATCCTGGAAGAGAGACTTGGAGAAATGAATTTACAGTTTATCTGGGAATAAAAGAATTCTAAATAATCTGAAGACTTATACTGTACAATTTAAAGTGAACAACACAACAAAAACAGTGAAATTAATCAATTGCATCCATTGTTGATTAAACTGGTGTGTCTGCTTTCTACCTTCAACAAGTGATGATGGGCTCTTTGGGACGGAAACTACCCACTAGTCCGAGGGTTCACTAGTCCGAGGGTCAAACCCCAATCCACTTTTTTTTTTCTTTCAAAGTCTGGTTAAGGTTAGGATTAGGGTTAGGTTTAGACAAGGGGTCAAAGTCTGGTTAAGGTTAGCTCGGACTAGTGGACCCTCGGACTAGTGGACCCTCGGACTAGTGGACCCTACCCCTCTGGGACAGTGTATAGCGCACTGGACTTCTTGCCAACAATGTACTATCTACTGAAATTATTCATAAATAAATAAACTTTTAAGTAATATATTTAACAGCGTAACAGTACACTTACTTGTTTCCTGCTGTAGGTAATTCTACACTGCATTCCAAATTATTATGAAAATGATATTTTTCTCTGATTTTGCCAAGTTGTCAACATAAATGATCATTTTCAAGTCATCAACCTTTAGAGTACAGTTCAAATGTTATTGAACAAACCTCCCAGTGATAACATTATTTTTTTTTCAATGCACTGTTCCAAATTATTATGCAGAGTTTAAAATTATTAACAAAGGGGAGAGTCCGGTTGGGCACGCAATGGAGGTGGCAGCGTAAAACCACTGCTCCTAGTATTTCAGTTTTAAAAGCCCCCAAAACAAAAACAAAAAAAGATCTGTTCTGTATTTACAGTTGAGAAACAGATTTAATGAGATATCAAGGGCCAATACAGAGAAAAAGGATAGTAAAATTTTAACTGTGTTTCAAATGGCTTATAACACTAATATAATGTTGAACGTTATTTCAAGGTTATATCAAGGTTTTCAAGAAAATAAATCCAAAAACACCCTTTATGTGAAAGAAAAATGGAAAAAAGAAATGGGCTCAGAGCTGGATGATACGGAACTGTTATGTAAAATGCAATGGAAATCCACATGTTCAATAACTTGGAGGGAATTCGGGTGGAAAAATGTTGTCAGATTTTTTATTTCCCCAGCTCAAAAAAGCCACCAAAATGTAAGAGCTGGCTGTTGGAGAATATGCGGCAGCTTGGAGGTCAGTCATTATCATCTATTCTGGGCATGCCCAAAAATCATACCTTTCTGGCAAGAGCTCCATCAGTGTCTACTAAATATTTTTGGTTTCCATATTCCCTTTGATTTCTTATACATGTACTTAGGCGAGAAGATTCCAAATGTCACTACGGTAGGAGACAAATATTTATTAAAAATTATTTTATTATCAGCAAAGAAAACATTGACAAGAAAATGGCTTCAAACTGATGCACCAGTAATGGAAGAGTTGTACAATACTGTTTATCAAATATTATTGATGGAAAGACTTACAGTGTCATTGAGACTTCAAAAGGAAAAATGTTACTTGTTTTGGCAGAAGTGGATCCAATACATAAGTGTTTTGAGACCTGACTTTGTGTAAATCATTTGCCTACCAGATAGGAAGTAAGGAGAGGAGACAAGTTTTTTTTTTTTTTAAACACAACACTTTAACACAGTTTGGAGCATATGTATATTAAGATAAGATAAGATAAGATATGCCTTTATTAGTCCCACAGTGGGGAAAT
Source organism: Taenioides sp. WSHXM2023 (assembly GCA_029959045.1). Lineage (NCBI taxonomy): Eukaryota > Metazoa > Chordata > Actinopteri > Gobiiformes > Gobiidae > Taenioides > Taenioides sp. WSHXM2023. The sequence continues at coordinate 6,690,194 of CM057101.1, read as the reverse complement.
TCCAGTGTTGCAACGCACAGTTCAAGAACAGCAGGAAAATGGAACATGCAATAAAACAAGATAATAGATAATGGCTAAAAAAATAATAATTTAGAAATAGACTTAAAGATAGACTCTAATTTTGTTCCGGTGGAGCAAAAATATAAAATACAAAATATTTGGAATTTAATGACTGGAAGTGACTGTAAAGTAATGTATAAAGAATGAATGAATGTGTTTGCATACAAATGTTTTACTTTTTCTTGACAAACTGTGCACCCAATATAAATGACTTGTTCAAGTCCATTAATAAAAAAATAAATAAATAAATAAAAAATCAAATAAAATTATTAACAGAGTTTTAAACCATGTTACTGTTGTAAAGAACTGAAAATGGCCATTTGTTTATTGTTCAATTAGAAGCATTAGCACATTACTGAAATCAAACACTATTTCAATCAAAAACATCTGAACAGGTCAAGTTCCATTTGAACATAGGAGCCCTTATTCGATAGAAGCTTCACAATTCTGCATCCATTGAACTTGTGAGTTTGTGGAGAGTTTCTGCTTGAATTTCTTTGCAGGATGTCAGAATATCCTCCCAGAGCTGCTGTTTGGATGTGAACTGCCTCCCGCCCTCATAGATCTTTCACTTGAGGAGCTCCAGAGGTTCTCAATAGGGTTGAGGTCAGGGGAGGATGGGGCCACACCATGAGTTTCTCTTCTTTTATGCCCATAGAAGACAGTGATGCAGAGGTGTTCTTTGCAGCATGAGATGGAGCATTGTCACACATGAAGATGATTTTGCTGTGGAAATCACGGTTCTTCTTTTTGTACCATGGAAGAAAGTGGTCAGTCAGAAACTCCACATACTTTACAGAGGTCATTTTCACACCTTCAGGGACCCTAAAGGGGCCGACCAGCTCTCTCCCCATGATTCTGACCCAAAACATGACTCCACCACCTCCTTGCTGACGTCACAGCCTTGTTGGGACATGGTGGCCGTCCACCAACCATCCACCTCTCCATCCACCAACCATCCACCACTCCATCCACCAACCATCCACCACTCCATCCATCTGGACCATCCAGGGTTGCATGGCACTCATCAGTGAATAAGTGTCAGGTTCAAACCCACCTAAACATTGTAATATACAAGAAGAAAGACAAGAGATTAATAAGTTTTACTCGCGAGGAAAACGGACAGAGAGTGTGTCAGTTACAATCTCCAATCCGCTCTGACCACTCAAAGCCGTCTACCCCCTTTTATTTAGGATGGTCCCGAGTTACAATGTTTCTAAGGGGAAGGGAAAGCGTCAACACGATATATTTTGAAAATATGTTTGATACAGTTATCAGGCAGCTGCACTCTGCGGCCTGGGAACCTTTCTTGTTTCGAAGGTCACATCATCTGCTTCCACATGTAAAAAGTACTGCACATAGTATAAAGAGCACAAAGAGGTTATTCAAAACACACAAATATCTAACACATGATTATAGCAAATATGGGATAAAATATATACTCAATTATTCTAACATTTCCCTCCTGTTTATCACATATTTGCACAAATAAAATCATTTATAACCACTTCTTTCGATTTTCAGCTATAAAGTCATAAACTAGCAAATAAGCTTACACCCAGAGGTCTATGTTGTTTACAAAGGTGATTGTTTTTCATCTTTAAACAATGTGGTAAAAGCCTCAGTGGAGTCCTCAACGTCAGAGTCACCATCAGCCAAAAGATGGATCTGTATTGCCCTGTCCTCTGGACTAGGGGCTATTGCTGTGGTGATTAGACGATGGATTAGACTACGGATACAGGGAATACAACAGCATCCACACAAGGTCAATATCGCGGCAAACACGGCTATTGAGATCAGTACCGAGGATACAAGTGCTTTGTACTTGCCAAATACACCCATCCAATCATCCCACATTGATTGGTCTATGCCAGACTGCTCCTTCATGCGCTTGTTAAGGGTACGGAGGCCCTCTATCGCTTTGGTTAAGCTGCCATCGGATGCAGTATTATTTGGGATGAAAGAACAACACTGATCACCAAATATCGCACACACAGATCCTTTTTCTGCTAATAGCATGTCCAAGGCTATGCGATTCTAGAATGTCATCAGTGATGTGGCTGCCAGCTGTTCGTGCACCGCCTCAAAGCCTGATTGTGTCCAATTGCCTAGTTTTTGCACATTGTAGTGGATGTAGTTGATTCTGTCCACATTTTTGTTAGGCGTTACTGGAAAGAACGCTGCAATTATAGGTACATTTTCAAAGCCTGCTGCAATTTGGTCTACCAATTTGTACTCGTTGGGAACTCCTCTGGGCACTCCTATTGCGTCAATATAAGTAGGATCATTACCTCCTAGCCACTTAGAAGCTCTTTTATATCTATGCCATTCTTCTAGTAATAAACTATTCATTTCTTGTAATAAATCCTGCGCTGAGAGGGGATATATGGTCGTGGGCAGGAGCAAGGACACTAAGGCACATAAGCCAGTTACATTTTTTGGCAATTTGTCATACAATTTACCTTCCCCACACCACCACCATACATCTCTCCTAAATACAGGTTGAAATTTGTTTCCTACGTGTAACATTATATGACACCATTCTGAGGTTAGGTTGCGTAATACCTCACCTGTGCCTGTCATATTAATACACGTATAATTAGCCATAAAAACATTTTTGTTGAACAATGTTTTTTTCTTTTCTTCAGGTGTAAGAGGGTAAATCGAGTCCCAGGATGTGCAGTTGGTTTGTGGGACGGTTTTTTGCATAACATCAACTACACATTCTGGAGACATGATTGCTGGCACCACACGGAGTATTGGTCTAGCACCTAAACATACGACACAATCAGAATTTACAGCTTTTGCAGCTTGTTCTACCATAAGCAACCAATTGTTGTTTTGTCCTGAGATTAACAGAAGGGTGCTAGCTTAGCTCCTTTTGCTTTTGTTTTTCTAAGACTTTTCTCATATAATCTGCTAAAGTAGATTCTTCGTCTATTTCCCACTAATTCTTAAATTGTGGTAATTTGTACATTCTCCCAAATATGGTTTCATAAGGTGTCAATCCTGATGTACTGGTTATGTTAATGTATAGTTTAACTAAATCTAAACACTGAGTCCATGGTCTTCTCGTTTCTTCCATACACTTTTTCAGTCTATTTTTTACTGTACCATTCATCCTTTCTACTAAACCAGCGCTTTGATGGTGGTATGCACAGTGATTCTTTAAATCAATATGGAATAGCTTTCCAATGTGTGAAATTAGACTGTTTACAAAATGTGTACCATTATCACTATAAATTCTTTCAGGTATGCCAAATCTCGGTATTATGTCTTTACACAGTGCCTTAGCCACCGTCAGAGCGTCAGGTGTTTTAGTTGGGAACAGTTCTAGCCATTTAGAAAATGCATCTATTATTACCAAACAATACTTTCTGCCTTCACTTGGATTTAACTCTATGAAGTCCATGTGAATAATTTGAGGTTGTGGAAATTTTCCTCGCTTTGGTCTTAAGTTTCCCTGTGAATTATGTTTCGCACATATCAAACAAGCTCTACAAAAAATTTTTGAGTACGTACTGAATCCATAGGTTGTATAATGTTTCTCTACCTGTCCTACCATCCCTCCTGTTGAGACATGTGTTACACCATGGCTCAATATTGCGGCCCATTTGTATAAGTTTTTGGTAGGATAGGTTTATTTTGAGGACATACGTAAATGTCATTTTTCAATATTGCTGCATTTTTTATCCATACTTGTATCTCCTGCTGTGGACTTTGTTGTTGCATATCTTTTAATATTTCATCTTTTATTGTGTCTGACTTTTCTAAGTGTAACAGTTGGTTTTGCTTTGTTGCTACTTCTTTTGCTGTTTTATCTGCAAATGCATTTCCCAATGCTATTCTGTCTGTCCCGTTCGTATGTGCTGTGCATTTACATATTGCTAGTTTCAATGGTAATTGTACTGCTTGCAGCAGGTCTATTAGTAGTTGGGCATGTGTTACTGGCTTGCCAGTAGAAGTCACCATTCCCCTATTTTTCCAATATTGCGCGAATGTGTGTACTGTCGCATAAGCGTATTGACTATCTGTGTAAATTGTTGCTGTTTTTCCTTTCATTAGTTTACACGCCTCTGTTAGTGCAATTAATTCTGCTGCTTGAGCTGAGAAATGAGATGGTAGTGCTTCAGCTTTCAATATTTTTGTTTCTGTTACTACAGCGTAACCAGTATTAGTTTTGCCTAAATCATTCTTTTTAGATGATCCATCTACAAATATTAGTTCACTACCTGCAATTGGTTGATCCAGTAAATCTGATCTACTTTTAGTTGATGTTTCTGCCAATTCTTGACAATCATGTATATGTCCCTCATCTGGTAGTGGAATTAAAGTTGCTGGATTTAGGATTGTGCATCTCTCTAGGGTCAAATGAGGTTGTGATAGCAGGGTCGCCATGCAGGAGAGGTGGCGAGCAGGGGATAAGAAGGTCATATTGGTTTGTAATAATAGTGCTGAAACAGCATGTGGTACCTTTAAAGTTAACGGATGAAACAATACAATGCCTGCGCTCACCTCTACTGCCATGGAGGCTGCTATAACAGCTCGAACACAAGGGGGCAATGCACATGCTACACTGTCTAATTTTGAGGAGAAATAAGCTACAGGTCTTAGCTTATCTCCATATTTCTGGGTTAACACTGACGTCATAAAATGTCCTTTGCAGTCTACCATTTGAATGAATTCTTGACTGTAATCTGGTAAAGGTAGTGCTGTACTTGATACTAACGCCTGTTTTAATGTGCAGAATGCACTTTCTGCCTCCTCTGTCCATGTTATTGGATCTGTCATTTTCATTTGCTCCTCATACATTAGTTTCTGCAATGGATGAGTTATTTCCGCATAATTTGGAATCCATGATCTACAGTAATTAGTCAGTCCTAAGAAAGACATAATTTGCTTTTTTGTCATGGGTTTTGGTGCGGCTAATATTGCCGCTTTTCTACTGTCTGCTATTGTTCTTCCTCCTGCACTTAAATTATGTCCAAGATATTTAACTTCTGATTTACACAGTTGTACTTTGTTTTTGCTCACTTTGTGCCCATTTTCAGCGAGATAATTTAATAATGCCACTGTGTCTATTTTACAGGTTTCTCTGTCTGGTGATGCAATTAATATGTCATCTACATACAGTAAAATTTGGCTTCCCCCTGGAGGGTCGAATTTTGACATATTTGCTGACATAACCTGTGAGTAGATTGTGGGACTTTCACAATAACCTTGGGGTAGTCTGGTGTAGGTATATCTTTTACCTTCGAAAGTAAATGCAAACCAGAACTGGCTGTCTTTATCAGTTGGAACTGAGAAAAATGCATTACTGATGTCAATTACTGTGAATATTGTGGCATCAGGCCTCAATGAATTTAATAACGTGTGTGGATCTGGGACACAAGGTGCTCGTTGAATTACTGCATTATTTACTGCCTGCAGGTCTTGTATCATACGCCAGTCTATGGAGGACGCCTGTTTCCTTACTGGAAATATTGGTGTATTACATGGTGAATCATCACATTCAATTATAACAGCTGCCTTAATTAAATCATTTATTACTGGCTTTATTCCCTCAATTGCATCTGGTTTTAGCGGATATTGCTTTACACATGGTCTATATTCAGATTTTGGTCTTATAATTACTAGTAGGGCTCCTTTAATTAGTCCTACGTCAGATGGTCCTGTTGACCACACTTTGTCTGGTACGTCAGCTAAGAAGTCCTCGTCAGCGTCAGTTAAGAAGATTCGTCACGGTTGTTGATCAAAGGGTTCTAGGTTTGCTTGTCCTGTCAGTCTAGCTGTCCAGAATAGAGATGTTCTGGTCAGTCCAGTCTTGGCGCTAGTTTCAGTGTTCATAGAAGTCACTACCCAGTCCTTTGCATTCTGTCCTTTGTGAACCATCCGCCCCAAGTCTTTCCATTCCCATTCTATAGGTTTGTACAGAGAAATGTGTGGAGGCAGATGGTTTCTGTACATGTCATACATTGTGCCTGCGTCCCAAGGGAGTACTACACTCGCTGCGCTGGCACTGTCCGCGTCACTGTACACATGCGCAATGGTTACTTTGGTGGGTGATAATTTTTGAAGTTTATTTAAATACTCCTCATCTGGACCTGGAGTCTTTTTAAACCATGTGGTAACGTGCAGATTTCCTAGTGGCATCTTGTCTTGCTCTTTAAAAATAGCTTTCCTTCCTTCATCTAGGAGTGCGTTTGCCATTTGAGTTGGATCATTCTTGGACAGATTTAACGATTCACTAGCAAGGACCACGCCACAACAATGAAATACGATAAAGATGTTTATTGACGGTGAATAGATGTGATGGCTGGGGGGAGACTCAGGGTGGGGGCTCCGTCTCCAATCCAAAATGGTCACCCAGCTGATTCGGAACCCCCCCTCCTTAATGATGATGTCTTCGGACTGAAGGATGGAAGAGAGACACGGGGTGGGAGGGAGGGAGTCGAGTCGAGAGAGCGGACACTGACGGTGTTGCCGGGACAGGCTGTATAAATAGGGCTTCTGGGTAATTGAAGGTGTGGTCGAGATGAGCTGTGGTTGGCTGGCGAGGCGGTTGAGGCGTGGTCCGCTCCTGAATCTAAGTTAATCATATTAACTCCACATAATAATAATGAGGTTGGCCTCTGCCTTGCAAAACATATATGTCTGAATTAGCCAATTCATGTTTTCTTTTTACTATCATACTGCTTCCTTGTGGGATGATAGCTAGGCCCATTTGGGTTAAAGCATCTCTTCCTAATAGATTTTCTGGACATTGTGGAAAGTACAAAACTGGTAAGTGGCATGTTTGGCCCTCTGGATCTCGGATCCACAGGGGGGCAGTTTCTGAGATTCTTGTTACTGATCCGTTCGCTGCTCTGATCATTACATCGTTTGGGCGGAATTTGAGACCTGGTACTGGGTGTTTGCACGTAGTCCTACATGCTCCGGAGTCACATAAAAACTTTACTGGAACTCCATTTACTATAAGTGTTATTTCTGGCAACTCTTCTCTATTTAGAAAAATGTCTAAAAGGGTTGTGCGGCGATGTTTCTAATTCTGGAACTGTAGGCATTTCGTTTAAACCCCCACCCATAACTTTGGACCACTCCCAGTGTTTATCTGTCTTACTACGGTTTACTGGTCCTCCTATAGTACCTTTAAGTTCTGTTAAGTACTACATAAGGGTATGTTGAAGATTTCACTGCTTCCGCATGTGTTTTGGGTGCCTGTGTCTCTTCAGTGTATGGGGGAGGGTGTGTGTTATCTCCTGATTCTGCTCCCTGTACTACTCGCACTTCTGCTACCATTGTCATCTCATCATTGCCTGGAAATCCAGAAGGATATCTCTCTGTATTTGTAATACAGCTCCATATCCGTCTGGTCCCCGTCTCCTCCGCCCTGCTTGAAATGCCCGGTTCGACACGGTCGTGCAATCTGATTCGTTCATTGAAGTGACGCATCCTTTGCCGGCAACGTCACTCTTAGGCGGCGGAAGTTCCCCTCAGTTTTGAATCAAGATGGCGCACTGGAGAGCTGAAAGTTTCTTCCGTTCAGCTTTCAAATCTTTAATGGTCTTAAATGACCAAAAACGCATAGAGTCATTAAAACCACAGCAGCTGACAGCTCTAGAGGCCTTTCTTTCTTTTTCTTTTTTTTTTTTTTTTTTTTTTTAAAGATGTTTTCGCATTGCTTCCTACCGGCTTTGGGAAAAGCTTAATCTATCAAACGGCTCCATTTGTTGGAACATCCCGTTGTAGTCGCCGTGTCTCCTCTGCACTCATGGAGCAGCAGGTAACAGAGTCCTCTAAGCTCGGAGTTATCGCCATGCAGATTGGAGTCAGTAGTGATGAGGAGATTTTCAGCGGAAAAGCGGAGTTACTGTTGGGCTGTTAAATGACAAATGGAGGCGCTTGCTGTGTAACATCAAGGAGCTTGTTGGAATTGTGGTGGATGAGGTTCATCTCACATACAAATGGTAAGGTATTACTTTGTTATACAGCGTAACTAACTGCGTTCATGTGGTGCTCGCGTTTCTGAGATGAGAAGTTTGGGTTAGCTTATGGCTCGTTTGCATTCGTGTGCTTTTATCTCAGAAAGTCGGGATTTAGACGTCACCGGGTGTCTTAATGTATTTGTGTAGCACATTTAAAAACACCCATAGTTGACCAAAGTGCTTAACATACAACAATAACCCCATATGTTTTGTTAGCCTCAAAAGCTAAACCTTATTTGTTTACTTAAACATGAGCTACATATCGTTAACAGCTGCATACAGCATTGTTGTTAGCCTCTTCAAAAGCTAAACGTTATTTGTTTATTTTAACGTGAGCTACTTAACATAAAGAGCTATATCGGTAATTAGCTTCATTATGTTTATACAGTAGTGTGGGTCTTGCGCAGATCTGTTGCTCTTATGATATGGGCATTGGGTAACTGTCATTAAACCCCTAAATGTAGTAGCGTTTAGTCAAAGTGATTAAGATAAAAGACAAATGATTCTCCATATACTGTGTGACGTAAACACACTGCTGTCAACTCAGGAAAAAAACATTTTCCGTGGACCACATGAGCGCAGAAGCTACAAGTTGATGAGTTATGTAATGTAATAAAGTTATGTTGAGTGTATCGCTGCTTGGCTACAATTCATTTACTATACAGATCTGTTGTACTCATGTTTTTTTCTTTTTCTTTTTCTTTTTTTTACTTTTTTCCTACCAGTGGACTGGCTGACAAAGGAAAAAGTGCTTTCAGGGAGTGCTTTGCGAGAGTAGGCAAATTCCAGGCAAAGCAGGTTGGTATTCAATTCATTTTTTACTCTTTCAGAACCTATAATGTTTTGTTTTGATGTTTTTGTTTGTGTTGTCTCACAGGTACCCCTATAATGGCCCTAACTGCCTCTGCTGATGTCCAGTCAAGAGACAGAGTGATGAGGCCGCTTCATCTGGAAAAGGCGGTCACTGTGACTGAAAGCCCAAACCGGAACAACATCAGACTTGGACAGATTCCTGTATCAGGACCTCAGCTGGACTGTATGGACTGGATAGTACAGGAAGTCAAAGACATATCTCCAAACATATTTCATGTTGTTATGTACGGTGTTCCAGAGGATGTGCAAGCCATTGTGCAGGAGATGGGTAGGGCAGGCAGAGATGGTAAACACATGCAGTTTTTTATCGCATCAAACAGCACACAAAGGCAGATCAGGTAGTCAAGGAGCTGCTAAATACAAAACGGCTTTGTACAGTCATTTTGACTTGAGTATACCACAGCAATTATACCAGGTCATCTGTGTTGCACCTACTGTCACACAGTATGCCAATGTCACCCAGAAGGTTGTCAGGAGACCACCCCAGTGTATGAACTGCCTCAAAGTGGTGTTTCTGCGCATCTTGTCAGAAGAGAGGTTACGTATGAAAACAAGTTGCTCTTACAGAACCTCTTGGAGCAATTTCAGAACAGATTAGTTTTGGACACATAACAATTGTACACCAGCAAAACACCTTGTACTGGGATTGGCTTTGAACTAATTGTATTTGTTTGTATGACACTAAAAATAAACAGTGTTTTGAGAAATGCCTTTTACAGATTTTTATTAAATAGCACACCAAGGAGGTACTGTAATCAAAGTAAATAATTATTGTCACTGCAACACATTCAATGCATGAATTACATGTTGCTGCTGTAAAACAGTGTGGTAAATGTGTACATACGTCTGTGGAGCGTAGCAACATTTACTCAGAATACTCATGTGGAATGTAATATACCACAACCTTGGAAAGATGCTTGAAAACCTCAAGATCATATATACCACTGTCAACATGTGGCCTTACATTACTGAGGTGGTTTGTTTCGACATGATCTTCTACAGCAATATGATGAATTCAGTGAAGGGATTTATTGTTTATCAGTGAGGACTGCTGGTGTGCCTTCATGAAGAAGTCCATATTATCAAATATCATGGAGTATGTGGATGGCGCCTGAAGCTGTGTGGTAGCATGTGGAACATTCACATCTGCAGCTTCTGAGACAGCAAATGGGCTGAAGATGAAGGAGTCTCTGATTTCAGGATTGTCATCTGTAGAATAAAGTATGATCAAGCAAATTACAAATTCATTCACATACAAATAATAAAGCAGTATTTGTTTTAGTTTTTTGTCATATTTTAGTGAAATAGTATCTCACCTTCATTCACACTTGCCATGTCCTCAGAGAGCCCTCCTGCCCCAGAGGTCAGGTAAAGTTCAGTGGAGACTTAGAGCTCCTGTAGTCTCTCTCCACACATGGCTACTAACTCCTTTTGTTTGCCGATTGCATGCTGGTATGATGTTTTGATGGCCATTTTGCTTAACCTCTTAAAGGCAGCCTTTTTAGTGCCTCCATGCTGCAGTATACTATTTAGATAATAAGCAAAGGGTGACATCCGAGGCTCTCTCCCTCGTAGTGCTGTACAAAGTGCAGTGCAAGCAGCTGGTAGACTTTTGCTGTTGACTGATTGGAAAATGGACAGCAAAAAATGAGACGTTTTCAAGGTCCACAAGGAGATCCTCTGGTGTAGTTTTCCACAGCATAAATTTGTTGTTTGGGTTTGAGAGGCACTTACATTCTTCACTAATGATAAGGTGAATCTTTGATTTTAACTTTAAGTTCTTTATGAGCTGAAATCAAGTTGGCTGCAGTTTTCAACTTTTTATTAGTTATGTTCTGAATGATCCCAGCTTCAGACGGAGAGGAAACCTTGACAACAGTTTTGCTTGTGTTCTCAGTAATGACCTGTGAAATAGAAGACACAATGTTCATAAATGTTAAAGAATATAGGATGTGACTTACAATTAATAACCATTTGTTAAAAAGACCATTTACTGATCCATCAAGGCTGTGGATAGTGGGGGAGAAGATACATCTTTCAACTCAGTCAATACCCATATCATCCTAATTTTCTCTTTATTACTGTGCAAATAGATCGGGAATATGTTATAACACATCGATTAACAGCAATGTATGTGTCAACTTGTAAACGAACGGGCATTTAAAAAAGCACAACGTAGTTTTATAGGTTAATTATTTTAATTCTACAGAGTGACAAATGCCTTGATCCGTAAGAAGTAACACATTAGTGAATTGGGTTCTTCCATGTCTCTAATGTTTACTTAGATACAGCCTACAGACTTAGCACTCAGTAAAGCGTTTAGCAATAGCACGCTTACCTGTGTGATGCTTCGCCTTGTTGCGGACTGAGTGGGGGGAGGACTACGCCGGATCTTCTTCAGTGCTCTTAGAGTTTTAGAAGGAGTTGAGCGTTTTCGTTTGTCACCAGGTCCAGATGAATCCTCTGTTATTGTTTCAGTAGTGAGAGTTTCCACGTCTTGTTGCCATTTGCGAAAAATGGTTAGGTCCCATTCCAAGCGCCCGACAAGGCTTACACAAGGCTTGCACACTCTAATCGATCTATTTAACTGAAGTCTTAATGCAAGACCCAAGTTCACAAGTCGTTGCAACAACGGTGAGCTTCGTGACTTATAAAAGTTTCCAGTTACACCACGTCTCATGTTTTTACCGCAACAACGACACACGTCATTTACAACGATCTCTGTAGCGCTAGCCATGTTGAATTAGCTCCCCGTTCTTTGCTACTGTTTATTTACTTTCCCACTGTAGATTTTCGTGTCGCGTTGCCGACGTCACGTCCGCCCTTCTCTGATTGGTTCACTTCGCTGCCCGTTAGTTCTTCTCTGATTGGTTTATTTTGCTGTCTGTTTGCTCATTGTTGCCCGCCAAGGAAAATTTGCTGGACCACCAGTGACCAGACTCAGCCGCTGGTACAGCGATGAGTCTGGATTTTTCCAGGCAACAAAGACTCAGTAAATCATCAATTTTTCACTTAAATAAACATATAAGGCATGAAATGAAAGCTAACTCTGTGCCAAATCATTCCCTTTTTAAATGATATGTCTGTCTTAATTGTGTCTGAAGATATGCTTTAGTGAAGTATGACACCATATAAACAATAAATGCTCGTATGACAATACATGATGAATATGACAATAGTTCTGTTTTCATCATAATTCTACATACATTTGCCTAAACTATATGCACAACAAGAAAGCCCAATCTCTCAGCTTTGATCTCATGCCAAAAGTAATCTGGTAGGACAAATACTAGCAAAGATATCATATGTTTTACCTAGTGCACACGTGACTATCCTAGCCCGTGGCCTATTAGCCAGCCCCCTAAAGAGGTATGTGTGAGATAATGAAGCCAGACGAATAAACCACCTGTTTGCAACACAACCTGCGAAAGTGTACGCTCAGTGGCAGGGGAATAACACCAGAGCACACCCACCAAGGCTGGAGACTGAAAGTACTGGAAAGGCATATGGGAGAGGGAGGCATCAAATAACACAACATGCCTTCTATGAGGACCTTCTATGACTCTGTGGTGGCATCAGCCATCCTGTACGGTGTGGTCTGCTGGAGCAGCAGCATCACAGAGAGGGAGAAGAAGAAACTGAACAAGATCATCAAGAAGTCCAGCTCAGTCCTGGGCTGTCCTCTGGACTCGGTGCAGCAGGTGGGGGACAAGAGGGTCCTGGCTAAACTCATGTCTATGCTGGACCATGAGTGTCACCCCCTGCAGGACGCCCTGTCTGCTCTGGAGAGCAGCATCAGTGACAGACTGATTCACCCTCGCTTTGTTAAAGAGAGATTTCACAGGTCTTTCCTTCCTGCTGATGTCAGACTGTATAATGATCAATGCTAGTCATGTGTCATCTCCATAGCAACCATGTGTCATCTCCATAGTAATAATAACAATGTGCAATACTATTTAAAGTCACTTTACCTGCTACTTATTTATTTAACCACCACTGTCCATCACTGCACTGTACACAATCATCTGAGTCACTTTATTGTAGTAATATTATATATTACTATACTGGAGTCACTTTAACTGCTGTTTGTTCACTGCTCAGAATGAAAGACACTTACTGTGCAACGTTTCTGCGCCTTTTAGCTTTACAGTGTTGTGTTTTTTAGTTGATTGTAAATACTTATTATTATTTATCTTGATTTTGATGCATGCTTTTATTTTCCTACTGTTTCTGAAACTTGCGTTGTGACACTGCAATTTCCCCATTGTGGGACAAATAAAGGATTATCTTATCTTATCTTATGCACAGTGGCTGGTGGCTCTGAGAGAAGACTACAGCAACCTCCCTGAACAGAATGCAGTCACCATCACAGTGGCAGACATTCAGGAAAGAGTCTCAGGCATGAAAAATTGGACAGCACCAGGCCCTGACATGATCCACACATACTGGCTAAAGAAGCTCACTGCACTCCACGAGCACCTGGCAGCACAAATGAACCAGCTGCTAAGGGATGGGACTCATCCTGAATGCCTAACCCAAGGGCGTACGATCCTGATCCTGAAGGATCCTTCAAAGGGTACAGTCCCATCCAACTCTCAGCCAATAACCTGTCTCTCAATCAAAGGCCAAGCTAAACAGGTGGGTCTTGAGCCTACTCTTAAAAACATGAATGTTCTCTGCAGCCCTGAGGTCCTCCGGCAGGCTGTTCCATAGACAAGGGCCGTAGTGCTGGAAAGACGCCTCTCCATAAGTTTGTGTCCTGACTTTGTGAATGACCAGGAGCCTGCTGCCGGAGGAGAGCAGGGTCCGCGAGGGTTCGTAAGGTAAAAGCAGTTCTGAAAGATAAGAAGGCTCAAGACCATTAAGACATTTAAAAACCAGTAAAAGAACTTTAAAATTTATCCTGAAACTCACAAGGAGCCAATGCAGTGATTTTAAAACCGGTGTAATGTGGTCCCACCCTCTGGTCCTAGTCAGGACACGTACTGCTGAATTTTGTAATAATTGTAAACCTGAAATACTCTTTTTGGGAAGACCAGAGAGCAGGGCATTACAGTAGTCTATTTGACTGGTGATAAAAGCATCAGTGTCTCTTTGTTGGCCTGAGAGGTAATGGAGCGGACTCTGGCTATTTTTTTTAGGTGATAGAAACCTATTTTTGTGATGTTTTTAATGTGTGGGATAAAAGTCAGCTCAGAGTCAAAAATGACACCCAGGCTTTTCGCTTGAAGAGATGGGTTAAAAGACTGTGCTTGTAGTTTGGGTAAAAGTTTCTCTCTCTGGGCCTCAGGACCGATGACTAAAACCGCAGTTTTGTCCTGGTTAAGCTGGAGAAAGTTTTCTGTCATCCAGGATTTGATATCTAGAATGCAGTTAAAAAGAGCATCCATTAGCCTGGTGTCATCAGGAGACATGCAGATATAAAACTGCATATCATCTGCATAACTGTGGAAGTTGATTCCATGTTTCCTGATGACACCACCAAGAGGGAGCATGTACAAGTTAAAAAGCACAGGGCCTAAAATAGAACCCTGGGGCACACCACATGTGATTCTATGGACCTTGGAGGAGCATGTGTCTACACTCACCATAAATGTTCTGTCTGTGAGGTAGGATATGAACCATTTGTGAACAGCAATGGAGAGGCCGAGATGTTGGCGAGTTAAAAGAATAGTGTGGTTTACTGTGTCAAAGGTAGCGCTCAGATCCACAGCACAGTCACCTTTTGTGAATCACGATCGGAGCACTTGGGGCTGTAACTCCCCAATATTATTTTGTTAAAAGTTGACTGACCTGATTTGGGGTAAGTGACCATGAATAAGTTGCTGTCTCTGATCTGAAAATTCTGAAGTGAGTCGAGGTACTCTGGAGTAGCCCACCCAGTGGCAATGATATAACCTTTGTATTGACTCTAGTGCTCAGAAATCTGTTCCATTTTAAGATCAGGCAATACACTGAATCAGTACTCAAGGTTTCACTACTCACAGAGAGAGCTAGACTTTGAACCACATTAGCTTGTGTTAGCAAACTGCAAAGTCATTGTGACAATGTCGCAATCTTATGCTATGTTTATGAAGCAAATAAAATCTGATCTAATCTGACCATTGGGATCTTAAATGAATGTAAGTTTTTTAGGGTTAGTGAAGCAATTCATTTTTTTATTGAAGTTTTTATTAAAAATGTCCTCAGACGTCTTCACCAACCAGGAAGACATTTGGAAACATGCGATGACAACTTCTGGTGTAGTTACCGACACTGGGCTCACCTACCATGGATCTACTAAAATACCGTTTGGAATAATCTTGAATTTGGCATCCTCATCTCTTCTAATTGTATCCAGTGCGCTCAAAGTTGTGTGTCAGTGGAGAAATGATGAAAACTGAGGTATGGTTGTAACTGTCGTTTAGCTGAACATAAAGGAACGCTACAGTGACATATAGATGAAGAAAACTGGGCCATTTTCTCATTTTTCCTAGATTTTGTCAGACTTACTACCGCGAATAGAGCCTGTTGTTATCTCAAGTTTCCAAACGTCTTTCTGGTTTGTGACGTAAGCGTGAATAGAGCCTACTGAGTAGTCCAAGAGAGCGCACTGAGGGGTAAGGGCCCATTGAATGTACTGTATATTAATATCTGCATATTAATTGTGTGTATTCACATGTAAATGACCCGCTCCTCCAGAATATTATAGTTTGTGCATATTAATTGTTTGTATCTTCATAATAACCGGGCCGGGAGGCAGGGAGACGATCAAGCTGCCGAACCCTACGCACTTATATTTGGTTCAAGCAGAGTACTTTTTTGATATTTGACCTACCCTACCCATAGCCCTCATATTGATAGGCTTGAGCTCATTCATTTGGATCTGCCTCTCTCTGTCTTAGTGCGTCTCTCTGGAGCAGCGGCAAACCCAACAAAGCCCAGTGTTGGTTTACCAGTAACGAGTAATCTATCCAATTACTCCTACTTCTTGTGGAACATCGTTATAGATACTGTAAGTGTAACGGGGCTCTTTATTTTACTGTGAATCTCAGCAGCGGTTACAGACCAGACTGTGCTCTCTCATCTCATTTAGAGAAGCAGTAATGTTTTATCTTTGTTTGGGGAAGTAAACAAGACCGAAGCGAGGGACTAGAGACAGTGATTGGCTAAAAAAAAGAGTTTGACTAAAAATGTGACCAATCAGAAGCAGTCTGATGCGGCTGTAAAGTTTTTCCTGGGTTTAGCACTGACAAGACATGTGAGGAAATATACAGTAGACAAGAGGATTTTATGGATGTACATCATTATGTGGTGACCCTTTTGTGATGGAAACTGTAGCCCAAGAAAGCTGGAGAGGTGAGTCACGAAGGCCCAGTGAGCTCTATTTACAAAATTCACAATAGCTGTGTCCCAATTTGAGGGCTGAACCTTTTTTTTTAAAATAACATTTACCATTTACATAAAGATATGAGTCTGAGCGTAAGACATAAGCATAGACAGACTGAGGACTGCAGCCTTCGTCAGCTGCATTTTCATCCGGATATGTCACAATCGGCCCAACAAGGTCTGTCCCATTTCAGGCAGCCCACAAATGTGGCCTGTGTTTCAAAGGACACACATGGCTCTATAAAAGACCTTTATTACAAAGAGCATAAGTGCCACCCTATAGGGTTGCGGAACTTCCAGTTAATGGTTTTCTATGACAAAATGTCTGTGGAAATGTCTTGCGTATTCTCCTTTATTATTATTAAAATTAAAAAAAAAAAAAAAGGTTGGAACAGTTTTGCTTAGTTGCTCTCAGAGATTTACTTGTAGAAGACAGAACAAGAACATGTTGAAAGTGAAAACATTTATTACTCTAAATTACAATATACAACCATCTTTGGTGCAATCAAGCATTATTACCATCACCTACCATCACAGTCCCCCACGAAAACACCAGATCAATCTGTATTCTTACAGAGGTCAGAACCACACATACCATATATTCAAAGTTATTCTCTGCGAAATGGAGAAACCAGTAAGTTCCAAACAAGAGGAAATTTCAGGTGTGAAAAGTGCAATGTTCAGAAAATAAACCAAATTCTAAATAAATAAATAATACATTTTAACCACAACTTGAATTTGGAATCAAAACTCAGATCTGAACTTTGATTTGGTACAAAAGGCACAACTATCCCTTTCACAAAATACTTTTGATATAGATTAGTTCAGTGATTCATAAACGAATCCTCTGTTACTTGATACGGATACAAAATCTGTGGCCTTAAACTTTTTACATAATAATACATTGTTTCTTAACCCAAAGAAAATACATTTTAAAAAAGAACTGTTAAAAAATGATTTCTCTAACCAAATAAATTGTCAATAAAAGGCATCAGGATTGCACGTGATTCTACCATTGATTTGTATTGTGTATGTTTCATCTCTACGCATCTTAGACCTTGTGCCCAAGACAAATTTGCCGTTGTAAAACAATAATTAATTTTTAAAAAACTGTATTTTTACCATAAAAAGCAGAAGTGAACCATATGTTGATCCTACACTCTTTCAAGTCCTTTACAGTATTAGCTCATATTTCATGTCCTCTAATATCACAATGTTTCGATATCCATTACAATTAGTAAAAAAGCCCCAAGCTGTAATCTGTAAATTATTTGATCATTATTAATTGAATTGATTTGAATCCTATTTTTTTACTGTGTTACAAATGTCAATTTTAAATAAATATTTAAATGTCCTATGTCCATTTTTCCCCCATGTATTTGAGCAAAAATTGTCTTTCCCCAGTACAGACATATAAGCAGCTCTTGAGGTCAAAATACTTTAAAAAAATTAGGTGAAATTTGAGTTTTTAGGCACATTTTCAGTCAGATCAAGTTTACTTAAAATACTAAGTCCAAAATCCCTTGTTTATTTTTAGTATCTAATATGTCAACAAAAAGAATCAATACAGTATGTTTAAACCTGCTCTTTTCATGTTTCTGTTTTGAATGTCCCAGAAATGGTCAATTTTTTGAAAACATTACATAATGGAAAACTTGTAATACATTTTTTTTCTTACATTTATGTGAGTAAACTACAGGAGAAGTTTCAAAAATGTATCTCTAAATTTAAGATTTCCTAAGATTTCACCTGCAGTGCCTGGTCTAATCTGTCCTAAGAGAAGAGTTGACTGACCTGATTTGGGAAAAGTGACCAGGAATAAGTCGCTGTCTCTTATCTGAAAATTCTGAAGTGAGTCGAGGTACTCTGGAGTAGCCCACCCTGTGATGAAGGTATAACCTTTGTATCGACTCAAGTGCTCAGATACCTTCTCCATTTTAAAACTTGAAAGTCGAATACAGAACTCAGTACTGAAGGTGTCACAACTCACAGAGGGAGACTTCATGTTTTTAACATTTAACAAGCTGTCAGGTCAGAGGGAGGGGCCTGAGCTCATCACATGACACATGGTCCAGGATCCCTCCAGCCTGACACAGCTCTGGAGGCTGCTGCCTAACAGCACAAACAAGTCCAGGCTAGAAGGCAATGTTCCCTCTAAGGTGCACCCGTGGGCAATCGCGCACTGCCCAGATGTTCAGCACGCACATCAAATTCTTTGCAGCGCATAAAATAAAATCTAACCTGAACTGATAAACACAGCGCTGGTTTGACGCACGGAACGACCAATCCGATAGATTCAGGTTGCACGCGTCAATGTGCACCCGCGTTAGGGACAAGCCAACTACAAACAGATACATTTCGAGCGCATTTCGCTCGCTTCCTTCAGTATGACCGTAGTTGTAGCTCACATCGCCGCGGACCAGAGCTGCCGCTGCTCAGAGCGGCAGGTCCGTAGGGCTGACGGGAGCCCTGCCGCACACACTCCACAGAAGAACACATGAAGAGGAGACAGGTAGAGCCATGAAGTAATCCTCGCTTACACAAATAGACTAATGATTAAAAAGCAAGCTATAAAGTGATAATAATTTATACTTATTTTGGAGATAATTAGTTTGGGAAAGATGACCCATCTTATGCCTATAGGTCCTACAATCCATAAATAATCTGCAGCTATATGCAGGCTATATTTATCAAGCTGAAAAATATCTCTCTTCATGTGATTTTATAGGTTTATACACTATAATTTGAGGTTATTTTTCCTTGCCTCAAGTGGAGGAGTTCAAGTATCTCGGGGTCTTGTTCACGAGTGAGGGGAGGATGGAGCGTGAGATTGACAGGTGGATCGGTGCAGCGTCGGCAGTGATGTGGTCGCTGTATCGGAGCGTTGTGGTGATGAGGGAGCTGAGCCGAAAGGCAAAGCTCTCGATTTACCGTCAGTCTACGTTCCTACCCTCACCTATGGTCATGAGCTTTGGGTAATGACCGAAAGGACAAGATCGTAGATACAAGCGGCCGAAATGAGTTTCCTCCGCAGAGTGGCTGGGCGCTCCCTTAGAGATAGGGTGAGAAGCTCAGTCACACGGGAGGAGCTCAGAGTAGAGCCGCTGCTCCTCCACGTCAAGAGGAGCCAGCTAAGGTGGCTCGGGCATCTGTTCCGGATACCTCCTGGACGCCTCCCTCGGGAGGTGTTCCAGGCATGTCCCACCGGGAGGAGGCCCTGGGGAAAACCCAGGATACACTGGACGTACTATGTCTCTCGGCTGGCCTGGGAATGCCTTGGGGTTCCCCGGAGGAGCTGGAGGAAGTGTCCGGGGTGAAGGAAGTCTGGGAGTCCCTGCTCAGACTGTTGTCCCCGCGACCTGGCCCCGGATAAGCGGAAAAAAATGGATGGATGGATGTTTTTCTAAATATTGTAACGTTCAGTGTTTCACTGACCACAGCAGGGCTCTCACACTGACACATGTACAAAGCTCATGAACAACAAGATTTTTCTCTTTGTCATTCTAAGTGGGCCAAAAAATCTGTTATATTAAAAGTAATCTAAAAGAAATAACTGCAGTAATTTGATGAATAAGATATGTAACTTGCGTTGATCTCAGGTGTGATACTGGTGTGGCCACAGTGACACATGCATGCAAGTGCTCACAGAATTGTTTTTAACGTGTTTCAAAACATATGGACAAGAGATGGTGAGACTGTATAAAGAAGTGGACTAAGTGAGTGTGACGTCACCCATAGCATTCGGCTTCACTCAAATGAAACTTGAGATGTTAATGGTTACAAGGGTGAATTTGGAGCCAGGTTTTATATTATTTTTTTTAAATGACTAGATAGAACACCATGATCATAGAGCGGGTTAATATGAACATTTTAAGACCGAAAAGATGAGACTCACTGCAGCATTTACAGAGAGAGTGGCTCTACAATTTCCCAATGTAAGTCAATGGGAGCCAGGGTCAGCAGGAGCCGGAAGAGCCGCATGTGAACTTCTTATTTGGAACGTGGTGGTTAGTGCATTAGCTATGTCCATTTATATATATAGTCTATGGTTGAAAGACAAGTTGAGAAATTCCCTGAGAAATCTAACAGCAAAAGGTCCACATACACATGTATTCACTGTATGTACTGTGTGCTTTCATGTGCACACTCACATGCACACTACTGTATGCATCTAATTACATATGTTTTATTATTTGATAATCAGGAAGTGAGTGCTAGTTATTGTTAGCTTTACCATCACAGCAAAATTCATCGTGGTGAATACTTAAGATGCTCAGAATGAGCAAGGTAAAGCAATAAAAATTTGGACCACTGCCATCCGTTTAAAACATGAAAAACAGAACTCATTTTTAAAACAGTAAACCCAGGTACAGTACCTTTAAGGCTGGTTTATCTAATGTTTCAGTATGGCTTTAGGATAATCATTATTCAGCCTACAGCCTAAAACACAGTACTATTGTACCACACAGCCCTGCTTTGCTGTTTCTGTTGGTTGGTCGCCCACTGCTTCAGACAGAGTTTCATTGTTCTCACTCTGTGTCTCCCATATGATCTGCTCCTCTCTTTGGATTTCCTCCTCAGGGTAAAACTCAGTTATAAGAATGGCTTGTTTTCTCTTGAAGGATGGTTCCCCTTTCTCCAGGAGCTCGTGGATCTTCTGCCATGATGTCATCTCCGAGCGCCACAGAGCCAATCGGGCGCGGATGAACTTGGACAGCTCAGTCTCAGTGCCTCGGGCCAAACTCATGCTGTCTTTGACGATGAAGAACACGTCCATTCCCAGAAAAAGAGCATTGAGAGCGATGAAGCCTCCTCTGGCTCCACTGGACAGTGCCAGGGGTCCTCGGGCTGCAGCCTGCCCCACGTCAGGCAGCTCAGAGGCCACCCGTGGGACATTACGCAGAGCTCCCCCCTCTTCAGCCAAAACTTTACCTGCACTGGCCACTGCCTCCTCACTCCTCAGCAGTTTCACAGCAGAGGCAGCGTCCACAAGGGAATCAATGCCTTTTCCAACTGCACCTAAAAACACACAAGCAGGAAGTAAAAAAATGCAAATAGATTAATAGCAACAAAAAGGGCTCAACTAAATACAATAAATGTGCTAAAAGTATATATGTTTATAAGTATCTGACAAGACTGACTAATATTACTGGTAGTAGTAGTATTCTCTCTGTGACAACACAGAATTGATGATTGACTTGACTCTGCATTTCTTACTTTAAATAAAATTTCCGTCTTCATTTTCCGTTTTCAGCCACATTCGAAATACACTGAACTATGAGGTTTATCTAGATCAGGGTTGGGCAAACTGTTATAGAATTGTAAAAATATGTTATCAAAGTGTACTGAGCTACTGAGTTATATGTGCTTATGTGTGCAAAAGAAGTGCCTACGCGACTGAGAATTCAACAACTGTGTAAACAGAAAGTGAGACCCAAGATTAGCGTGTGTACAGGGAGTCTAAAGGTCGCAGCTTCCTGGTCACGTGTTATTGTCTGAAACTGAATAAAAGCTGCAGCAAGTGGATGTCCTTTGTGTCTCTGGAGACAAGAACAGCGGCTGTTGCTTGTCTCAGGGCTCCCTTGCAGCAAGTAAAACTAAACACTTGTCTGATTTCTGTGTTGCCATTTACGTCACCGTAAATCTGCGGCAGTAGGTGATGATTTCCTCAGGAGCGCGGCGCTCCACTTTGACACAAACTTTTTGACTCGTGGGCCACAAAGGGTTCTAAAATTTGACAGAAGGGCCGGACTAGGGGCAGATGGATGAAGTGTTTTGGTAATCCACCTCATAAGAGAAAAAAATAACATGGGATATGTAGAGAACATGTGCTTGAATTTTAATTGAAAATGATTACAAAGCATTTCAACAAAATATCTGTTTTTCAAGTCCCACAGTATTTACTATTTACTGAAATGACTCTTAAAACACTGAAAATTAAATTAATAAAATACAGCTTTTTTAATTATTATTATTATTACTAACAGTTACTATTTTAATGCACTGAAAGTTCTGTTATTCTTCAAGATATTATCACCATCACTCTCCTCCCGACTGTCTTTAAAAAACGGTAGGAGATGCAGATCTACTTGTCCTGCCAAAACTCAACAACGCCCAGAGCGAGGATGGAACAGTGACAGTGTGCCAGTATGCGGGCATGTTAGATTTGATCTGGTGCACATTGTTTATATTGAGAACGTACGTGCACCTGCACACCACTTATGTGCACACCTTAACAGAAATGACATGTAACACGTAAATGCATTTTTACATAACAGCAGAGAAACTTACTTTTGATTTCAGTGGGAACAGTGCTGTTGGTGTCCCTTTTTAGCCAGCGCATCAAAGCTTCCCGTTTTTTCTCTGACTATTGCCAGCATAGTTAGCTTGTTTTGTGGTAAAGTGACGGCTGATATTATATTCTTTAAAAACCGCTACAGCCTCTTTGCATATCAGGCATATAGCAGTTGATCTGCGTTTGGTAAAAAAAATATTTAGTTGTCCACTCCTTATTAAACACTCGACATTCTCTGTCCACTCTTCTTTTTTTAGCTCCACTCTTCTTTACAGAAGGTTTGAGGTGTCAATGGAGCATAATCTGAATGCACCTCAACAAAGGTCAATGTATGTAAAGTGTGCCATTTACTGGGAAACGCCGAAATTGCAGGGCAAATAAACCATTAAACAGGTTTATTATTATAATTTATTCAAGTTCAGCGGGCTGGATTAAAAAGATTAACGGGCCGCATAAGGCCCCCAGGCCTTTGTTTGCCCACACCGATCTAGATGCAATGATCATTTCTTATATAAACTTAGTCCTCCAACAAAGGCCAACAGAAGATCGTTTAAGTGCATTATGTGGAGTTAATCAGCTGAGTGACCATTTTGGATTGGAGACGGAGCTCCCACCCTGAGTCTCCCCCCAGCCATCTCATCTATCCACCGTCAATAAATATCTTTATCGTATTTCATTGTTCTGGCGGGGTCCTTGCTAGTGAAAAAAAGATTAACCTGCTTTGCCCAGTATTTGTACGGCGCACACAGCTACGTCCACAGCATCCAGAGGAGAATCTTCAGATGTGACGTCATCCAGACAGTCCTGGATGTTTTTCACATCTTCCATGAACTTCTGGAAGGTCTCACTGACTCTCTTCTGCTGGGTACGGTTCACTCCGATCTCGGTTGCTGTGGTGACTGCACTGTTGACTCCGCTGGTGATGCCCAGGCCCACCCCGGTCATGGTGAGGGCCAGAGAGGCTCCTGCAGTCACAGGGATTAGGGCCAGCCCGATGATGGACAGCACCCCTCCCACAGCCCCCACAGAGCTGCCCGTCACACCGGAGATACGTGCGCCCAGGTTCATGCGGTCCAACTGAACGGCACTGTCCTCCAGCTCCAACAGAAACTGCTGCATTCGGGGCTCAGACTCACTGAAGCGCTGCATGAAGCTCCTGCAGTACTCCTCCTGGAACAGGAACACCATCCTGAAGGCCTCGTCCTGCCTGAAGACCACAGACACACACACTGGACTTAGAACATAGTGGTACATTACATTAACTTATGATGACACTTATGATCATTCAGCAGGAGGCCTGAGGGCTGCATTTGTCCATAGTTTGGACAGCCCTGTTTTAGAACATAGGTGAGGTTCTGTTAACCTGATATTACACCAGGTCATACAGAGGGGGCTGCTTCAGGGATCAGTTATGATCAAACATGTCTTACCTGAGTTCTTGGAGCAGAGTGATGTTGTCCAGCATGTTTTGAACATTGTCCTCTGAGATTTCTTCACTGATGTCCACCACAGGTTTGAAAAAGCTGAAGTCGCTCAAAGACCTGTAAAGTAAACAATTGCTTACATGTTAGTCATTTTTGACAATTTTGTTCAATGGTAATTTTTGTATGTAAAATTTGTACTTTGTGTACCTGTTTCTAAAACGTCCTTACCCATTTAATATTGGGCTATACAAACAAACCTAACATGATTTGACTATTTGACAGTCACTCAGAACTGTCCACTCCACAATTGTTTTCGTCTTATGACGATTATAAGAATTCAGAGTGAATATCGTGCTCTAGGCTCTGGGTGGCAATGTCTCCATAATTGTACCAGTTAGCAGTTCGTAAATTAAAGGAATCAGAGATAAGAGAGATGGTTCATGGCAGAGCTCTTCTGCTGTTACTCAGGAGCTCTTTTGTTTACTGTTGGATAATAGATGCAAATGCAGAGACCAAGACTCCCAAATATCAGACACTCTTGATATCAGCTCGTCTTTGGTCATATGATGGTTCTAAGGCTCACTCTGAGACCTACAACCTACAATTTTTAGCCATGACTCAAGATTTTCCTATACTGTAAAATACTTTACAGTGGTTGTATTGTAACTTTTAAAATGTTATGTTTCATGTTAATATCATCAATAAGTATTTATATTTTGCTCATTAGCAGATTTTTTTTTTCTGCAACTCATAACGAATCAAATCAGTATCGTGGTCCATGTATTGAGATTGTATCTCTGGTGAACACAACATTACTCAATTCCAGTATCTCTAAGAACATAAAGTCTCTTTACCCTTTCTTCATGGTGCCACAGATCCTCTGCACAGACTTGATGTACTGGTCCAGCTGATAGGCCAGCACCTCCACGTTCTGCAGTTTGGGGCTGAAGAAGTCTTTGTCGTCTCGTTTGAACTCCACCAGCAGGGGGCAGATGTTCTTAGCTATAGTGATGATGTCCTGCACTGTGCCCAGATCGCCCCCTTCAGGCAGCAGCAGTACTGGGTTCTCCTCCTTAAAGACCTTCACAGAAGTGACAGCCAGTTTCTCCATAGCGTCCAGGAACAGGCCCAGAGTCTGCAGCCCCATCAGGGAGGTCTTTAGAGAGGCACTCAGCTCCTCCTGTAGCGCCCCCTTCTGCTGGTCTGCCTCTGATGGGAACAACTTATTCCTCATAAACTCCACAAACGCCTTTCCTTTCTCCTGGAAGCAATTAACAAATAATGGCAAATGTGTTAAAGATGACAGATAAATCCTCATGATATTTGTGAGTTCACAAACTCCAGAGAATCCATCTAAGCTCCTGCTGTTGCGATTGCCCAGATCAACTGTGGTTCATCACAGTGTGGCTTGGGTGGAGATGAAGGTGATGCTCTCATGACAACGCTAACAGACTTACTTCAGCCTATTTTAAAGTACGTAACATTTTGTTTTGAAAAATTTGTGCATTTGTGGACGCAAAAGATGTCTATGCTTTTCCCTCAAATGGATTAAACAAAAGTTCTGTTGGCTTGTCTCAGTGAGAACTGTTTCAGATTGATAAATGTAGAACTCATTTAATTAGAAGCATTAAATGGTAAATGGTCACATTTTTATATAGCACTTTTCCACCTTCAAGGCACTCAAAGTGCTTCACGACAAGGAACCACTCACCCATTCACACCAGTGTTCACACCAGTGTACGCAGAAACTGGGGGCAAAGTGGGTTAAGTGTCTTGCCCAAGGACACAGCGACTCCATTCATCTGTGGGAACTGGAATCACACTGCCAACCTGTGGGTCAGTGGATCTGACCGCTCAACCAATGATGTTTATGTCGAGAACAGGATTCGAACCTCCAAGCTTTGGATCAGTGAACAAACGCTGTACTAACTGAGCTACCGCCCCATAATGAGAAGATGCTCTGTTTTGAGTTTTTCATTTGGACTAAGCCATGTCTGTGTTCACTGTGTAAGTTGCCCTGAAAAGTATAACAGTGTGGTGCGCCATGTAAAGCGATATATGCCCAGTCATTTATGATTATAACTAATAATGAGATGATATGAAATGTGCCATTACAGCTGTATTCAGCTGGTGATGGTGATCGTTCTGACTCTGAATCAGCAGAAGTGTGCGGAGACAAGTGGTGTGTCTTATTTGACATCAGTCTCTTGCTATTTTTGGTACTTATTTTGAATTTATTATTACCATTAAATTTTCTCTTTATTATTATCTACTGATTGAAGATATGTCAGGACTGTAGACTGTATGCGATGTCTGCTGAGACACTTCATCCAAACAATACTCCGGTCAGAGAGTGAAGGTGGACACTTGAATGAATTTGAGGAGCTTTAATACCCTTTCTTGTATCTTTCTGTTTGTCTATCCTTTCATCTGTCCTATCCTTTCATCTGTCTGTTCATCTCTGTCATAGACTCAGACTTAGATACTTTAAAGGTACAGCAGTTAGGCCAGAAGTAACAGTGTAACCATGGTGCTCTCAAGGACCCCTGAGCTGCCTATGAATGCCTAATCTAAATAAACAATTACTAAGATAACAGTTATACAGGGGAATTTACAACACTACCTTTTTCTGGAAGTTGCCATGTATTATTTTGTATGGGGATACCGATTAAATAAATTCAATCCAGACTATAAAGCCGTTTTAATGTCATTTTTGGTTAAAACTGCATTATGTAACTTTTCTGGTGGAGGGTCCGTCATATTCTTTTCTCCATGGAGATGTTATTGCTTTGTCTGGAAAGTTTCACAGTACTAGTATAGTTAAACCTTTCTATCTTCACGGAGACCGAATCAGACCAAGTTACAGGTCAGATCTGTGGAGAAGCGACCCCACTCACAGTCAGAATGCCTGTTTTTCTAGGTATTTTTGAGCTATAGAACTACCTGTAATTTAATAAATGTAATGTATGTAATGTAGAGCTGTTAAATGTCATACTGTGGAACATTTCAGGCAAAGGAATGACATTCATAGAATAGGTGACAGACACTCAACCAAAAAGTTACATAGTGCACCTTTAATTTGGCTTATTGGTCATTTTAAACTTTGGTGAGCTGTTTTGTCGACAAAGCTATTTTAGAAAGATGTTGTAAATGATTTATTTACATGGGCGGTAAAGGGCATTTCTCTATAATCACATATTTACCTGGGATTGGGTAACATGTGTCAGGCTCAGGTCAATCGAGGCTGCTCTCTCTTTAATGTCAAGCAGGAGGTTTAACTCTGTCTCTCTCATCAGCATCCAATTGGACAGTCCATCCAGGAAATCCTTCAGTGTCTCTATGTACGAGAAGGTCTCCAAGACGTAAAGGTACAGCGCCTCCTTCAGGTCTGCCCTGCTCAACACAAGAGACAAAAAAGAATAGCAAATAGTGGTTATGACTAGGGCTGGGAGGAGACACAGTTTTCACAAGACGAGACAAACCACAGGATTAGGCCCACAAGAACGAGACAAGATGAGATTTTAACATAATTCCTAATATATAAATGTCACTGTTCAGTTTCCAATTTTGGCCTCACAATTTTGTTATTTATTTCACTTCATATACTTGTTTCTATACTAGTCCTGGTTTTTGGAACTGTAAGAGATGTAACATGTAACCCTTTTGTGTCCAATCTAAATGTAAACACATGGAAAAGAATCTCACAAGATCATTTTTCTCATGTGACACGAAATCTTGTACCATTCCTATGACTAAGCATTTAAAAAAAAACAAAAAAAAAACATGAGCACTCATAAGGTCAAGTCTAAGTCAAAACTCATCCCATTCTGTACAAAACGTTAGTCTGGTATAGGACTGAGCAATATGGCAAAATAAAAAAATAAAAAATGATCCTTTTCCCCTCATATTGCTCAATGACAAATTTTGGTTTGATTTTTTTTTTTAACACATACAATGTTATTAATATGAACTTTATAAAAAAAAACTATACAAACTTTTAATCACTGCTACTGAATACAAAAAACTGACTAATTTCTTCCTTCAAAGTCCGAGCAAAGTCCACATGCTTTCACTGACAGAGGATTGGCTGTATCTCCATCATGGTAAAAAGACCCAGGCTAATCAATGAATAATTAATCAACAGTTTAATTAAATGCATAGCCCTAGAGACCTTTCTGTGTAGTAAAAGTACTGCTGTGCAATCACATGTCAAGATTGTGTTGAAGTGATGTCTCAACAACTAGAATCTCTATAAAAACTGTATATAAGCTGGAGGACAGGTTCTAAGATAAGATAAGATAAGATAATCCTTTATTCGTCCCACAGTGGGGAAATTTCAATTTCTCTGGGGGTATTTGCAGTTTGACCGTCAGAAAGCAGATTTGCTGACCTGGTTTATGGTTAATATCTCTAATGGGCCTGTCCACATGAAACAAAAACTAGCACTAAGGTCATTATTTTTGTTGTTTAAGTGATTAGCACCTTTTACAATAATTTAGAAAAGTTTTTTTTTTTTTTTTGTTTTTTTTTTGCACAATCATAGCTTAAAGGTCCTATATCACACAAAATTGACACTTGTGAGCTTCAAGTCATGTTTAATGTTGTTGCCTCCTCAAAAACACACCCGGTGTTGTGTTGGGTTTCATTCGCACATGTTTGAGTAATCCTGGTTTATTAATCTGTCATCTCCAAAACAAAATGACATAAAAACCTTGAGGTGTTATGAAGCAGTAGTTTTCAGATACCTTTTACCTTTAGTTCAATAGAGATTGAAAATTCCAAGGCTGAAATCATCCAAATGATTCTAGTGAAGGTGTATGAAGTTTAAAAACACAGTAGAGCATTTCCTGTTAGAGCCATGCACCTTGTGTGTGTCACCAGTAGAGGGTGCCGTGGGATAGGCTACATTTAGGAGGTCCTCTCCTGTGCTCCTCAGGTGTTTGCAGGCCAGTGAAGCACACAGGTTGTTGACCGCCATGCTTGGAGTCTTTGTAGGATTTTAACCCTTTTGATACATCAGTGAACTTTTAGCCTTTCAAGTATTAAAGACATTATTTTTATTAAGATTATTGCCTCCCTATTCCAAAGACAAGACTAACGTCTAAGGTCTAAGTAGGACTTAGCCACAACACTTCCTGTATTACCACATCACAAGGTGGAACAGAGTGGTTTCTGTTAGAGAGATGAACTCAGCCTAAATCTGCAGGGTTTGTGTGTTAAACATGTGTGAGTGAAACAAAACACAACTCCAGGTGTGTTTGTGATGAGGAAACATTATAACAGAGATCATATTAGTGTAATATGGACCAGAATGTGGTGCCATTATGAAACACCAAAATTATTATTATTAAAATAATTATTGTATGAAATCACATCTTTGAGGTTGAATAGTGGTTACCAGTTGAGTAACAGTCGAAAGGACTTTAAGGCATAATAAAACATAGGAGGTTTGTAGAGCCAATTCCTAACTGATAAAAATAAGGTTCAACATTCTATCTATTTGGATATTTCCACATGGATACATTTTAGTATTGTGACAACACTAGATCCGGCAACAGGACAAATTAAAGTAAAACTGAGGACATAATAGACCACGGGAAATATTTGAGATGTTTTCTGCATTTGAATGGCATGTTCCAGAAAGATCACTATGATTGATTTATGATAAGAACTTACCACTCCTGTTTTTAAAGGTCCTATGTTACACAAAATTGACTCTTGTGAGCTTTAATCCATGTTATAATGTTGTTGCCTTATCAAAAACAGACCTGGTGTTGTGTTTCGTTTTATTCACATAATTCTTCATTATTACTCTGGAAACATTATAACATAGATCAGAAAATAGCATAACATGGGCCCTTGAAAAATAAAGTATCTAGAGTACAGGCCAAAACACCTCATAGGATTTTACTGTACACCATTCCCCCATTCACACATTCATGAAGTAAGCAGACAACTGTGGTCAAAGGTGAGGTGTCATGCTCGTGTACACAATGGCAGATATGCAGAGTATGTACCTGCTGAGCTACTGTCCACACAGAATGTAAACAGCATGAATCATTAATTTTGTCACGTGTTGGTTTAGTATTTTGCTTATCTCTTATGTTGACAGGAGCCCAACCCAGCTGTTTAAAAAAGGGCCTTCTGCACTTTATGTTTAACTCTCAATGCTCTATATTCCTTTACCTCACTACATTTGAGAGCAGGTATCTGTACTTTTTACTCCACTACATTTTTGAACAGGTCTGAAAAGTGAAAGTATTTTTATTTATTTTTTTATCATATGAGAACTGTTGAAAAGGCTGAGGGTTTATTTTTTATTTTTATTTTTATTTTTATCAAGGTCATAGTTTGAGCAAATATAAATATACAAAAAATAAAAATAGAAAAAAATTTAATTGTTTCTGTTGATCAAAATGTAGCACAACTCTTTATTAAAATCACTACATTTGAAGCTGTGTTAGATCTCAAACTCTACGTGAAATACTTTTACATTTTTAAACGGGTACTTTAATACTTAATTTTACTTAAGTAGATTTTTTTTCACATGATATTTTTTACTTTTACTTGAGCACTTTTTTGCTTAAGTATCTGTACTTTTACTATTACTATCTGTTTGTGTTGATAAGTTATATATGGCTGTGTTTCCCAACCAGGGGAACAGGGACCCCTTAAAGTGCCTAGGACAGGTCGGACTACTCATTTTACTAAAACAGATAAAATCATAAAAAACATACAATTTAAGATTTGACAAAAAAAACAAAACAAAAAAAATCTATTATTTTTCAGAGTTTGGCATTTTTTAGGTTTAAAAAGTTACTTTCTTGTTGGAAATGATGACATCACATTGGGGCAAAAGTCCTCTAATGTACAGAGATTATCATTTGACAAAAACAAATAAAAGAAAACATCTTTATTTTGTTGAAATCATGTTTAAAGAGTTTTTTTTTATTTTTATTTTTTTTAATAAAGTCAAAACTATACCTTTTTTTTTTTTTAACTTTTATATGGTGTTTTGTGTTTTTATTTGTTAACAGCCAGTGCAATGGGTCCACCTTTATGAAATGTGAGTAGGCTATATTATTTTACAATTAATAAATACTTAATTAAATAGGAAATACTAACATTATGTTGACTTCCAATGTTGTTTGCCGAAGTATCCAGCAGATGTCGCCAGAGGAGCACGAGTGTTGTGATTTGAGACGTTGTGTAGCCTACATTCATTTTTTGTAGTTTTTTGTTTGTTTGTTTGTTTGTTTGTTACATAAATAGTAGTACAACAAAATGTTCAGCATCTTAAATGTAGCACCACCTACCCTTCATATACATTCGCTTATATCCCTAATTTTGACCTATATAAAAACTATTTGCTGAAGTTTTTGGCTTCCTAGCAACTTGTGATCCACCTCAAATACGCTATACAAAATATAATATTCTTGGTAGCACCTTTTACAACAATTTAGAAAGTTAGGAACTGCTTTGTTTACCTCGTGGATGTTTCCTCCTCTTGCGTTAGTTCGCCTCTTATCGCTTCTTCCATTGTGGATTTACGAGGTTTGAAGAGCAGATTGTCAAACACCCATTTGTCAAATACAGCCTCTAATCCGGAGTGCAGGCACGTAATGCGGCTATAGTTTCGTTTCCTCTACATCAACAGCAGGTTCAACAACTTCTGACACACCCATAAGCAGTCCGCCTCCTCCAGAGTTATGAACATAGAAATTATAGAAGCCGCATCACTGTTTATGCTGCGCGTTCTTACCGAGTGACCGCCATATTGGGACGGCACACCTGAGCATTCTACCGTCAGAATCAACGTAATTAAAGGACCACCAAAAGTCATGTTTCACTCACTTTCCCACAGATTATTTATCTATGTATATCTGTTACAATAGAGTTGGTTTGGATGGATTTTTTTTTTTTTTTTTTTAAATTAAGAAATACGATTTTTATAGCAACAGGTTTTACCATAGAAAATACATAGTCGCTGTAGCGCGCCCTCAAGTGGCCACTATCGTTTACAACACATGTAATTCGCCCTTCAATACGGATTTAAACTACTAATATATGAATGATGAGGACTGAAATCAATGTTAACAATAGTTTTCTGCTACTTATGTTTAGTTTTGTTAGTTTAAATATCTTTATTATCAATACAAGCATTTTTTTTATAGTCTTAACTGGGCTTTAGCTGTTAGATTTACACTTTAGTCACACATTTGGATCAGTAAATTAGTGTAACTGAAAGGACTGTCTGTTTTTCCTGGCTTTGTTGTTTATGCAATAAAAATGGACAAATAAAAAAGTTGAATCTCTAGCGTTGGGTCTGTCCGGCGTCTGGCATCTTGGGACGACATCCGTTGCTGTTGCTCAAGTCACATCTGACAGCCCTTTTATGAGACTTCTATCATTTCAGTGGCTGCTCTAACAGGGCTGCACTCTGCACCTTTAAAGCCTCATATGGCACTAACATGTCACAGATGTACTTTGGTGCTAAGCCATGGAGAGATTTGTACATAAGCAGAGCTGCTTTAAAGTCTGTTCTCTGAGCCAAACCTACTGTTTCCAGTAGGTTAGAGTGGAGACAAACGCATGGATAAGTCTCTCCAAGTTTGCTTTAAATGAGCAGATGTTATTGATTTGATGTGGCTGTTCAAGTTCAAGTCTGAATCATAGACTGTATATCAGTGGACATACTGTAGCTAAAGTGCTAGTCGCTGCGTCCCAAATATGAAGTTCACATGCGGGGCTCTTCCAGCTCCTACTGACCTTGGATCCCATTGACTTACATTGGAATATTGTTGTCCCTCTCTCTGTAACTGCTTCATCATCATATTTGGTCTTAAAATGTTTGTATTAACCCATTCTTCGTGATCCTGGGGTTTTGATTTCACTATTTTGACGGTTAAAATAATCGTATTCCTAATATAAATTCGCCCCCGTAAGCGCTAGCATCGTGAGCTTCATTTAAGTGAAGCCGAATGCTATGGGTGACATCACACTCGCTTAGTCCACTTCTTTATACAGTCTGTGGTCTGAGTCCATTATTATCTCTAGATTTTCTAGCCTAATCTGAAGGAGACTGGAGGTGACTGCTGACACTGTCTCAGTGAGCTGTGTCAGTGCTGTGGTGGGCTCTAAAACCTGACTGGAAACATCAGTTATTCGTTTAGAGAAAGTTAGTAAGCTGTTGGTAAACAGATTTTTCATGGACTTTGCCTAGAAATGGCAACTGAAGGACCAGCCGCTGCTTTGGGAATTACAGACAGGTCAAAGAAGACAAAAATGATCAGACAGAGCAACATCAGCCACATTGACATTTGAAATATTTACACCCTTTGTAATGAGCAGGTCCAGAGT